>JAANYP010000649.1:397500-508275 GCA_020465985.1 Centrapalus pauciflorus | reverse complement strand
TTTCTCTTTTGTTGCCTTGACTGTTCATCATTCAGTAAGGATCCATACAGATTGATCATATCCATACTTCTGATAGTACCTGAGTTCCTTAGAATTGTTGAGAAGTAATTCCACTCTTCAGGTAGAATGTCCAGAAATTTATTCACCAGGGTAAGACTATCCTTAGTGATCCCAACAGCCTTGAGATCATTCACTAGAGCAGTAAACCTGGTGTAGGTTTCAGTGAGAGTCTCCTTTGGTTTAGCAAAGAAGAGTTCATACTGTCTAACAAGATTGTTGATCCTGTTGTCCAGTGTGATTGTGGGTCCATCATAGATGGTACACAAAGTATCCCACATCTCTTTTGATGTCTTCATTTTCTCAACCTGTTTGAACACATCATCAGGAAGAGAAATGACCAGGTTGTTCCTGGCCTTTGCATCCAGAGCCACCAGTCTCTTGTCTTCATCAGACCATTGAGCTTTAGCTTTCTCAAAGGTCCTGATTTCAGGAGCAGCTCCTTCAACCGCTGGAGTTATTGTAGGATCAGAGGTTGGCACATAGGGACCCTCCATCACTATCTCTGGTAGTTGTACATCCAGATTCTCTAAATAGAGCATCATTCTGCACTTCCAACCAGAGAAGTTTTGATGATTAAATTTTGGAGGTTTGCCCATAGAGCCATTGTCATAGTAAGAGGAACCTGCAGCACTGTTGTCCATGGAAACTTGGGAGAATGAGAGATCTAGAATGACACACACTCTAAAATGCTTTGATACCAGTTGTAGGTCCCGAGAGGTTCCCAAAGTATATAGCTTTAAGCTGTAGAGGGGGGGTGAATACAGCAAATTTAAAAACTACACACTATTTTCTCAATGTTTGTATGTATTATCAACAATTTGTTAATTACAAACAAGCTTGACTGGGAATAGTTCAAGCTGAGATGACAGATACAACAGTATGTTCACTAGTCTAAGACAAACTTAAACTAGTCTACAATGAATACACTCACTAAGAAGTACTCACTACGTTTACAAGACTCAGAGGAACATCTTATGTAGAACAGCTTAGACACAAAGAAACTGTATTACACAATCAGGCTTGCATGCATGAAAAACACACTTGCACGTTCACCCTTGGTTTCAGCACTTAGCTTTCTTCTCTCTTTCTGTCTTTAGAAGCTTCCTTTTATACTCACTCAGAGGATCTAGGAGAAACATCTTCATTGGACGGAATGAAAAGGAAAAGTCTTGTTGAAAAGACAACATAACCTTTTCTGCACTTTTCTGAAAAGCAGACTTGTCTTCACATGTGCAGAACTTTTGTCTTTTTACTTTGTCTACTGTTGCATTGCCTTTAACTAATTTAGGAATGTCAACTTTGCGTCTTTCTTCCTTGTAAAGGCCTATTTTGATATAAGAAAAAGGTCTGTCATCCTTTTTCAAATAACCTTTTGTCTTCATGTTACAGAACAGCTTGGGCAGGCTGAGCAGTTCTGTTTTCCACTTTGTCTTCGACTTTGTAAACTGATCTTGTAGTCAAAAACAATACATGATGACTTGGAAACATATTCCATAAAGTGTTTAGCCTGTTCACAAAGAACAGGTTCTGTTCACAAAGAACAGAACACTTTAAAATTGCCCAGGCTGCTCACCAGTGTAGAGCAGCGTAGACAGTTTATGTCCAGCCTGTTCAGCAGACAGAACAGCTTGGACAAACTGTCTTAGTTGCAACACATGCAACACATAGAACAACTTTAGACTAATATTGCAAATCATCTTTAGGCTTTAATAAGGCGTATAACAGGCCTTAAGTTCAACCTTCAAATGCATCAACAGGTTTGATTATAAATCTCCCCCTCCGATGTAGAACAGGTTTGACTGAGGCCTTTTTGTGCCTAACAACGGGAATACTTCATTACACAATTTTAAGATCACCTTTTAATTTCAGATTTCAGATTTTAAGACCGCTTCTTAATTTCAGATGTGGTTTTCAGACTTCAGACATTTAACCTCTTAAAAAACAAATAACACCTAAGTGTATTTACATCCCAATCCGTTTTACAACATTTATTGGTGTATTATTACCACCTCATTTGAATCCAATAAAATCAAATTCGCATATAGAAATCATTTTATATTATTAAAAATATATAAAAGTTGTGAAATATTGATTGGTATTTAACTTTTACATAGTTGAATTGCATAAATTTAAAAATATACTGATAATGTACAATTTTAAAAAAGAAAACATAATTTGAATCTTTTTTTATTTTTCATTTGTAGTATTATAAGTATCACATTTATTGATAGTTAATGTAAAATATTTAAATTTATTTACACAATTAAATTAATTTGTGTAACCAATAAATCTTAATAACAAAAATTTGTAGTAAGTAAAAAGTTTTCTCTGTCGTTCTAAGCATCCTCTATTATTATAATAAATATATACAGCAAAGATATTTAAAAAAAATCATGTCAATATATTTTTTAGAAAAATATTTAAGTTACTAATATTTTTTAAGCATAGTTATTAGAAGTTAAATACAATAATTGCATACTTAATTGTATTTTTTATGTATTTAAAACATTAATTAAGTTATATAAGTAGTAGAGTTATTTAAGGAATAAGAGGAGGAAAATTTTTTTTTTGGTGTAAGGAGAGAGTGCCATGTGGCACAAATTATTTTGTTTTAGTAATATTTTACTCGTTTATTAACCCGTGTATTACACGGATAACTTTAATACGTAATTTTTTCTTAAAATTATATAAACTAAAATTAGAATTTGTCATTAAATTTTGATATATTGAAATTTTAATACTTTTCATATTTAACATATTTTATTATAATTAATTTTAATTATAAATTAGTAAAACGGAAAAGATAATCAATAATAACATTTTAGTTTGTTCTTATTATTATAATTAATTAATAGTTTTTTAAATATTGATTGTTGTAATTTATATACAACCTTAAGAATAGGAATATTTTCAGGGATTTAAAAATAATTTAATACTTATATTTTAAAATATGAAAATTACAAATGTCATTTGGATATGAAGCCACGTGGCATTATTAAGGTGATGATAAATGACAAATATGTTACTCGTTTAATAGTATTTATAGATTAACCCGTATATTACACGGATAACTTTAATAAATATTTTTTTTCTTAAAATTATATAAACTAAAATTAGAATTTGTCATTAAATTTTGATATATTGAAATTTTAATACTTGTCATATTTAACATATTTTATTATAATTAGTTTTAAGTATAAATTAGTAAAACGGAAAAGCTAACAATAATAACATTTAAGTTTGTTGTTGTGATTATAATTAATTAATAGTTTTTTAAATATTGATTGTTGTAATTTTAATACAACCTTAAGAATAGGAATATTTTTAGGGATTTAAAAATAATTTAATACTTATATTTTAAAAAATGCAAATTACAAATTTCATTTGGATAGGAAGCCACGTGGCATTATTAAGGTGATGATAAATGACAAATATATTACTCATTTAATAGTATTTACAGATACAGATTAAATTCATTATATTTGATATTCAATAACAATTTCTATTAGAATGAACCATCATTTTAAAAATTACAAATTATTTTGCCTTTAGGCCATCTCTTCTGACCGCAAATTTCTACAGTTAAGTTCACAAACCGCAGAAATCAACCTCTCTAAAAACAAACAACATCTAAGTATATTTGATATTCTCATATTCGATTTCATTTTTCATTTGAACAATCATTTTTAAAAATGACATTAGTTTATATTTAAATAAAAAATTTAATGAAAAATATTATTAAATTCATTATATTCTAATTAGAATTAATAAATATTCAGATAAAAAATTGTCTGAAATAGTCATTTTATAATAAATAATCCTTATTATAATATGCATTTTTTTAGATTCAAAATTTATTTTTTCTTTATAATTATGATATGAAAATTGGTATTTATCATGTTTAAGAATATTATTACATAACCATAATATATATATATATATATATATATATATATATATATATATATATATATATATATTTATATATATATATATATATATATATATATATATTTATATATATATATATATATATTTATTAGCGACCATTGAAATCTATATTGTAGATGTATATTTAGTAATAAGTAGGATAAACGATTTTGTTTACTCATATTCTAAATTGATTAGAAAAAAGAACTTTAAATGGATTGTAATTGATAACATAATTTTAAATTGATATCAATATTAATGCTAGATGTTAAGAATAAAATGGAATTTAAAACTTAAAAATATTGAATGTTATTTTAAAAAGTAGTACTATTTAGTTTAAAATTTAATATATATCATAAACTAAGTAAAAGTCTAGAAAGAAAACATATCTAAAAATTATTTTAAAAATTACGAATATTATAAAATATAATAAAATTTAAAGTTGTTGTATATGATAAAATCATAAAAATGTGTTGTGTACGAATCAACAAGTAGGTTTTTATTTCAAACAATATATTAAATGGTAAAAATAAAACTCATTGTCATAATAAGAAAAAAAAATTACAAGTAGGTTGTTATTTCAAAAAATAAACCCTGTATATTTTTTTACCGGTTAACTTTTGTTTTTTATCGGTTAAATGCTATAATCAGGAATGAATAAAGAGTTGGTTCCTTTATTTGGTACAAAATTTGTGAGATTGCTATAATAAGAAAAAAAAAGTTGCTTGTTATTTTAAGCAATTCTCCAATTGTTATTTTACAGAATTTAAATACATCAAGTTGTTTTTCTAGAATTAAACCACAACGATAGGATCGATGGATAAATAAAGATGATGATGATATATCACAATGTTTTAAATTTATGAATAAAAGTGATAATTTATATTGTAATCTAAAAATTGTTAAATATAAATACAATAACATTTCAAGTTAATACAAAATCCAAAGTTTTTTATATGTTAAATTTAAAATTAAAAGTCTGAAAATTATTTTGTTTTGACAGTTAACCCTAACTCCATAATCCACATTTTAAAATCAATCACTTAATACATGTAATTATTATTAATAAATCTGAAATTCTAATGTTCTCAAATTAATATCTAAAAGTGAAAAATAACAAAATAATATATCAGTGGATTGCATAAGCCGTTTAAACTAATAATATAATACAATATAATATAATATAAATAATATAATACAATATAATACAATACAATATAATATAATACAATACAATATGCAAGGTTTTCCCACAAAATTCCATGGACTGTGTGTATTTAAAGCCTCCTTTGTATATTTTCTAGTCATGAAACTCAAAAACAAAGCTAAGAAAAACTCATCCGGCTATCCATTTCTCTTGTCAGCTCCACGCTTCTCTAGCGCCCTCCTACCCTTTTTTGAATCTCTGATCAAATCAGTCGACTACCATCTTTCCTTCTATGCGGTAAAAACCAGTAGCTATTTTGTTGAACTTTAACAAATGTTGAAATTCTATTGAAATTGTTAGATTAAATGAAACTTGTTAACTAATTTTGTTGGTTTCAAAATATTTATTTTTTTTATTTTGATTTTTGAATGAAACACACATTACCTGGTATGGCTTTGGCCCTCTAAGGGTTTCTCTAGTTTATCATTATTCCTATTAATTTCTTTATCAAAATCAAAGCAAAGTTGATGTCTATGTTATATGTGCTCAATTTTGGTCTGAAATAACTTAATTTACTTAATTCATTGTTTATGCTTTTGTCCGATTGATACTATTGCTTGAATATTTTAATGAATTCAATAGATATATTTGAAAAAACTAACTTCTGTTCTAATCAATGTGATTATACAATTGACTTTACAGTTGATTGTTTTCATTACTATAAATTTAAGTTTCTGAATTCCGATTTATTGTTTTACATGGTACTTTTGGATGGAACCAGTGATACTGCATGCGAGTTTGCGAAAACACATGAAAGACCACACAATGAAGCCATCCACCGTGACAAACAAATGGTTGCTTTTACTGCATATAAATACATATCACAATCTTTTTGTGATGCTCGTATACCAGCACCCTGGACTTGTTCTCAAAGTTATTGTGATCAACAAAGGTATGCATGAAAGCATGTTAATTTCGTTGTGTACAAATTTTGGTTTTAAAATGAAAGAAGTAATTTGTGATTTATGTTGATGCAACGTACCAAGGGAGGGCAAGAAGCATCCACGTCATCGACCTGGATGCGGATGCATTGGCAGTATATGCACTCAACCTCCAAGTCGATCAAAGCAAAAATTAATCACTGCAAGCTGCCATTAAAGGGTAAAACTTAGCTCTCCATAGTCACTTTTTCCAACGCGCATTACATTCCACAGCCCGCTGATCAAACTGTAAAGTCTAACTGAATCCACTAAATGGTTGTCTTTAGAACCAAATTTAAGAATTTTGCATACTTTTTTTATATGCATATCCACATTTATAAAAAGTTTGTGGTGAGGATCGAATAGAGAGAATGAGTTAGAGAAGAAGGAGAAAGTGTGTGGTTAGTTAGATCGATCAATAATTTGCCATATCTAACTTGTTTATTATTTAGATACCTTAAGGTTTCATAGTAGTCATTGCATTTTGTTTGCAGCCTCTAAATTGAACAAAAGATTATATTTCAAGGTATTTTCTTTTGTAATGGATAAAGGTTATTTACAAAAAGGAAAAAAAACTATTTACATGGTGTACTCCTAGCATGCAGATTTATTTTGATTGTCATAACTAGTTGTTCGAGTTAGAATATTGTCTAGATCGAGGGATAAAATCTTGACAAATTAGAAAGAGAATATATAAAAATGGAAAATATTAGTATTATCGTTACAAATATTTCTATGTTAGTAGTAACATGGAAAAATTCTTCATTTTGAGATCAATTCACATTTACACAATCACTTTGAAACCTTCATCTTTTTTCTTTAACATAAATAGTTTTTAAGTACACATGTAATATACATTGTATGTATTACTTCTAAATCATGTTTTCAGAATCCATTTATCTATCAAATTGATTTTGATTTAAATTTAACCTATGGAAGTTTGAGAATTTTATGGCAACGATGGTGATAAACATAAACATTGATGATGTAATTTTAATACTTATGTCCAATAGTAATGGATACCGTTTGTAGTTATATTGTAAAATACTGTGCTTGTAATTATAGTGAACTTTAAAATTGTTGTTTTTTTCTACGGAGATTTAACGGTGCTTTGGACTTGTTATGACAGGAGATTATGTATTGATTGTCCCCAACATTATGGTGGGGAGCTTGAGGGTGATCATGGGAACAATATCAAAGCGGTATTACAACCTTGAAGAGACAAATTGAGATATCGCAATATATGATTTTAAAGAGTTGTTTTTGTCTCATCATTATGATATGTTGAATTCACCTACAACCGAAGGGAAATGTATTGTTCCACGTTTTAATATATTAAGATGCCGGAGATTCATCCCAAATTGAGTTGCTTTAAAATTATTAAGGGAAGAAAAAAATGGAAGTTCGTGATGGTCTTGCATAAGAAAAAAATGAATAGCATGTTACTTCATCTCTATACAAAGCTCGACAACATTGGGTTCGAGGAGTTATATTGTCATTATGGTTGCTGCTTGCTGCTTCTGGTGGTTTCATCTGTAATCCTTAATCGTGTAAATGGATTTGGGGAAGAAAAAGATGAAAAGTTTTGATGGTCAAATAATATTTAAATGCATATAACTTCATCTTTGTAGAATTTTGAATATCGAGCTTTTAAACTATATTTAAACATCATTAAATGTTGTATGATTATACAGTTATTGTTACTTGTTAGCATTTTGTTTTACTATGAATGATTTATGCAATTTTCAATTTCTTTATTTGTTGTTATATATCCAATTGAGGTATTTCATGGTATCCTGAGCATTGTATGACAAGCCTTCAATTCAATTGTTGTGTATTGGATAATAAGAATTCAAAACCTACTATTGCTATTTGATTCAATCTTAATTGATCTGTACTTCGGTTCTCTCAATTAATAAAATAACAAATGAGATATAATACTTCATAAGCAGTTTTCGACCACGAGCGAGATCATGCCATATGCCTTTATTTGCATATTGTATGACACATTATTGTATCATACTTCTCTTCTAAGCTTTATGGATCACTCACTTTTAATGTTGCCATTTGTAAATCATGTTAGAGTCATAAAATATTTAACCTCTATGATAACCTTAGAAGTATGAGTCATGCAAACTCTAGTCACTCTACCTTATAAAGTCATAAATCACTAAGCCTTTACGAACCAACACACACTTTGTAGAGCCATGAGTTATGGAGAATCTATTTAGAGCATGTAGAGTAAATTAACATGGAGGAATTGTCTATTTACTTCTCAATGGAACAACTAAGAGGCACATTCAATGGTTAAATGACATCTTATTTATTCAATTAAAAGATAAGCAAACACCACCTTATGAGTTGTGGTGAGCTATTCTAACTACCTTTAGTCTACGTTGTACTATTTTCTAATTCATTGTTTTTCTATTTTAACTACTACTTACTTCATATAGAAGAGCTCTTAATCAAAAACATGCCTGTAAAAAATTTATATTTCCAAGCAGGGGCGGATCCATCACTTTTTTATTTTACGTATTATGTATATAATTTAAAATTTTTCGACCCCTAAGATTCTTGAAGTTCGACCCCATCATCCTTGTTAGGTTTTATAAAATTTTGTCACAAATCTAAAAAATATACCCAAACCTAATAGTTAAAACATAATTTCTATAATTTTTTTAAATTCGACATCGATACCCTTGTTAGTTTTTAATTGATTATATAATTTATCTTTTTTAGTTTTCGTCCCTCTGTTATTTTTTTCCATAAAAATCCTCAAGTTAATTTTTTCGTTTTGTTTTAGTGAAATTTTGACATTTGAACCCGATTATAATTAGTAAACCGGGTTTTTAAAAACTGAAAAACGAGTTTTAATGTCCAAATTTCACTAAACCAATAAGAAAAATTACTTTTATGGAAAAAAATTTAACATGGAGGGGCGAAAACGCAAAAAAAGGGAAAACATGTTATTTTTTCAAAATAAACCCTTAACATTAAGTTACATTTGTTTATTTTTTTATTTTAATAGACAATATGGATTGATTTTTGAAAAGAAAATTACTAAGATCTGAATCTCTATTATGTGGAAGAGCTTCTAATACTTCTTCATAAACATCACAAGTATTTGTGCAATTCAATTGATGATGAATGATTAAATGACTGTTACATTTGCACCATAGATAGAGAATTATTAGCTAATGTTTTGGATGATGATATGATAATTAATAACTTGTTTTCAAAAGATGAAAACTCGTAGGAATCAACTCTAGAATCTAATTTCTTTTAGTACGTAATTAATGACGCTGTAACATTTACGTATTTCTTTTATTATTTAATCAAGATGAACCGACCCGAACTTTTGAAGTGTGAAAATTTTATACAACCACAAACACTCGTACTGTCGTAGCGTGATAAATTTCAAACCCTATAAAAAAATTTCCTCGATCCGCCAATGTGTCATCCTTTACTTTGTCCCTCAACATCCTAGACTTGATTTTGTTATCGGTATAATCTAAGTTCCATATTCTTGAATCCATACTTCCATCATCATAACATTCTCAAATAAACCTTGATAAACATCAATAATCTGAAGTTAAAGTTCGAGGAAACTTCTATAAACACTTTATGAATATCTTCAATCTTCAAACCAATTCTTTCCTTTTTTACACTCTAGAAACCTAACTTCCTTTTCTATCTCTCTCCCTACCACTTAATTAAAGTCCGACATACAGATTGCACATATTCATCGATCCCCTCTAAGTTTTTCTCACTTTTCTTTTCATGTTTCCATAGAACTTTACATACTTCTGGGTCATAGCTAGCACGTTTCAACTACAAACAACTAGTCAATAAAAGATTACTATCTTGCATTTTAACCAACATAAACCAAAATTTTGAAACATCATACTGTTATTAATAGTCTGTTCTAGTTCTACCTATGCGACAAAGTACTAATAATGTTAGCAATAACTAGAGTTGCATATCCTACTCCTTGCACTTTTATTATTTGCAAGAAACTATAGTTATTCTATAATTGTTTTAATTGCTAATTTCATATTTTTACTCAAATGAAGAGACTAATATTTTATCATATTGTTTTTATATTTTATGAATTTGTCCGTTTGCTTAGGCCCTGACCCTCACAAAAATAAAACCATCGGGGCACCAGTCATCATAGTCATAATAAAAAAAACCCAAAAGAAGCCAGTGGCCATCACTCAATTTTTCTTCTTGGACCACCTTCTGGCCTCCCGGAATTGATCAAACAGACTGTCCAGACAACATCTTTTATTCTAATTCTAAAATCCCTAAGTATCGCCATCCTTACTCTTTAAATTTTGTTTTAATTTTTTAAATCATTTCAATTATAGTTGTTTGTTTCCATTAAAGACATAATGCTATGAATTTCTTGTGATCGAGTTTCTCATTGTGGATATATTGGTCATTTTGGTTAGATTTAGAAGTTTAACTTCATCGATCTTTACAAAGTTATATTCAATTACGTTTTGCCTCGTCAAAACAACGTCCGATGTTTATGTCATACGTGTTTGATTATGTTTTGGATACACTTAAATTACTTTATTTTTTCATTTATGTTGTGATCTTTTATATATATATATATATAGATGGGGGTTTAATGGAGAACATCCATGCATCAAAGAACATCGAAGAACCTCCATGAACCACCATAAATGCATCACAATTTTCGCGTGATGCATCATTATTTCCACGTGATGCATCAAATTTACGCGTGATGCATCGACTTCTTGCGTGATGCATAAAATTTTTGCATCATGCATCACCTGATCTAATGTCTATAAAGTGGTTCCCCGATTTTCCGATGCATATATGTTCTCCATTGAACCCACCCCTATATATATATATATATATATATATATATATATATATATATATATATATATATGGGTGTGTGTGTGTGTGTGTGTGTATGTATGTATGTATGTATATATGTATATATATCTGTATGGGTTAATTGTGCAAAAAACCACTAACTTGTCAGGTTTTTGTGATTAAAACCCCAAACCATTTTTCGTTGCATAGAAAAGCCCGAACTAACAAAAAATCAGTAAATCAAGGTTTTATCATAGGATAACCGGCTGAAACTGTTTATTAATCCTACATGGACCGGTAAATAATCTACATGGAATAAATTTAATTGTTGAAGTCGGTTGTCAAGTATTACACACCATTTAACCCCCGTTGACAATTTTTAATCGTTTTTAAACGGGATTACATCATCAACGGGGGTTTAAATGATGTGTAATACTTGGCAACTAGTTTCAACAACTAAAATTTGTTCCACGTAGGTTATTTACCGGTCCACGTAGGATTAATAACTAGTTTCAACCGATTACCCATTGATAAAACCTTGATTTACTGATTTTTAGTTACTTTGAGGTTTTTTATGCAACGAAAAATGGTTTGGGGTTTTAATAACAAAAACTGATAAGTTGTAAGTTTTTACGCAATTATCCCTATATGTATATATATATATATATGTGTGTGTGTGTGTGTGTGTGTGTGTGTGTGTGTGTGTATATATATATGTATATATGTATGTATGTATGTATGTATGTACGTATGTATGCATGCATGTATTGATGTTTTTACTATATATATGTTAGTATCTCTATCACTAATTATTATAAATCACTAATGACTATATATGGAGAATGCTTGAATATGAGATGTAATTTACATCGCAACTATACAATCACTTTTTGTTTCGACGATACTTAATTATGAAGGCAAACTAAGGGGCATAAGTTTCAGCTTTCATATAATTCGATCTTTCTTCTTTAAAGTAATAAATGTTTATTGTATATTTGTGACGTATATGTATTGTTTTTCAACATACCCTAAATTGGGAATCAAAAGTTGGATTGAAGCTTAAAAGCAAAATGTTTTCAATTAATATCATAATATATAGAGATAATTTCTGTACATAAACTGGACCATATATCAAGTTTTTGATGTATTTAATCTGTAATAGATTTTAGTTTTGTGTGTGTCCTAGAAACAATTTTCAAACCAAAAGCTTATAAGCATAAAGTTTAAATTACATCAAATTACTTGGAGATAATTTTGTACATCAACTGGATCTTATACATGTTCCTGATATATATATATATATATATATATATATATATATATATATATATATATATATATATATATATATATATATATCTGTGTGTGTGTGTGTGTGTATACATACTCTTTTAGTTTGTAACAGATTTGAGTTGGTGCGTGTTCTGGAAACAATAGTTTCTAACTAACGGTTAAAAGAGGTTTCGTAGGTGATATGACTTCCTAGCGATAAACCCCATTCGGATGTTGTATGTTTGCACAAGTAGTTGGAATGGAAACTCTCTGTGCTTCCTCTAATTCATAATGATGATGGATGATATCTACCATGAGTCTCTCTCCGTAGGCGTGCAAAACAACAGAGCCACTGCTCTTCGGGCAGCAAGCGAGTCCGTCCCGGGCGAGCGATAAGTCCGCAGCAAGCGAGTCCGTCCCGGGGACGTGTATTTACCCCACGCATGCATGATCAAACTCTTTCATACGACCACCATTTATTTTTGTCTTGTTTGTTTTGATACTCTCTTTTGGTACCTTTGGTTGGAGCTAGTGTTACCGCATGCCGAGTTTATGAAAACACACCAAAGGCCACACAAAGAAGCCATCCACCATGAAAAACAAACGGTTACTTTTACTTTTGTGTGTGTGCGTGTGTGTTTATCACAATCTTGTTGTGATGCCCGTGGACATGTTCTCAAAGTTACTGGGATCAACATAGGTATGAATGGAAGCAGAGTAATTTCATTATGTGCAAATTTTGGTTTTTATAGCAAAAGAAGAATTTTCTGATTTGAGTTACAGATCGTGCTCTTCTCTGAAGGAAGAGGTAAGTCTTGACAATCTTAATACACATATCATAAGTAATGACAATCAGGGTACACATGATGTTGTTTCACTTAGTACTTTGATTATGCATTTTCAAAACAAATAATCTCAGTCTTCATGTTTTAGCACCAACAAAAAGACTAGTCATTTGGAACCCAAACCACTCGAAAAAGTGGTGGAACATGATGTGCCTCACTGTCATACCTATTGAAAACAAATTGACTATATTATCAAGGGAGGCCAAGAAGCATATCCACGTCATCAACCTGGATGCATTTGCATTATCTTCACTCAGCCTCCAAGTAGATCCAAGCAAAAATTAATCATTGCAAGCCGTCGTCTAAGGGTGAAGTCATCTCTCCACAGTCGCTTCGCAACGTGCAATACATTTCAAAGACTGCTGATCACTGTAAGTTATAATTCAGTCCACTAAATGATTGCCTTTAAAAACTTTAATAATTTTTGCATTCTTTTTTTATATGCATATCCACATTTAAAGTATGTGGGAAGGAAGAGAGTGGGTTAAAAGAAAAAAAGAGTGTGTTCTTAGTTGGATTCATCGATATTACATGGTGTGATAACGAATTTTCCATATCTAATTTGTTTATTATTTATACATTAAGGTTTCATAGATGTCATCGTATTTTGGTTGCGGCCTTTAAATGGAACAAAAATTATATTTCATGGTATTTTCTTTGATAATAGAAGAAGGTTAATTACAAAACGGAAAAATAACTATTTACATGGTGTACTCCTAGCATGTGGACATATTTTGATCGTCATAACTAGTTGTGCTGGAGTTTGAATCTTGTCTAGAGGGATAAAATCTTGAAAACTTAGAAAGAGAATACTTAAAATGGCAAAGATTAGTATTGTCGTTATAGATCATTTCACATTCATATAGTCACTTTGGGATTTGATGATAACCAAGTATAAAGGCAAAACCTAAATCTGATTTTGAATGATTTCTTCTTTCTACTTGAACTTAAATAACTTTTGTGTACACATGTATTGTATGTAGTATTTTTAAATTTTGTTATATGAATCCATATACATATCAATTTAGTTATTGTCAAAATTAACCTATGGAAGTTTTTGAGAATTTTATGACATACATTGCTAGGTATAGTGATATACACAACCATTAATGATGTGATTGTAATATTTGTGTCTAATAGTAACACGGATAGTGTTTGTATAGTTATATCGTAACAGACTACGTTTGTAATCATAGAGAATTATAAAATCATTGCCTTTTTTTCTTGGAGATTTGATTGTGTTTTGGCGTTGTTATGGCAGGAGATTATGTATTGATTGATCCTCATAATCTTTTATCGTGGGAATGTGTGAGGGTGATCATGGGATCAATGAGGAAAGTGACAATGTTATGCTTTTAATGAGTTATTTTCGTCTAATTATTAGGATATGTTGAGTTGTTATACAATCAAAGGGATATGTATGGTTCCATCATTTAATAAATTAAGATGTTGGAGTTTCATCCCAAATTGAGTTGCTTTAGAATTTATTAAGGGAAGAAAAAAATGAAAGTTAGTAATGGTCTCGCATAAGAAAAAATGAATCGCATGTTATTCATCACTACACAAAGCTTGACAATATTAGCATTGAGAAGTTTGTTTTCAGTGTTACTGCTTCTAGCAGTTTTTTCTGTTGGTGATATGTACAATTTGCAATTTTTTTTTTGTTATTAGAGATCCAATTGAGGTTTTTAATAGTATCTTGAGCACTACATGATAAGAATTCAATTCAATTGTTGTGTATTGGAAAATAAAAATTCAAAACCTTTATTTATTGTTATTTGATTCAATCTTTTGTTCACCCATTTTTAAATAGCAAATGAGATACAACTTCAAATAAGCAGCTTTTGGCCGCGTGTGAGATCATGTCATCTGTCTTACTTTGCATATATGAAAAACTATTGTATCATACTTCTCTTCTTAGATTTTTGGATCACTCACTTCAAATTTTGTCATATTTAAATCATGTTGATGTAATAAAGCATTTAACCTCTATGAAAACCCTAGAATTACGAACCATGCTAACGCTAGTCACTCTACTAGCACCCTTTAAAGTCCTAAATCGCAAATCCTTTATGAACATCCGTTGAGCTATGTGTTACGAAAACCAACTAACACTTTGTAGAGCAACGAGTTATGGAGAAGCTATTTAGAGCATGCAATCATGATCACAAAGGAATCGTTTGTTTTACTTCTCAATGGAAGAATTAAGAGGGGCATTCAAAGGTTAAATGACATTTTAATGATTCAATTAAGAGATAAACAGACACCACTTTAGCGTCTAGGTTTAGTATGTAGAACTATGAGTTATGCATACTATACCAACACCCTTTGTAAGTCATAAAGCACTATAGCTTCATACACCCTGTATAGATATGAATTATATTTTAAGGTTTGTGATTATGATTTTGAATGAAACTCAGCGTGTATTTGAGCCCACTTACTAGGTAGTTATTGTTGGAAACCAAATACTCAAAGAAAACACTCTAATACGAAACAAATGGACGTACATTTTATGGAAGTAAAATAATGGCTATATAGCCTATCTTCACTCAGCCTCCAAGTAGATCCAAGCAGAAACTAATCATTGCAAGCTGTCGGCTAAGGGTGAAACACATCTCTCAACAGTCGCTTCGCAACGTGCAATACATTTCAAAGACTGCTGATCAGTCTAAGTTATAATTCAATCCACTAAATGATTGCCTTTAAAAACTTAAATTCTGCATTCTTTTTTTATATCCATATTGTAACATACCGAATTCATCGAGCAAATATCAGGTAATTATTAAAATGTATCGGATTATATATAATGATAATAATTATAATCATTATAAAAAGGGGCTAAATACATATTTATGATACATAAGGGGGGTTATATGTAAATATATGATAGATTAAGGGTAAAAAAAATGAAAATGTGCATTTAATGCACATGCAAAAGGAATTCACAATTGGAGTGTCGGTAGAAAATAAACTGACAGAGAAACATCGGTAAGTGTCGATATGTGCGTGAATTGCGTTGACTGTCGTATATTTTGAGTCTATAAATAGACGCACCTCAAATGAATGAAAGTCGTACCAATACTCATAAATATAACTATTTAACAAAGAGTCATATTTTAAGTAATTCTCTACTTTTTTCTTACGAAATTCTTATAACCGTTTCAGGACTACGGTAAGTTTCCACTCACTTCCACTTTGCGCCTATTATTCTATTCATGATGATGGATCATTATAATTGACTCTGTGATGTTTATATGATATATGCTATGATGCAGTAATTCTTATGATATTGGAACTGTGACGTTATTTATAAATAATTCAATGTTACATATTTTTAGAATATGCATAAAAGTTGTTGGTATGACTTTGTGAATATCAACATAATGATACTGGTATTATTATAAAAATGATATAGCCTTTTTGAGACGGCAACATAATAACGCTAAAATGGCAAAGCCTTTTGAGATGACACGAAGGATAGTTCTTTGTGATTTATCCGGGTAATAATATACCAGTAAATTTTGTAACGAAAAATATTAAAAGCTTTTATAAAAATAACAGTTTTTAATTTTGTTCACAAACATACTCATTTAACTCGAGAATGAAATGAAGAAATCAATATCCATTGTATCATGGTTTCTTCACAACCTTTAGTTGCAAGCCGCTGTATTATTGTTACGGAAAAATATATTGTTTTTTTATAAAATGCTATTTTAACAAATTTTCTTACCCATTATAAAGTATTTTTGAAACATATCACTCCATCCCAACTGTTAGTACTTGCTAGGCGTTGTTGCTCACTCTTAAATGTTTATACTTAGGTACTGAGGAAAGAACCTCTAATGGCAAAGGAAAAGAGAAAATTTATGATTAAGTTGACAATTTTTAATTTCTGAATTATATATTATGTATTTCCATTGAATAAGTTGTACTAAAACAATGTTGGAGAATAATAGTTGTTATGTTCTTTTACCACGAGTCGATCCGTTGTATGATGAATTTGATTCCGCCCCACATACCATGCTATATGAGATATTGTTATAGTATGGAAAGTGAGGGGTGTCTCACATATCCACATTTAAGTATGTGGGGAGGAACAGAGTGGGTTAAAAAAAAAAAAGAAGAAAGATAAATAAAAATTTTTGATTAATTTGAATCGTATTAATCTAACAATATAATCATATTTAAAATAATTAGTGAAACGTAAGATAAATAAAAATTTATTTAAACTACAGCATATTAGTATAATAAAATACTTAAAATTTTTGTTAAGTTAATACGTTTTAAGTTGGTTATAACTTTTAAGTAAAATATATAAACATAACATTTCATTTGTTATGACATAAATATTTTGTTATATTAATATGTTTTGGTTTAATTAAAATTTACAATAAAACTATATAAACCAAACATTTTTATTTATTTTGACTCAAATATTTTAATGTAACAAAATATTAAATCAAAGCAAATAGAATATTAAATTTAAACCGAGATAATAATGTAACAAATATCTAAATCTAAACGAATCAAATACTAAGTTTATATATAATTCTTAAAAAGGTATAATGAAATGAAAATACATTAACGTAATGAAATAAATAGATAAAAACATACGAAATACAAAAAACATATAAATATTATAATAATGAAAGCTAATATAAATAAAATACTAATAAATAAATTAAATACGTATTAGAAACATAAAATTAATTAATTAAATAGATAAAAATACAACTTTTGATAAATAAAAAAAAATAAATGCATCTTAAATAATAATAGTAAATAAATTTATTATTTGTTAAATTAAGATTAAAAAATTTAAAAACAAAAATAAAATTAATGAAAAGAAAATGACCAAAAATGTTATTAAGAAAAATGATATAATTGTCATTTAGAAAAATAAATGAGATAGATGGACCATTTCTGTAAGTAAGCAATGCAAATAAGGACCTTTTATGCAGAATTGAAGTCACATAGACTAAATCCAAAATTTTATGCGAACCACTGAGACATTTTTGTAATTTTCTCTTGAATATAATATGTTATTATTATATAATACACTTTGATATTATATTATGCTTTTAATATATTCTATTTTGATATTGTTTTTATAATATTAAACTATGCTTTTAATAATAATAATAATGCAAAAGTTAAGTCCATGTATTAAATAATAATAGTAAATGCTTGTTAAATATTGAGTCTATATAATGAATGTAAGTTAAAAGTTGGATCCATGTAATAAATGGTAGTTATAAATTCTTGCTAAAGTAAATAATGATTTTATAAAAATTGAATACATGTAACAAATGATAATTATAAATCTGATACTAAATTGAATCATCTTGTAGCACCAGTAGTATTAGTAATAATAATAATAATAATAATAATAATAATAATAATAATAATAATAATAATAATAATAATAATAATAATAATAATAATATAAAAGTTATGTCCCATGTAATAAATAATATAATGAATGTTTTTATTTATATTATAATTTCTCTTCTATATCATTAAATACTTCATCCATTTCAAATTATTTGTCTAATAGACAGAAACATATAGTTTTAAGAATTCATAATGATTATACATTTAATTAACAAACTGATAATCTTTCTTGAATTATTAGTTACTTTTAATAAGTCAATTTTTTAGACCACATAATTAAAACTACCATTGAAATCTTATAAATTTAAGTAACTATTTATGAATGTAAACAATTATTTTATCACAAATTAAAAAGGAAAGCTTGGGAAATAATTTGGGATGAAAAGAGTAATAATTTCATATTGAGTTACCCAACAATGTTCAAACATCTATTATAAGTTTTTTTTTTTAAAAATTTGGTAACTAACTTTTTTTTTCTTGTTTATTTGTGTTAGGTACAAATTTATATAGAGTTATAATCAATTTTATTGTAAAAGTTCAGCGGTTGTTTGTGTAAATACTCATTACTTTGTATTGTGTATAAATAGGAGTGTATGTGTACTGTTATAGGGGGATTGAAGAATACACATACACGTATCTGATTGAGAGAGAAAAAGTGTTGTGCAAGTCGCCAAGAACATCAATGTAATATTCTCTCATCTCAATCTAAGCATTCGATTTTATGTGTTGATAATAATTGTTCATATGATTGTTTTATGTTGATATGAATTGCATGAAATATGAATTCACAATTTGAGTACTAGATTATTGACCCATGTATTACATGAGTATTTTTAATAAATAAATATGTTAAAATCTATATATAATAATAAAAATATTACTACAAAAAATAATAAAACATTCATATTAAAATGGTATAGATAATCTTTTTGCGATCTTATAAAATATTAATTTAATAGTCATGATATTAAAACTAACATAGTTAATACAAATTTTTAATTAGGCCTCGTTTGTTTTCTATAAAAAAATTAAGATTGTTTGTTTAGGTTTAGACTTAAGTGGTTTAATTTCTAATTTACCTCTTAAATTTAAGAGAAAGATTTTGGTCAAAAAAAAATTAAGAGGGTATTTTCTTTATTTTTAATTTACAACCCTAATTTTATATATTTTAAACAAACAATTTTAAGATCACCTCTTAATTTCAGATTTTAAGACCGCCTCTTAATTTCAGATGTGGTTTTCAGACTTCAGACATTTAACCTCTTAAAAAACAAATAATACCTAAGTGTATTTACATCCCAATCCGTTTTACAACATTTATTGGTGTATTGTTACCACCTCATTTGAATCCAATAAAATCAAATTTGTATATAGAAATCATTTTATATTATTAAAAATATATAAAAGTTGTGAAATATTGATTGGTATTTAACTTTTACATAGTTGAATTGCATAAATTTAAAAATATATTGATAATGTACATTTTTAAGAAAGAAAACATAATTTGAATCTAATTTTTTATTTTTCATTTGTAGTATTATAAGTATCACATTTATTGATAGTTAATGTAATACATTTAAATTTATTTACACAATTAAATTAATTTGTGTAACCAATAAATCTAAATAACAAAAATTTGTAGTAAATAAAAAGTTTTCTTTGTCGTACTAAGCATCCTCTATTATTATAATAATATATTTAGCTAAGATATTTAAAAAAATCATTTCAACATATTTTTTAGAAAAACATTTAAGTTACTAATATTTTTTAAGCATAGTTATTAGAAGTTAAATACAATAATTGCATACTTAATTGTATTTTTATATGTTTTTAAAACATTAATTAAGTTATATAAGTAGTAGAGTTATTTAAGGAAAAAGAGGAGGGAAAAATTTTTTTGGTGTAAGGAGAGAGTGCCATGTGGCACAAATTATTTTGTTTTAGTAATATTATACTCGTTTATTAACCCGTGTATTACACGGATAACTTTAATACATAAATTTTTCTCAAAATTATATAAGCTAAAATTAGAATTTGTCATTAAATTTTGATACATTGAAATTTTAATACTTTTCATATTTAACATATTTTATTATAATTAATTTTAAGTATAAATTAGTAAAACGGAAAAGATAATCAATAATAACATTTAAGTTTGTTCTTATTATTATAATTAATTAATAGTTTTTTAAATATTGATTGTTGTAATTTTAATACAACCTTAAGAATAGGAATATTTTACGGGATTTAAAAATAATTTAATACTTATATTTTAAAATATGAAAATTACAAATGTCATTTGGATATGAAGCCACGTGGCATTATTAAGGTGATGATAAATGACAAATATGTTACTCGTTTAATAGTATTTATAGATTAACCCGTATATTACACGGATAACTTTAATAAATATTTTTTTTCTTAAAACTATATAAACTAAAATTAGAATTTGTCATTAAATTTTGATATATTGAAATTTTAATACTTGTCATATTTAACATATTTTATTATAATTAGTTTTAAGTATAAATTAGTAAAACGGAAAAGATAAACAATAATAACATTTAAGTTTGTTGTTGTGATTATAATTAATTAATAGTTTTTTAAATATTGATTGTTGTAATTTTAATACAACCTTAAGAATAGGAATATTTTTAGGGATTTAAAAATAATTTAATACTTATATTTTAAAAAATGCAAATTACAAATTTCATTTGGATAGGAAGCCACGTGGCATTATTAAGGTGATGATAAATGACAAATATGTTACTCATTTAATAGTATTTACAGATACAGATTAAATTCATTATATTTGATATTCAATAACAATTTCTATTAGAATGAACCATCATTTTAAAAATTACAAATTATTTTGCCTTTAGGCCATCTCTTCTGACCGCAAATTTCTACAGTTAAGTTCACAAACCGCAGAAATCAACCTCTCTAAAAACAAACAACATCTAAGTATATTTGATATTCTCATATTCGATTTCATTTTTCATTTGAACAATCATTTTTAAAAATGACATTAGTTTATATTTAAATAAAAAATTTAATGAAAAATATTATTAAATTCATTATATTCTAATTAGAATTAATAAATATTCAGATAAAAAATTGTCTGAAATAGTCATTTTATAATAAATAATCCTTATTATAATATGCATTTTTTTAGATTCAAAATTTATTTTTTCTTTATAATTATGATATGAAAATTGGTATTTATCATGTTTAAGAATATTATTACATAACCATAATATATATATATATATATATATATATATATTAGCGACCATTGAAATCTATATTGTAGATGTATATTTAGTAATAAATAGGATAAACGATTTTTTTTACTCATATTCTAAATTGATTAGAAAAAAGAACTTTAAATGGATTGTAATTGATAACATAATTTTAAATTGATATCAATATTAATGCTAGATGTTAAGAATAAAATGGAATTTAGAACTTAAAAATATTTAATGTTATTTTAAAAAGTAGTACTATTTAGTTTAAAATTTAATATATATCATAAACTAAGTAAAAGTCTAGAAAGAAAATGTAGGTCCCGAGAGGTTCCCAAAGTATATAGTTATAAGCTGTAGAGGGGGGGTGAATACAACTATTTAAAAACTACACACTCTTTTCTCAATGTTTGTATGTATTATCAACAATTTGTTAATTACAAACAAGCTTGAATGCGGAATAGTTCAAGCTGAGATGACAGATACAACAGTATGTTCACTAGTCTAAGACAAACTCAAACTAGAATACAATGAATACACTCACTAAGAAGCACTCACTGTGTTTACAAGACTTAAGGGAACAGCTTATGTAAAACAGCTTAGACACACAGATACTGATTTACACAGAAGGCTTGCATGCATGAAAAACACACTTGCACGTTCACTCTTGGTTTCAGCACTTAGCTTTCTTCACACTCTTTCTGTCCTTAGAAGCTTCCTTTTATACTCATTCAGAGGATCTAAGAGAAACATCTTCATTGGACGGAATGAAAAGGAGAAGTCTTGTTGAAAAGACAACATAACCTTTTCTGCACTTTTCTGAAAAGCAGACTTGTCTTCACATGTGCAGAACTTTTGTCTTTTTACTTTGTCTACTGTTGCATTGCCTTTAACTAATTTAGGAATGTCAACTTTGCGTCTTTCTTCCTTGTAAAGACCTATTTTGATATAAGAAAAAGGTCTGTTACCCTTTTTCAAATAACATTTTGTCTTCATGTTACAGAACAGCGTGGGCAGGCTGAGCAGTTCTGTTTTCCACTTTGTCTTCGACTTTGTAAACTGATCTTGTAGTCAAAAACAATACATGATGACTTGGAAACCTTCCATAAAGTGTTTAGCCTGTTCACAAAGAACAGGTTCTGTTTACAAAGAACAGAACACTTGAAAAATGCCCAAGCTGCTCAACAGTGTAGAGCAGCGTAGACAGTTTATGTCCAGCCTGTCCAGCAGACAGAACAGCTTGGACAACTGTCTTAGTTGCAACACATGCAACACATAGAACAGCTTTGGACTGATATTGCAAATCATTTTCAGGTTTCAATAAGGCATATAACAGGCCTTAAATTTAACCTTCAAATGCATCAACAGGTTTGATTATAAATCTCCCCCTCAGATGTAGAACAGGTTTGACTGAGGCCTTTTTGTGCCTAACAATCTCCCCCTATTTGCAATAACCAGTCCAAGCTGGTCTTATCAAAAATCACTATATATTTTTACAGTACATTTGCTGAAATAAAATTACAACATTACAGTAAAGTAAAAGATCAGTTTATATATACACTGATTCTTGACTATACTAGAACAACACATGTTCTTACAAGCGTACAACTAACAACACATGTTTTTACAAGAGTACAACTAATGTACTAATGTATTTTACAACTAATGTAAAAGCAAAAATTACAACTTATGTAATAATGTACAACTAATGTACAAGATGTACAACTAATGTACAAGATGTTTGGACTGTTTGAGTTGGGAGCAGAAAACGGTAAGCCTGTCCAACTGATGGACAGCTCCCATTCTTCACCTACCCAGACGGTAGATGGACTTCATATCAATGGAGAAGGATCCTGAACCATCTTTTCCAGTTCTTCCCTTGTATCCTCAAGTTCCTCAACTTCACTTCTGATAATCATGAACTTGGGATCATTGAGCTCTCCTCTTTCATAGAAGCCTCTGAGCTGATCCCAGATGGCTGCTCTCCATTTGCTAGACTGCCTAAATGAAACTGCAAGTCTGAAGGCGGCAAGTTGTCTCAGATCAACTTTGTACAGCTCTGAGGCTCTTTGGAAGCACTTCTTCTGAGTTAGGGGATCTACAAAAAATGCCCCCAGCTCAGGTTCTTCAATAATCTTGCCATCCTCAAACTCTATTCCTTTAGGCAGACTATGATCAACTCCTTTTATTTCAATGGCATAGTCGCCCTGTTCAATCAGCGTAAGGAGTAGCTCCATCTCTGTATCCTTCTTTGTCCTTCTGGCCTTTATTTTGGGGTATGTCACAGAGACACCCTCTCTTACTTCTTTTGGAATCAGGCCCAGCTCACTTACTCTCTCCATCAGCTTCTTGATGTATGCCCTGATAGTCTTAGCCGTTTCTGACTTAGACTGGCTCAGGGCAACTGCCAGTTCCACCCATTCCCTGTATCCCATCTGTGCAACATCAGTGTGATCGTAGGATTCCATTTCAGGGCCTGTTGCACCCATCCTGGTGATCTGAAGCTTCCACTGTGTGCCTTTTCTTGAAATGGGAACAGCTTTGACAATCGCTTCCTTGGCAAGCCTTCTAGTAGCAACATCATGAAATTTCTTTCTAGCCAAGTTGTCAAAGTGGAATTTGGCTCTGGCAGAGGGTACTTGAGTCTTGGTCACAGAGACCTGAGCACCCTGTGCTTTTTCTCCCTCCTTTTCTCCTGCTGATTCCTTAGCAGCTTCCATTAATTTCTTTTGCACCTCCAAGGTAGACATTTTAATTTTCTTTGCTTCTTGGAGTGCAAAGGATTTAGCAGCTTTAGCAGATTCTTCTTCTTTTCTCAATTCCTCCAGAGCTTGAAGCTGTTCTTCTCTGAACTCAAAGTATTTGTGCATTGGAAGACCCATCTCCTTTGCCCTGGCTTTGTGAAACTTAAGATCAGCTGCTTTCTGCTGTTGTTGATCAATGGCTGCTTTTTCTTTTCCTTTAGCTGCTGTAGCAACTTCAGGAATTTCCTCTTCTTCTTCTTCTAAGATCAGATGCCTTCTTCTACTGCTTGGCCTGTCCTCAGAAATGAATACCTCCCCCTTAGACTGAGCAGGGTTTGGAGATTCAACCTGAGTAGGCTGAGCAGCTTGGGAGGCACCTTCCAATGTACCTGTAGATGTCCCTGCTGGTTGACCAGTGGGAGTTGTAGGTACTGCTTTCTCCTTAGGAGAAGAGGTTTTCTCCCCCTTAGACTTAGTCTTCGAGGCAGATGACTTCTCCCCCTTTGAAGGAGATGGAACAGCACCTTCAACACCTGGTCTGCCTGAAGACACAAAGTCAGCAGGCTTACCAGCAGTTTTGGCAGCAGGTTTGGGGCCAACCAGGCTTGTCACTAAGAAAGCCAGGTTGTCCTTAACCTCTGCAAGCTGGGAAAGACAGGCCTGAAGAGAAGAGGCTTGGGAATCAGCAAGAGTGGTCAGCTTAACAATGTTTTCTCTATCAGAAGCTGTGAACAACAGGCTTTGAAGCTGTGCAAGATGGACTTCAAGAGTATCTTGCACATCAGCAAGGTCTGAGGACACAGTATTTGATAGAGAGCCAATAAGAGTGTTCAGGCTGGCCAATGTGTTAGGAAGGGTAGTGTGGCAAGAAGTGAGGAGAGATGACAGCTGTTGGGAAATGGCTGCCATAGAGGACACAGAGTCCTGTTGTAAGGAGAGGATAGAGGAGAGAGAGTTGGATACAGTTTGCAGCTGTGCAGTGAGTGCAATCAGCTGTGAAGAGTTGTCAGTTTGGGGAGTGACTGGGAAGGATTCTTTGAACATATCAAAGAAGCCTTTGAGCTGCTCAGACACAGAGTCTGAGATGATGGATGGTATGGAGTGCATGGTGTTTTCCAAAGAACCAACTTTGTTGGTCAGCAAAGAAAGCTGATCCTTCAAAGGCAGGTCTTTGGGAGATGGTGGTGTATGGGTGGATTGTTTTGAGTGGGTAGAGGGAGAGGAGGATGATGAGGCAGGTGTTTGAGGATGTGATGGAGAGGGAAGAGGGACTTTGGACAGAAGCTCCATAGCCTGGGCAAAAGTAAGATGGCCCAGGTTGGAGGGATCAAGAGGTCCTTCAGCAGCGGCTGTAGCTGCATCACCAGGAGAAGGGGATGATGTTTGGGGCCTTTCAGATGCTGCTTGTGTTGCAACACCCTCATGAAGACCAGTGGTGGTTCCCTCTGCAGTGCCTTGGTCTAAAGGCACCTCATCATTGGGAGATGGGATATGCATTTCAACATCAGCAGTGGTGAAACCTGCTGATGGAATTTGCATGAAGGGAGCAGCCTCACCAGAGGGATGGTATGATCCCTGAGGTTCATCAGCTTGGGTTGTTGGTCCCTCAGCAGCTGGTTGGTGTAGAACAGCTGTATCATGGGGAGCAGAAGTTTGAGGCTGAGCTGCTGATTGGTCTATATCAGCAGCGTGGGCACCTCGTGCAGACTCAGGGTGTGAGGAGATATGAGTGGGGGACAGTGTGGACACAGTATGGAGTGGAGAGGACTCCTGTCTTTCAATATCCTCAGCCTGTTGGGAGGCTGGGATAGTTGATGTGGGTATCTCCGTTTGTACAACTGGTTCCTGTTGGGAGGAACCAGAGGGTCTAGGCTGACTCTGGGTAGACTCAGATTGGAGTGAAGCAGGCTCCAAATGAGCTGAACCTGCTCCCAAAATAGGAGAGGCAGCTGGGGTAGCTTCTTTTTCAACTGAACCCTGTTGAGAGGGAACAGAGGAGGTGGTGTTGTGGGCTGTTTTCTTTTTGGCTAGTGATTTGCGTTGGTAATGAATGGATGATGTGGGTGATTGTGGAGTAGGGAGAGGATCTGTTTGGACAGGATGTGAGACTGGGTTAGGAACAGTGGGGCTGGCCTGTTCCATAGTCTCTTGTGCCACAGAGGCACCAGCCACAAAGGCTTCATGCTCAACAAATGAACCAGGGTGAGGAGTCTGCTCTTCCTCAGCCATAGAGGCTAAAGGAACAGACTCAGACGGAGCTGTTTTGGCCTTCTTTTTCACAGGCCCAGCTTCAGCAGTTGCCAGGGTCCTCTTTACAAGTTTGGACCTGGCTTTGGATTTTCTGGTGGGAGCAGCAGCTTCTGGATCCGCCCTCACAGAAGAGGGTCCTTCCACCAAACCTAGCAGCCTCCTCATTGGTGTGGATAGAGGAGGCTCATTCTGCAGTACTGGAGTATAGAAAACTCTATTCCCTATAACTGGGAAGGCAGCAGTTTTAAGAAGAGGCTGAGAGTTATAGAGATGCTCACCACATACATGCTTGAAAATGAGGCTCAGAAACCTGGGATATCGAACAACAGCTGGTCTTGACTCTTGCTGCACCAGGTTCCTCAAATTCACAAAAATCCATTTACCCATATCAAGGGTAGTCCCATCCACAAACTGTAGGGCGATAGGAACTTCATCTCTGCTGAGTTGGTCAAATGAACCAACTTTGCTTCCAAAACACATCACCACTGAGGCGAAGAGATAACTGTAGGTAGGAGAGAGGTCCTTCCTGAATAGTGTTGCTCCTATTTTGGGTTCTGCCACACCACAGAAGCGTAGCAGATTGCCCATTTGATCATTTTCAGCTTGGGGCTTATCGTAAGTTGCAGCAGTTGGTAGATGTAGCACCTCCCTGAGCAGATCAGAACTAATCTCAATGGTCTGAGTCCCATTGAGAATAGTACCTTGGATGACTTTGGTTTCTGGGTTGTAAGCACAGGTGTACCAAAACTCATATACCATCTCCTGGTACAGGACACCAGGAGATGCAGTCATCGCGTAGTTCAACGGATGAACTTGAAGGAACTCCACCATTTCTTCATAACCCTTCCCCACATAGTTTTTGGGAATGGTTAAGTTAGCAATGTAGTTGGTGGGTTTTATAGTCAGCATTGTGGTGACTGACGAGTGTTTGACAACGTCATCACCGACGAACTGTAACAACCCAGCTTTTATCTCAGTCTTTTATTTAGTTTTTGATCCAAATAATGTAAATTTAACTACATTATTAGTTATGTAATTAATTAAGTTCAAAGATTATTTAATTGAATTATATTTTGTTATAAATTATTAGAGATGATTAAATTAAAAGATATGTAAAATACAAAAGTTTAATGGCTTAAATAGCAAATTTAACCAAAGTTTATATATAAACCTTGAAAATGATCATTTAAATCATTAAATACAATTAACTCTCTCTCTCTAATCTCTCTCTAAACCATACTGATACCTCAAGAAATATCAAGATTGTTCATAAATTTGCAATTTATTGAAGAATTGAAGTCAAGAAAGGTTGCAACAAACATCAAACAACGAGTATATACAAGATTTCAAGGTAATAATTGGTTTAAATTTCGATATTTAAAGAGTTTGGTTCGGTTTTGAGACAAACCGAAACCAAAAAGAATTATAACATGAAATTGTGTTGCATGTTAGAATAAATGAATTGAAATCATGTAATTAAGTAATTTGAGGTTATAGAAACAGAAATCATGAGTCCGATTGTCCAAAATAAGCAAGAAAATGTAAATTTTTGATAAAATAGTATTCTTGGCAAAAGGTGCATATTTTGGAAAATCGTGATCAAAATAAGGTGTTAATGATAAGGAAAATAGTATAAAATCAACCAAATAATGATAATACAACTTTATGTTAAGTTGCATGTTGATAAAATGGATCTTTGGGAAATTTTATGAAAAATCCGTAAGTATAAAAGATGAACACTAAGAACAATTTCTGGAAAAATATGAAGATATGGGATCCGAATTCGGATGAATCCGAAAACGGATGAGGTGCTTAAAATTCGGTTATCTTGCCACTTCGGATGAAACACATGTTTCGGATGAGGTGGTCCGAACTCGGATGACCCGAATTCGGATAGTGCCTACTTCGGGTCCAATACTATTTCGGATAAAGTACCGTTTCGGACGGAAGAAGGTCCGAACTCGGATGATCTTCGGATGGCTCATTTCGGATAGTCTCAGTTCGGATGTGCCATTTCGGATGCCAGAATCGAATCCGGGTGATCCGAATTCGGATGGTCCGAATTCGGATGGTCCTAATCCGGATGTGGTTCTTATGATTCAAAATATAACAACAGAATTCCTTATATAAATATGAATGATCAAATATAGAAATCAAGATCAATAAAATTAAGACATACCATCAATTAGAAATCACATGATTATATGCACGATCATATATGATCAGATTTCAGAAATGTACCTTTATAAGACTTTGAGATTTTACTGACAAAGAATAGAAAGATTCTGATAAGATTTATGAGATTGATGATAATATGATCAAAATATAAGATTGTGAGATCAAAGACCAACGAATGAATCTTGAGCATAAACGATGAACACAGAATATATATTATTCAGATGATATAAGAGCTAATAAATATCAGAAATGATAATAATAACAGATTGAGCAACGAGCAAAATGGCGAGCATCTGAAAGTCTGATATAAGTCAGATAGTGGTTCTATCCACTACAGATTGTGAGCAACAGAGCCAGAGCCAGAAAGTAAAAGAGCACAAATAGCCAGTAACTGTGAGTTGTAGATTTCACTTAAACTGCATATTATGTGAATTGAGACTTTTGTTGCATGATCCTGATTTTATTGACATTCTGATCTTGAGCTTATTGATTTATATTATCATAGTATATTTACTATGATTTGTTGAGCTGAGCATTTATTCTACCAGAATCTATTTCATTGATGAGTCATTTGATTGTTAAGCTTAACTCCATCACTATTGCTCAGTGTTGGGTTAATGTTAGGCTTATGATGTGCTAATTTACGTGATGAAAGCACAGAGGGTAGCTAGAGCTGAGCATTCTGATGATATCCATATAGAGCTTTTACTGGTAGCTAGCCCAGTACGTGACTGATCCCCACTAATGATGCGTGTGTATGGATTTATCATCATCCGAGCATTCCTTATGAATTTGTCTAAAAGTCTCAAGAGCAACAACAGTTTTATAACTGGGAGCTGAGCAAAGTCGCGCATCAAAAGAGCATAATTGGCCAATGTCCCTTCGAGATTGAGCTGTGCATGAGCCTAGTGCAGTGCATATAGAGCTGAGCCGTGCATGAGCCGAGTGCAGTGCATGTGCTTCCGCATTCATAATTGCATGTTAAATGTGAAATTCTACATTCTCACTAAGCAATTAAGCTTACCCGTTGTTGCATTATTTTTCAGGTAAAGGCAAAGGATTGGCTGGACCTAGTTCATAGGTCAGGACTTTGAAAGAGCTTGAAGTACATTAGAACCTGTTTCAACACGTTGGTACTTAGCTGATGATTGAGCTTTGGGGTTCAGGGCTAGTTTACATTTGTGCTTTGATGTAATAGTCTAGAAGTCTGTCCTATCACTTAAATTGTTTCTGTTACCAAATCAATTTTAATTCCGCACTGTTAATTTTATCTTAGTTTCTTGATTGATATTGCATTGCTACTGGGCCTTGACTTGAGACCTTTGAGAAATCAGAGGTTCTCACAGGATGGTATCAGAGCAATAGTTTGAGTGAATCATTGTATTACGTGTAATACATGATCTCAAACTTGTGCAATGCTATAGTATCAATCATGACAGGATGGCTTGAACTAAGATAGGTATTCAGAGACTAGTAGGACGGGGCATGAAAGGGTACGATGTGCTAGACTAACGATCTAAATATTTAGTGATTTGAATTTCAGAACTATGTCAGGAGAAGGTGGACCATCAGGTGGCATGACCCCAGAGCAAGTCCTGGAAATGATGCAACAACTAATAACCCAGAATAATGAGCAACAAAACAAGTTTATGCTAGAGCAAATTGAATCAATAAAGAAAACTGAAAAGAGAAATAAACATAAAAAGAAGCAAACTGAACAGTCAAGCGAATCCGATTCTGATGATGAGCATGTCAATAAACGAGCTGTGCAGCCAAAAGGCTGTAGATTTAAAGATTTCAAAGCGAGTGGTGCTATGACGTTTGAAGGCACAGTAAATCCAATACAAGCGTTAGATTGGGTAAGTCATACTGAAGAGATCTTCAGTATCTCAGAATGTCTGGACAGCAACAGAGTTAAGTTTGCTACAGCACTATTCGTTGGAGCTGTTAGAGCCTGGTGGAAAACACAAAGGAGCATCTATGGTGAGGAAACAATTATGACATTGGACTGGGAGCAGTTCTTGAAGATGTTCAACGCCAAATACTGTCCAACCGACAAACAAGACGAACTCGAGATGCAGTTGATGCAATTGAAACAAGGAACTAAGACCGTTGATGAATACGAGCATGAGTTCTCGAGACTTTGCGGCTACTCATCATATCAAGTAGCAACAGAAGAGCGTAAGATAAACCGATTCAGACTGGGTCTGAATCCAGCATATAGAAAACAAATGAGCAGCATAAAGTTCACGACGTATCTCAGCATAGTGGAAGCAGCAAGAATGGTGGAGCGGGAATTCACAGATCCGAGTTGTGAACCCGTTATGATGGCTTTAAGTCCTACTTGTCCATCTCCACCTAAGAAACAGAAATCCAGTAGATTCTTCGGTTCATCAAAGTCCAGTCAGCAACAGTCACAAGCATCTTCTACACCTCAGAAGACTAGAGTTTATTCCATACAGTCAGGAGCGCGATCGTGTAAACGCTGTAACAAATTTCATAGCGGACGCTGCAACCCTATAGATGTGACCTATTACACTTGTAACCGGATTGGACATGGAAGCGATGAGTGCCCAGAAAGAAACGACGTATGCTACAACTGTGGTAAGCGTGGACATTATGCCAAGCATTGCCCAAATGCACGCGTGCTTACTAATCCGGAACAACCAGTTGGCAGAGCAATTCAACAGAGTACTACAATGATACCTACAGCAAAGGCGCGAGCTTTCCATATTACTGCTGAGGATGCCGAGGAGACACCAGAGACGCCAAAAGACCACAATGGTAACTAACAATAAGTTTATTATATGATAAAATGATTTAATTCCGTTACCATCTGAATTTCAATTCCAAAGCAAGTGTTGAGTTTAACTGGACAACCCTGTCATCGATAGTGAATAATGCGGATGACATATGGGTTGTATCAGTTGAAGTTACTATATAAATACATTTCCAATAAGAAATTATACCTATAAACAATATAGGTATTGTAATCTGAATCATGTATGATTCAAAACCCGAGAGAAATTGAAATTTGATCCTAAACACAAGCCATTTCGTAAATCCTTGTAATCTAAATGATTACAGCGTGTCTTATAACGAGACAGAGGTAGAAGTTGCTAATTAAATAATAATAATAAAACCTATTGAGAAGATGATTTTTGAACCAAATTATTAAGCACCCAATGACAATTTGAATTGAAATCAAAGAAGTCAGAGGCACAAAGCGAGAGTGATAAAGAAATAGATTGAGATATTCGTGAAAGTCAAGCGATTAGTTATAAATGACCAATGAAAATGCCGTCAAATACCAAAATAAATGTAAGAATGGATTCTCACTATGTCGATGCGAGACTAGTGAGATATCTAATATGGAATTCCTATTCCATCTAAATGCAAATAAAATAAAAAGCTTCTGCCGAAAGAGTAAAGTAATTATGAATTCAGAAATTCGCCGATGAAAATTCAAATAAAAGTCTATACATATAATTAAACAGAATCAAAGATTATTGTTTTGTCGAAGCCTCTTGATCAAATTGCACAGTAAATTAATAAGAGGAAGGCGATGACAATAAAGTAGAAGATGATGTAAATGGTTGTGGAGACGGTTTCGGAACCCTGGTAACTCGAGATCTAACTTTAATAATAAGAATCTGTCGTTGTGTCTAACGAATCACACTGAGAAAGCCTAAGTTAATTGTTGAGTTCTATCAAATCATTTCCTTGGAATTCGATTTTGTATAACGTTTGTTTTTCATCTCGTTAGTATTCCCTATTCGCTGAAAGATTTGAAGCGTATGATCTCTTCAAGTTCTTGATCATATTCGAATTGCCTGAAATATCTCTTAACTGCTAAAACCATTGCGAAGAAGATGTGGACGATCGTAACTCCAAACTTTGAATTCTCTGTTCGAACTCTTGTTTGGTTCGGCGAGTTTTAAAATGCAGCATTTCAATATTTCGCCTCAATCTCATTCTCGGCTTCTAAACACACGATCTTCTTGGAGGATTTTGCTTCTCGAGAGACTGCTTACATAAAAGATTTAGTGGATATGGCAGCGCAATTTGAGACCAAGGTAGGTGAGATGGAGTCGTTACATGAAGACTTGGCTCCGGATATTGCGCCGGAAGATTGATTCCATTTGTTGTCAGAGCAAAGAAAATCATAAGTCTGCATAGCAAGTCAGCACAAGTCAGAAAAATCAGCTAAGCGATTGATGAGTGAAACATCATCAATGAAAGAAGAATAAAGTACAGATATCAGACTCCCGGAAAGCTCTATAGTTAATTCAAGAGCAAATGAAAAAGAGATATGAACCCACTAATATATAGAGATATTAGCTGAATGGAATGAGATATAAAGTTAAATCTCAAAAATCCATAAAGTGAATATATAAATGAAAATTTTGTAATAATACAGATGAAAGATTTAAAAAGCCATAGTTGGCTCAAGAGCAAAAGAAAGAGATATATGAGCTAACTCATGTATTGAGTTATTATGTGAATTGATTATGGCATAAAGCAAGAAGCTCACATATTAAAGATATGAATGATAAGTCAGAATTTCTAAAATGATCAAACAGCGAAACATGGAATCAAATATGAACTCTGAAAAGAGAAATTTAAGTTTTTGTACTTGAGAATCTCAAAGAAACATAAGATGTGCAATACAGATGGTGCTCAGTCATTGGAAACACCACAAAGGTTCGTATCAGTCTTGGGAATCAGGATATCATAAAACCTATCTGCCCAAGTCTGTTCGAACATATCTAACTTCGGGGACGAAGTTTGTGCGTGGTGGAGCCCATTCTGTAACAACCCAGCTTTTATCTCAGTCTTTTATTTAGTTTTTGATCCAAATAATGTAAATTTAACTACATTATTAGTTATGTAATTAATTAAGTTCAAAGATTATTTAATTGAATTATATTTTGTTATAAATTATTAGAGATGATTAAATTAAAAGATATGTAAAATACAAAAGTTTAATGGGTTAAATAGCAAATTTAACCAAAGTTTATATATAAACCTTGAAAATGATCATTTAAATCATTAAATACAATTAACTCTCTCTCTCTAATCTCTCTCTAAACCATACGGATACCTCAAGAAATATCAAGATTGTTCATAAATTTGCAATTTATTGAAGAATTGAAGTCAAGAAAGGTTGCAACAAACATCAAACAACGAGTATATACAAGATTTCAAGGTAATAATTGGTTTAAATTTCGATATTTAAAGAGTTTGGTTCGGTTTTGAGACAAACCGAAACCAAAAAGAATTATAACATGAAATTGTGTTGCATGTTAGAATAAATGAATTGAAATCATGTAATTAAGTAATTTGAAGTTATAGAAACAGAAATCATGAGTCGGATTGTCCAAAATAAGCAAGAAAATGTAAATTTTTGATAAAATAGTATTCTTGGCAAAAGGTGCATATTTTGGACAATCTTGATCAAAATAAGGTGTTAATGATAAGGAAAATAGTATAAAATCAACCAAATAATGATAATACAACTTTATGTTAAGTTGCATGTTGATAAAATGGATTTTTGGGAAATTTTATGAAAAATCCGTAAGTATAAAAGATGAACACTAAGAACAATTTCTGGAAAAATATGAAGATATGGGATCCGAATTCGGATGAATCCGAAATCGGATGACGTGCTTAAAATTCGGTTATCTTGCCACTTCGGATGAAACACATGTTTCGGATGAGGTGGTCCGAACTCGGATGACCCGAATTCGGATAGTGCCTACTTCGGGTCCAATACTATTTCGGATAAAGTACCGTTTCGGACGGAAGAAGGTCCGAACTCGGATGATCTTCGGATGGCTCATTTCGGATAGTCTCAGTTCGGATGTGCCATTTCGGATGCTAGAATCGAATCCGGGTGATCCGAATTCGGATGGTCCGAATTCGGATGGTCCTAATCCGGATGTGGTTCTTATGATTCAAAATATAACAACAGAATTCCTTATATAAATATGAATGATCAAATATAGAAATCAAGATCAATAAAATTAAGACATACCATTAACTAGAAATCACATGATTATATGCACGATCATATATGATCAGATTTCAGAAATGTAACTTTATAAGACTTTGAGATTTTACTGACAAAGAATAGAAAGATTCTGATAAGATTTATGAGATTGATGATAATATGATCAAAATATAAGATTGTGAGATCAAAGACCAACGAATGAATCTTGAGCATAAACGATGAACACAGAATATATATTATTCAGATGATATAAGAGCTAATAAATATCAGAAATGATATTAATAACAGATTGAGCAACGAGCAAAATGGCGAGCATCTGAAAGTCTGATATAAGTCAGATAGTGGTTCTATCCACTACAGATTGTAAGCTACAGAGCCAGAGCCAGAAAGTAAAAGAGCACAAATAGCCAGTAACTGTGAGTTGTAGATTTCACTTTAACTGCATATTATGTGAATTGAGACTTTTGTTCCATGATCCTGATTTTATTGACATTCTGATCTTGAGCTTATTGATTTATATTATCATAGTATATTTACTATGATTTGTTGAGCTGAGCATTTATTCTACCAGAATCTATTTCATTGATGAGTCATTTGATTGTTAAGCTTAACTCCATCACTATTGCTCAGTGTTGGGTTAATGTTAGGCTTATGATGTGCTAATTTACGTGATGAAAGCACAGAGGGTAGCTAGAGCTGAGCATTCCGATGATATCCATATAGAGCTTTTACTGGTAGCTAGCCCAGTACGTGGCTGATCCCCACTAATGATGCGTGTGTATGGATTTATCATCATCCGAGCATTCCTTATGAATTTGTCTAAAAGTCTCAAGAGCAACAACAGTTTTATAACTGGGAGCTGAGCAAAGTCGCGCATCAAAAGAGCATTAATTGGCCAATGTCCCTTCGAGATTGAGCTGTGCATGAGCCTAGTGCAGTGCATATAGAGCTGAGCCGTGCATGAGCCGAGTGCAGTGCATGTGCTTCCGCGTTCATAATTGCATGTTAAATGTGAAATTCTACATTCTCACTAAGCAATTAAGCTTACCCGTTGTTGCATTATTTTTCAGGTAAAGGCAAAGGATTGGCTGGACCTAGTTCATAGGTCAGGACTTTGAAAGAGCTTGAAGTACATTAGAACCTGTTTCAACACCTTGGTACTTAGCTGATGATTGAGCTTTGGGGTTCAGGGCTAGTTTACATTTGTGCTTTGATGTAATAGTCTAGAAGTCTGTCCTATCACTTAAATTGTTTCTGTTACCAAATCAATTTTAATTCCGCACTGTTAATTTTATCTTAGTTTCTTGATTGATATTGCATTGCTACTGGGCCTTGACTTGAGACCTTTGAGAAATCAGAGGTTCTCACACGAACACTGGGAGAAAGGGATTAGGTCTGTGAGCCATTTGGGAATTTTTGAGGTTTGAAGAAGCAAAAGACACTTAGTCAATTTTTAGGGTTCTTGAGGATTTCTGGAAATGATGAGGAAGACGAAGATGAAACAGTATGTAGGTATTTATAGGATTTGAATGGTCGTGTGTATGAGAGAGAAAAGATTTGGGCGGTTTGATTTGAAATGTTAGTTAACGGAAAAACGGAACGGTTATCCATGTCAGAACATTTGTCAGACCACTTGACCTTTTTAATCACTAACACACGAAATCAACATTATCCGCAGTAATTAAGTTAAATTAAAACATAATTTAAGTAACTTAATTATGAAGAAAGGTAATTAAACTTCTGGTCTACGCTGTTGGTCAAACCTGTGATGATCAGGGTCAACACAAGGTTCTCAGTCTTCAAGCTGTTCTCCCTTCAAACTGTGCCTTCAGCCTGTTCTCTTTTGCAAGAACAGGTTGTGTTCAATAGTTGAACAGGTTACAAGACAAAGACTTGTAAGACAGTGTGAAAGGATGAACAGATTGAGGATTGGACCATCAGAGCAGGCTGGACTTACAACCTGTTGTTGTTCAGCCTGTTCTATGCTCAAGCTGTTCAAGTTTTTCAGAAAATTGGCTAAGTACAGAACATGCATAGCCTGTTCTGTCTAAGCTGTTCTGAGGAACTTGAGCAGTGTGAGACATATAACTTCGTAGACTTGAGAGAACACTTAGTCACTCTTGTTTAACATGCCCAGCTTGCTGACAAGGTAATTAAACCTTGTTTCATCCAGAGGTTTGGTGAAAATGTCTGCAAGCTGTTCATTGGTGGAAATAAAACTTACCTCCACATTACCTTTCTGAATGTGATCCCTGATGAAGTGATGTCTGACTTCAATATGCTTTGTTCTTGAATGAAATACAGGATTGTTGGAGATGGCTATGGCACTTGTGTTATCACACAGAATAGGAGTTTTCCTATACACAAGGCCATAATCTTCAAGCTGATGCTGCATCCACAGAATCTGCCCACAGCAGCTTCCAGCAGCAATATACTCAGCTTCAGCAGTAGAAGTGGACACTGAGTTCTGCTTCTTGCTACTCCAACTGATCAACTTTCCACCAAGGAGTTGACACCCACCTGTTGTGCTTTTCCTATCTAACCTGCAGCCTGCAAAATCAGAATCTGAATAACCTGTTAGCTCAAGGCTTGAGTCTTTGGGATACCAAAGACCCAAACCTGGTGTACCCTTTAGGTACCTGAAGATTCTTTTGACAGCAGCTAGATGAGATTCCTTTGGATCAGCTTGGAATCTAGCACATAGACAGGTGGCAAACATAATATCAGGTCTACTAGCAGTTAAGTATAGCAAGCTCCCAATCATGCCTCTGTAAGCTGTTACTGAAACAGCTTTGCCACTAGCATCAGCATCCAATTTTACATTGGTTGCCATTGGGGTTTTAATAGGAGAACTTTGATCAAATTTGAACTTTTTCAAAAGATCTAAAGTGTACTTTCTTTGATTTATAAAAATTCCAGTTGAGGTTTGTTTAACCTGCAATCCTAAAAAGAAAGTTAGTTCTCCCATCATACTCATTTCATATTTAGATTTCATGAGTAATGAAAAATTCTTGCATAACTGCTCATTAGTAGAACCAAATATTATGTCATCCACATAAATTTGAACAAGCATAATATCAGACTTCACCTTCTTTATGAACAGTGTGGTATCCACTTTACCTCTGGAGTACCCATTGCTCATAAGGAATTCAGTAAGAGTGTCATACCAGGCTCTAGGGGCTTGTTTGAGACCATAGAGAGCTTTGTCCAACTTATAGACAAAACCTGGATGTTGTTCATTTTCAAAACCTGGAGGCTGCTTGACATAAACTTCTTCTTGCAGCTTTCCATTCAAAAATGCACTCTTCACATCCATTTGAAATACCTTAATGCTCTTATGAGCAGCGTAGGCTAGATACAAACGAATTGCTTCTAGCCTGGCCACTGGAGCAAATGTTTCATCATAATTAATTCCTTCCTCCTGTCTGTAGCCCTGAGCAACAAGTCTTGCCTTATTTCTAATGACATGACCTTGCTCATCCATCTTGTTCCTGAAAACCCGTTTTGTGCCAATTATAGTTTTTCCTTTAGGAGCAGGGACCAGCTTCCATACATTGTTTCTCTCAAACTGATTGAGCTCTTCTTGCATGGCAGTGATCCAATTGGCATCTTTTAATGCTTCATCAACCTTCTTTGGCTCCATCAGTGAAACAAAACTAGAGAACATACAAAAGTTCCCTAAGCTGTCCCACCGTGTTTGTATCCCTTTGTTGATGTCACCAATTATTTGATCATTGGGGTGACACCTGATCCACTTAGGATCATTTTTCAATGATGATTTACCTGAGTTGTTAACATCTTCAGCAGGTCCTGTTGAAACAGCTCTCAAGATTTTCAGACACACTGTTGTCTTGAGCCTGTTCACTTGTTGAACCATGTCTGACCACTGTTGAACATATCAGCAGAGGAACTGGGAAAATCAGCATTGATAGGTTCTGGACATGCAGTTGTAATTAAGTCAGTACATTTATTCACACAGGGTGTATTGACATAATCATCATCATGTCCATCATGATTAACAGGTTCCACACTGGGTGTAGTGGAAGCTTTTGAGTCCTCTTCATTGATTGAATGCATCAGATCATCAAAGTTAAGTTCTCCTGAAACTGATTCAGGTGGTGGAGGCATTCTTGGACTCTTCAAAGGTGACATTGATAGATTCATCTATCACCTTTCTTTTGTTGTTGTATACTCTGTAGGCTTTGGAGATAGCAGAGTAGCCAACAAACACACCTTCATCAGCTTTAGGTTCAAATTTTGACAGCTGGTCCCTTTGATTCAGAATGAAACAGGGACATCCAAACACATGGAAATAACAGACATTTGGCTTTCTCCCTTTGAGCAGCTCATAGGGAGTCTTGTTGAATCTTTTCACCACTAAGGATCTGTTTTGGGTGAAGCAGGCAGTGTTAACAGCTTCAGCCCAAAATGATGAAGGTAAACCTGATGCACACAGCATGGTTCTGGCAGCTTCAATGAGAGTTCGGTTTCTCCTTTAAGCAACTCCATTTTGTTGAGGAGTTCTTACTGCTGAAAAGTTTTGAGTGATTCCTTTCTCTTCACAGAAGTCTTCAAGAGTACTGTTTCTGAACTCAGTACCATGATCACTTCTAAACTGCTTTACTTGGGCAGAGTTCAGCATTTCCATCTTTTTGACAAATCCAATAATCTCTCTAGCAGCCTCTCCTTTGCTCTTTAGAAAGATCACCCATGTGTACCTGGAGAACTCATCAACCATTACAAGAGTGTATCTTCTTCCTCCTAGACTTGGGACATTAACAGGTCCAAACAAGTCCATATGGATTAAGAAGAGTGGAGTATCAATAGAGAAATTATGTTTGGATTTAAAAAGATTTTTTCCTCTGCTTGCCTTTCTCCAGTTGTGCATAATCCTATCCTTAGAAAAGTCATAGAAGGCAAACCTGTCACAAACTCTTTCTTACAGAGTTTGTTTAGATGTTCCTTGAATTCAGATGTGACAGTCTTTCTGTGCCATAAGCCAGTTTAAGGATTCAGACATTTTGTTCTGTGAGAAAACAGTTCAGTTGTTGGGTCAGCAGAATCAAATCCACAACATATACACCTTTCTTTCGTTGAGCACATAGCACAACTTTGCCTTGGGGATCCAATATGTAACCCAGGTGCTCATCAAAGTTAACCTTATAGCCAGCATCACACAGTTGGCTTATGCTAACAAGGTTATGTTTTAGTCCAACCACAAAGGCTACTCTTTTGAACACTGCAGCACCAGCTTTAAGAGTTCCATATCCCTCAGTGGATCCCTGTACATTGTCACCAAAGGTGACTTTTGGCCCTTTTTCAGGCCTGAGTTCACTCAGCAATTCTTTACAACCTGTCATGTGCCCTGAGCAGCCACTGTCCAAGTACCAAACCTGGGTAGGTTGTTTTTCCTGTGGAGTGATAAGAGAATTATTAGTCATTTTTAGGGGAACTCATCACAGAGATGAGTTCTCCTACTTCATCAACATTTGTTGATGGACTTGAAATATCCACACTAATATTCCCTATTTGAATGGTATCAGCTTGAATACCATCCTCAGTGACTGTGACATTTCCACCACTGCTTGTGACAGCTGTGAGGGAAACAGCAGAGTCAACAGGCCTCATGTCCTCAGATTCAGGACAGTCCTTGGCCAGATGTGTCTTCTTCCCACATTTGTAACATTTTCTCTTTTTAGAATTTTTGGAAGAAGATCTTTCAGAAACACATTCTGAGTTATTTTTTTTGATTCTTTCAGCAGGTTTAGCAGTTTTATTACTTCTTGTTGAATCAACAGTTTGAGTGGATAGTTCAATAGCCATAGCTTTGGCTGCCTCTTCTGTCTTCTTTTTAGGAGGACAGATATCAAAGACAGGGAGCTTGATTGGCTTTTGAGCTTCCACAGGTTTGGGAAACTTATTCCCAATTATTCCAGTTTGAGCAATGGCTTTATCTTTGCCCCTACTGGATTGTGATTTATGCTGCCTATCAGCATACTCACTGTGTCTGGTTTTAAAAAGTTTGTTCTTGTTTACAACCAGTTTACTACTATGATTTGAAAACTTATTTGAAATCACAGCAGTTTTGTTTTCAACATGAGACTTACCCTTGTTTAAAACAGACTGCTTACCTTTTGAAAACTTATTTTCAAAGTGTTTAGCATCAAAAGGATTATCATGCTTTTTACCATCAGCTTTGGACTCAGAACCTGTTTTGTTAACAGGTTTAGCATCCACAACTTCAGTTTGAACATGTTTTCCTTTCTTTTGCTTGTGTGAGCTAGCAGAGCACTTAGCAGGCTGACTTGGAGAACAAACTCCAACATCAGCTTTTGAGCTGAGTTCACACAAGCTGTCAGTATTTTGAGGCCTGACAAACCTATTTGTTGAGATCAGTTTACCATTCACATTTTGAATGAATGTGTTTGGAAGTTCACCAAGAGTGGATAAATCTTCAACGATGGAAGCTGCTGTGTCAAGATCCCCTCCAAGATAGGCTTGGATTTGTGCAGGAATCTGTTGACTTATACAATGGCTGACTTTTTGTGCAGATTGGCACCAAGAGTCAACTATCTTTTGAAGCTTAGCATGCTTTATATCTGTTTCTCTCTTTTCTTCCAGTATAATAGAGTTGATGTGTTTTAACTCATCAAGCTCAGTTTCCAACTTATGGAAACTGTCCAGTTTACTGGATTTAGTTTTAAGATCAGCTTTAAGCTTAGAGATTTCAGATAGTAAAACATCATGCTTCTCAACAGCAGCTTTGAGATCAACAAGCATATATTCAAACATTTTAACTTTTTCTTCAGAACTGTAAGCCGTAAAATTTTGTACCTTATACATCATAGTAGGATTCCAGTTCTCTAAGCTGCTGAAGGCTTCAGCTTCAGCCATATCTTGTTTGAAGCTGCTTGTTGATGGGACATCAGTGTTGGCCATCAGACATTGATTATCTTCTTCATCAGATGATGAATCAGATTCCTCCCAGTCACATGTCTCTGCCATAAGTCCCTTTTGGCGATTGGAAGACACTGAGTTTTCCAATTTCCTCAGCTTAGCCATGGCCATAAGGTACTTAACCCTATAGCCATCATCCTTGTTAGTCTTGTTGGGTTTGGATGACTGACCAACAGCTTTTGACACACAGTCAGCAGCTATGTGACCAGTTTTGCCACATTTGAAGCACTCAGCTTTGGATTTGTCAAATGCCTTCGTTTTCCCAGCACCTGAGCTTCCTTGTAGCATGTTTCTTCCAAACCTTTTCTTGTTGAACCTTTTGACAAGCATGGCTATCATTTGCTCATCATCTTGTTCAGCAAGATCTGCAGCATCTTCTTCGTCTGACACCTCCTCCTTTTCATCATCCTGTTGATCAGGTTGAATGAACACATCACTCACCTGATTTACAGGCTGTCTCACATTAGCCACAAAGGCTGCACCTCTTTTGGACATTTTATAACACCTTGCCTTTTATTTGCATTTTATTTTTAAGTATTTTGAGCAATTTGCGTAAAATGATGTAATTTCGAGATTTGGTATAAATAGGGGCTGAGAGCTCATTTTCTCATTTTTGCAAGCCAAATTCCTTTCCAGAGCTTCTCTCTCTAGAACCCGAAACTTCTCTCTAGCTTTTCTCCCAAACCGACCGACCAAATCTCGAGTTCTATACGTCATCGGAAAGGTCTCGAAGTGTACTACTCGAATCTACCATTGCATGTGAGATTTCATACGGTTTTGAGGTAAGAATCGTCTTTTTCGTTTTCTGCACTTTCGGTTTTGAAGCTACAATTTCGAGTTTATCATTTTAGGCGATTTAAAAGCTGATTTCATATGAGTTTTAGCTAAAATATGGTAGATTATGTATAATATAACTAAACCGAGGCTTATTACTTAGATTATTTGTGGATTTGAGGCTTGAAAATGCATGTTTAAAGCTGAAGTTTATGAACAAACTCGAGTATGTATAGAACAGACTCGAAATGCCAAGAACAGACTCGAGTAGAGCTAGATTCGAGATATGGGTTTCGAATCTATCCTCAGATTCGAATGAGGTTCGAATCTAACCCCCCATAATTCGAATCTGTCTTCGAACCTAACCCCTGGTTCGAATCTGTCTTCGAATCTGATGCTCAGATTCGAATCTAGCCCCTAAATTTCGAATTTAATTGATAAAATTTACGAACAACGCCTAAATTAGCAAAATAAATAGCAAAATATTTAGCTAGAAGTTATGGCTTATAGATATTGGAATATTGAGCTAGCAATAATAATTTAGCACATGTTCTGTAATATTAAACTTCAGATATTATACATAAGCTGTTTAGCCCAGCTGCGAGTCAAAGCCAGTGCCAGTCTATATTAAAGCCTAGATAAGCAAGTGCAAGCGTTATAAAGCAATTTAAAGCGTAAATAAGCCCGAGCAAGTATTCAGAGCATTTCAAAGCATTTTCAGTACTGTGAGTAACAGTTATTCTTGTTTACATGTTTTATATGAAATTGAGACATAAATTGCTTCTATATAATTTATTTGGAATTCAATAGACTTTTGTGAGTGAAGGCGAACACTGTGGTACAGGTGATGCCCAGCTTAGCCGGATCTTACATTTGATCTATTAATATGCATATTTATCTGCGTATCTGTTATTGTCTTGCATACTTTATTACACAAGCTTTTATTTGCGTTTCTTTGTGCATCTCATCAAGCATTATATTTTTAGCGACAAGCAATTCTTTGATGTTCACCACTATCCTTGAACCATTATTGCGGGTAGCTAGGCCCCGCATCACAGATTGATCATCTGTCAGCGGTAAAACCCCTAGTGGTGGCATTCTCCGTTTGCGTGAAATGTCTCAATTGTGCAGCTCTTTCTGGGTATTAAGCAAACAAGCAAGCAAGCAAGCATAACAGCCTTTATAGGCACTTTCGCCTCATATTTTACATGCATTCATGAATATCTGTTTACTCACTAAGCATTAGCTTACAGTTGCTACTTACAAATTTTACAGGAAAAGGTAAAGAACAAGCTGGACCTTCTGCTTAGGTCTATTATCTGATCAACCCAGAGGACTTAGCTCATTTTCAGCTTGTGGTATAGCTTTATGATGCCTTGGGTTTTGAGTAGCTGCTTTTATTTATGTTATGATGTTTTTAGCAACTTAGTACTGTAACCTTGAAGCATGTGTAGTGCAAGACCTATTGTAATATTTTATTTAGCTTTATGCATTTATTGTTATTCCTGGGATAAGCAAGCGTGTTTTAAAGCAAGGATGTGACAGGATGGTATCAGAGCATTGGTTTGAGGGATTCAAGTGTTAGCAATAACACTTGGACTCAAACTTTTAAGCAAAGATATTAGCTTCGAATGTCTAGGCTTTAACTTGACCTAAGATAGGCTTTGACTTTGCTTTAGGAATTGGGAAATGGGGTAGAATAGGAGTTATGCCTATTCTTATGCAAGTATTATTTATATAATTTCAGAACATGTCTGGATCTGGTGAAGGAGCTGGAGGTGGACTCACTCCTGAACAGATCATGCAAATTATGCAAACTATGCTTAACGAGAACAACGAGCGTCAAGCTAAGTTCTTGCAAGAACAGTTTCGTGCTCGTGATGAAGCCGAAACTAAGCACAGAGAAGAGCGTAGGAAACAACAACATGATGACACTGGACGCCATAACGACGACACCGACGAGGAGGAAGCCCCTGTAGTCCCTCCTAAGGGCTGCAACTTTCGTTATTTCAAAGCTTGTGGAGCTCAACCCTTCAAGGGTGCTGCAAATTCGATCGAAGCACTTGAGTGGATCACTGGCATCGAGCGGATTTTTCTCATTAGTGACTGTGCTGAAGAATCCAAGGTCAGCTTTGCTACTACATTGTTCGAGGGAGGCGCTGTCATGTGGTGGAGGTCTCAGGAGAACATGCACGGAGCCAACTGGATTAAGTCCCTATCTTGGGATGACTTTAAGGTCATTTTCTTTCGTCAGTACTGCCCGGCTGATGAAAAGAAACGTCTGGAAGAGAAACTGATGTCTCTTACTCAGGGAACCAAATCGGTGACTGAGTATGAGATTGAATTCACCCGACTAAGCTTGCTGTCTGACTACCAGGTTGCTACGGAGGAACGAAAGATCGACCGTTTTCTGATGGGTCTGCACCCCGAGTATCAGAAGTTCTTGAAGCACCGGGGATATACCAATTATGCTGACTGTGTTGAAGCCGCTCGAATTCTCGAGCAGGATTTTATTCGAGCTGGAGGAGTTCCTACTTCATCTATTAACCATACTTGTCCATCACCGCCCAAGAAATCGCGCACTGGAAGCTATTCTGGATCTTCATCCAGATATTCTTAGCCACAGCAGTCTCAGTACCGACAGTTCAGCTCGCCTCCGGCACAGCAAACCCGATCTTATGCGGTACATTCTGAGCCGAGGCAGTGTCGCCGCTGCCAGAAGTCACACATTGGGCGTTGTAACCCCAATGATGTGAGGTGCTACGTGTGCAACGAAATAGGACATAGCAGTGAAGAATGTCCTAACAAAGTTAAAGTTTGCAACAACTGTTTACGCCCTGGACATAATGAGCATGCATGTGCGCATCCGTTCAGCATGATTTACCCGAGTGCAGAGCATCATCCGCGATTGCAGCAACAGCAATACCGACCTCAGCAACAACATCAACATCAACAGCAAAGACAAAATCAACCGGCCCGGCATAGCACATCGCGAGGAGGTTCTAGTCGCCGTAACGAGCCAGCTCGGAGTCAGAATCGCGCATTCCAAATCACGGCTGAGCAAGCAAAGGAAATACCAGATGTGGTATCTGGTATGTTTCTCGTTAACTCCGTACCTGCTAGAGTTATTTTTGATTCAGGAGCCAACCGTTCCTTCATATCAAATTCATTTGCATCTAAACTTGGAATTGCACCGTCTACTCTACCTGTTATATTTGATATCGAAACGGCTAGTAATGTAAGTGTGTCTACCGATAAGATTTACCATGACTGCATCATTCTGCTTGACAACTAACTGCACATTTCAACTGGACCTTATCCCGATGGACTTTCACGAATTCGACGTCATCGTGGGTATGGATTGGCTTGATCATCATGACGCCAGCATTATCTGCAAGAAGAAGTTGATAAAGCTCACTACTCCGGATGGCCGCAATATTTGCATCTACGGTGACAGAATGACAGGTGAAATATGCTTAATTTCTGTAGTCAAAGCTAGGAAGCATATAGCTAAGGGTTGCGTGTCATACTTAGCATATGCGATAGATGCTAAGTCTGAAAAGAAAGCTTTAGCCGAGGTACCGATAGCCTCTGAGTTTCCCGATGTCTTTCCCGAGGACATCTCTGGACTCCCGCCAGACCGTCAGGTGGAGTTCAGAATTGATTTAGTGCCCGGCGCGGCACCAATTGCTCGAGCCCCTTATAAACTTGCACCTGCTGAGATGCAAGAAATGATGAAGCAATTGCAAGAATTGCTTGACAAGGGATTCATACGACCAAGTTCATCTCCCTGGGGAGCTCCTGTTCTTTTCGTTAAGAAGAAAGATGGGACTCTCCGGATGTGCATTGATTATAGTTAGTTGAACAAGGTAACAATAAAGAATAAATATCCGTTGCCCAGAATAGACGACCTTTTCGACCAGCTTCAGGGAGCCAGTTACTTCTCGAAGATCGATCTTAGATCTGGGTATCATCAACTCAAAGTTCGTGAAGAAGACGTTCCCAAAACAGCTTTCCGTACTAGATATGGGCATTACGAGTTTCTTGTTATGCCCTTTGGTCTTACAAACGCTCCTGCGGCGTTCATGGATCTGATGAACCGCGTTTGTAGACCAATGCTCGATAAGTCCGTTATCGTCTTTATAGACGATATTCTCATCTACTCAAAAACCGAAGTTGAGCATGCTGTGCATCTTAGAGAGCTGCTAGAGTTGCTGCGCAAAGAGCGACTTTACGCCAAGTTCTCTAAATGCGAATTTTGGCTGCGACAGGTGCTTACAATCTCGATTTATTCATTTTTGTTAGCTTATCTTTTCTTAAATTTCATGTTCAGCGTTAACTTGCAAATCTTGTATGTTATCAGATACAATTCCTTGGTCATGTGATATCTGGTGAAGGAATCTCTGTGGATCCTTCTAAGATAGAAGCTATTCAAAATTGGGAAGCTCCCAAATCAGCTACTGAGATCCGAAGTTTCTTAGGATTGGCGGGTTACTACCGTCGATTCATTAAGGACTTCTCAAAACTAGCCATGCCTCTTACATCTCTTACTCGCAAGAATGTTCCCTTTATTTGGGAAGAAGCTCAAGAGAATGCATTCCGAACTTTAAAACAGAAACTCACCGACGCACCTATTCTGGCCTTACCCGAAGGCAATGAAGACTTTGTGGCCTTCAGCGATGCTTCATATCAAGGGCTTGGGTGTGTTTTGATGCAAAGAGGCAGAGTCATAGCATATGCTTCTCGCCAACTTAAGGATCATGAAAAGAGTCATCCGACTCATGACCTTGAACTTGCTGCTATGACTTTTGCGTTGAAAACATGGCGACACTATCTCTACGGCACCAAATGTCAGCTGTATACGGATCACAACAGCCTTAAGTACATTTTCAGTCAGAAGGAGCTCAACATGCGCCAGCGACGCTCCATGGAACTCATCAAAGACTATGACTATGATATTTTGTATCACCCTGGCAAAGCGAATGTGGTGGCCGACGCATTGAGTCGTAAATCCTACTCTGCTAAATGTCTTTATACCTTGACTCATACTTCGTTTTCATCAACCTTGATTGATGAAATCCTTGTTGCTCAAGCCGAAGCTCTAAAAGAAGAAAACCTCAACTCTGAGGACATGAAAGGGCAATTTCAATTCTTAACTGATAGCCCTCGTGGCTTAAAGCTTTTCAAAAATCGTGTCTGGGTTCCCAAATTTGGTGATGTTCGACAGAAAATTCTTTCGGAAGCCCACTGTTCTAACTTCTCGGTACATCCTGGCAGCACCAAGATGTACAACGATCTAAAAGCCGAGTATTGGTGGCCCGGTATGAAAAGAGACGTAGGCCAATATGTCGATAATTGTGTTACTTGCCGATTGGTCAAAGCGGAACATCAGCAGCCTTATGGCAGTCTACAGCCTCTACCGATTCCCGAGTGGAAGTTCGATCACATAACGATGGACTATGTGACGAAGCTTCCGACTACGCGAAGACAGCACGATGCAATATGGGTGATTGTGGATCGTCTAACCAAAGTCGCTCATTTTATTCCAATTCGCGAGAACTACTCATTGGAGAAGTTGGCTAAGTTGTATATAGACGAGATCGTTACTCGACACGGTGTGCCTTTGTCAATTGTTTCCGACCGCGACAGCCGATTCACTTCGAGGTTCTGGAGTGCATTACAAGATGGATTAGGCACTAAGATCAGAATGAGCACAGCGTATCATCCACAGCCTGATGGCCAGAGTGAGCGTACGATCCTTACGCTCGAAGACATGCTGCGAGCATGTGTCCTTGAGTTTAGCGGTAGTTGGGACGACCACTTGCCGTTAGCAGAGTTTTCTTATAACAATAGTTACCACTCATCCATCAAAGCCGCACCTTTCGAAGCCTTATACGGACGCAAGTGCCGAACTCCTACGTGTTGGAATGAAGCCGGTGAAGCACCAATCGCCGGTCCCGAGCTACTTCAACAGACTAACGACAAGATCAGAATTATCCGCCAACGCTTAGAAACTGCTCAATCTCGACAGAAATCGTATCACGACCGACGCCATAAGCCTTTAGAATTCCAGAAGGACGACTATGTTGTATTAAAAGTCTCGCCGATGAAAGGTGTGTTCAGATTCGGCAAGCGTGGCAAGTTAGCACCACGATTTGTTGGTCCTTTCAAGATCACCGAGCGTGTTGGAACTCAATCTTATCTGTTGAACTTGCCAAGCGAACTGTCCAACATACACCCCGTGTTTCACGTTTCGCAGCTTAGGAAGTGCAAAGAAGATGACAGAGAAAAGTGGGCCGATCATCTAACTTATAAGATCAACGAGAAACTGCAATGTGACGAGCCTGAAGTTATTCTAGAAACAAAGATGAAGAAGCTGAGAAATAGAGAAGTAGCAATGGTGTTGGTGCAGTGGAGGACTTCTCACGGAATTTCTCAGACCTGGGAATCTGAGGAAGACATGAGAGTTCGATATCCGCATCTGTTTGAGCCTTAGGTACTTCGAGGACGAAGTGCAAGCGTGGTGGGCTCATACTATAACACCTTGCCTTTTATTTGCATTTTATTTTTAAGTATTTTGAGCAATTTGCGTAAAATGATGTAATTTCGAGATTTGGTATAAATAGGGGCTGAGAGCTCATTTTCTCATTTTTGCAAGCCAAATTCCTTTCCAGAGCTTCTCTCTCTAGAACCCGAAACTTCTCTCTAGCTTTTCTCCCAAACCGATCGGCCAAATCTCGAGTTCTATACGTCATCGGAAAGGTCTCGAAGTGTACTACTCGAATCTACCATTGCATGTGAGATTTCATACGGTTTTGAGGTAAGAATCGTCTTTTTCGTTTTCTGCACTTTCGGTTTTGAAGCTACAATTTCGAGTTTATCATTTTAGGCGATTTAAAAGCTGATTTCATATGAGTTTTAGCTAAAATATGGTAGATTATGTATAATATAACTAAACCGAGGCTTATTACTTAGATTATTTGTGGATTTGAGGCTTGAAAATGCATGTTTAAAGCTGAAGTTTATGAACAAACTCGAGTATGTATAGAACAGACTCGAAATGCCAAGAACAGACTCGAGTAGAGCTAGATTCGAGATATGGGTTTCGAATCTATCCTCAGATTCGAATGAGGTTCGAATCTAACCCCCCATAATTCGAATCTGTCTTCGAACCTAACCCCTGGTTCGAATCTGTCTTCGAATCTGATGCTCAGATTCGAATCTAGCCCCTAAATTTCGAATTTAATTGATAAAATTTACGAACAACGCCTAAATTAGCAAAATAAATAGCAAAATATTTAGCTAGAAGTTATGGCTTATAGATATTGGAATATTGAGCTAGCAATAATAATTTAGCACATGTTCTGTAATATTAAACTTCAGATATTATACATAAGCTGTTTAGCCCAGCTGCGAGTCAAAGCCAGTGCCAGTCTATATTAAAGCCTAGATAAGCAAGTGCAAGCGTTATAAAGCAATTTAAAGCGTAAATAAGCCCGAGCAAGTATTCAGAGCATTTCAAAGCATTTTCAGTACTGTGAGTAACAGTTATTCTTGTTTACATGTTTTATATGAAATTGAGACATAAATTGCTTCTATATAATTTATTTGGAATTCAATAGACTTTTGTGAGTGAAGGCGAACACTGTGGTACAGGTGATGCCCAGCTTAGCCGGATCTTACATTTGATCTATTAATATGCATATTTATCTGCTATCTGTTTATTGTTCTGCATACTATACAGCAAGCTTTGTTTTAGCGTTTCTTTGTGCATCTCATAAGCATTATATTTAGCGAGCAAGCAATTCTGATGTTCACCACTATCCCTTGAGCATTATGCGGGTAGCTAGCCCCGCATCACAGATTGATCATCTGTCAGCGGTAAACCCCTAGTGGTGGCATCTCCGTTCTGCGTGAAATGTCTCAATTGTGCAGCGTTCTTTCTGGGTATTAAGCAAACAAGCAAGCAAGCAAGCATAACAGCCTTTATAGGCACTTTCGCCTCATATTTTACATGCATTCATGAATATCTGTTTACTCACTAAGCATTAGCTTACAGTTGCTACTTACAAATTTTACAGGAAAAGGTAAAGAACAAGCTGGACCTTCTGCTTAGGTCTATTATCTGATCAACCCAGAGGACTTAGCTCATTTTCAGCTTGTGGTATAGCTTTATGATGCCTTGGGTTTTGGGTAGCTGCTTTTATTTATGTTATGATGTTTTTAGCAACTTAGTACTGTAACCTTGAAGCATGTGTAGTGCAAGACTTATTGTAATTTTTTATTTAGCTTTATGCATTTATTGTTATTCCTGGGATAAGCAAGCGTGTTTTAAAGCAAGGATGTGACACATTTCCAAGGCATTTCTCTTTTGTTGCCTTGATTGTTCATCATTCAGTAAGGATCCATACAGATTGACCAGATCCATACTTCTGATAGTACCTGAGTTCCTTAGGATTGTTGAAAAGTAGTTCCACTCTTCAGGTAAAATGTCCAGAAATTTATTCACCAGGGTAAGACTGTCCTTGGTGATCCCAACAGCTTTGAGATCATTCACTAGAGCAGTAAACCTGGTGTAGGTTTCAGTGAGAGTCTCCTTTGGTTTAGCAAAGAAGAGTTCATACTGTCTAACAAGATTGTTGATCCTGTTGTCCAGTGTGATTGTGGGTCCATCATAGACGGTACACAAAGTATCCCACATCTCCTTTGCTGTCTTCATTTTCTCAACCTGCTTGAACACATCATCAGGGAGAGAAATGACCAGGTTGTTTCTGGCCTTTGCATCCAGAGCCACCAATCTCTTGTCTTCATCAGACCATTGAGCTTTAGCTTTCTCAAAGGTCCTGATTTCAGGAGCAGCTCCTTCAACCGCTGGAGTTATGGTAGTAACAGAGGTTGGCACATAGGGACCCTCCATCACTATCTCTGGCAGTTGTACATCCAGATTCTCTAAATAGAGCATCATTCTGCACTTCCAACCAGAGAAGTTTGATGATTAAATTTTGGAGGTTTGCCCATAGAACCATTGTCATAGTAAGAAGAATTTGCAGCACTGTTGTCCATGGAAACTTGGGAGAATGAGAGATCTAGAATGACACACACTCTAAAGTACTCTGATACCAGTTGTAGGTCCCGAGAGGTTCCCAAAGTATATAGTTATAAGCTGTAGAGGGGGGTGAATACAGCTATTTAAAAACTACACACTCTTTTCTCAATGTTTGTATGTATTATCAACAATTTGTTAATTACAAACAAGCTTGAATGCGGAATAGTTCAAGCTGAGATGACAGATACAACAGTATGTTCACTAGTCTAAGACAAACTCAAACTAGAATACAATGAATACACTCACTAAGAAGCACTCACTGTGTTTACAAGACTTAAGGGAACAGCTTATGTAAAACAACTTAGACACACAGATACTGATTTACACAGAAGGCTTGCATGCATGAAAATCACACTTGCACGTTCACTCTTGGTTTCAGCACTTAGCTTTTTTTTTGCCCTACTTTCTGTCCTTAGAAGCTTCCTTTTATACTCACTCAGAGGATCTAAGAGAAACATCTTCATTGGACGGAATGAAAAAGGAGAAGTCTTGTTGAAAAGACAACATAACATTTTCTGCACTTTTCTGAAAAGCAGACTTGTCTTCACATGTGCAGAACTTTTGTCTTTTTACTTTGTCTACTGTTGCATTGCCTTTAACTAATTTAGGAATGTCAACTTTGCGTCTTTCTTCCTTGTAAAGGCCTATTTTGATATAAGAAAAAGGTCTGTCACCCTTTTTCAAATAACCTTTTGTCTTCATGTTACAGAACAGCGTGGGCAGGCTGAGCAGTTCTGTTTTCCACTTTGTCTTCGACTTTGTAAACTGATCTTGTAGTAAAAAACAATACATGATGACTTGGAAACAATATTCCATAAAGTGTTTAGCCTGTTCACAAAGAACAGGTTCTGTTCACAAAGAACAGAACACTTTAAAATGCCCAAGCTGCTCAACAGTGTAGAGCAGCGTAGACAGTTTATGTCCAGCCTGTTCAGTAGACAGAGCAGCTTGGACAAACTGTCTTAGTTGCAACACATGCAACATATAGAACAGCTTTAGACTGATATTGCAAATCATTTTCAGGTTTCAATAAGGCATATAACAGGCCTTAAATTCAATCTTCAAATGCATCAACAGGTTTGATTATAAAATCTCCCCCTCAGATGTAGAACAGGTTTGACTGAGGCCTTTTTGTGCCTAACAGAAAACATATCTAAAAATTATTTAAAAAATTACGAATATTATAAAATATAATAAAATTTAAAGTTGTTGTATATGATAAAATCATAAAAATGTGTTGTGTATGAATCAACAAGTAGGTTTTTATTTCAAACAATATATTAAATGGTAAAAATAAAACTCATTGTCATAATAAGGAAAAAAATTACAAGTAGGTTGTTATTTCAAAAAATAAACCCTGTATATTTTTTTACCGGTTAACTTTTGTTTTTTATCGGTTAAATGCTATAATCAGGAATGAATAAAGAGTTGGTTCCTTTATTTGGTACAAAATTTGTGAGATTGCTATAATAAGAAAAAAAAAGTTGCTTGTTATTTTAAGCAATTCTCCAATTGTTATTTTAAAGAATTTAAATACATCAAGTTGTTTTTCTAGAATTAAACCACAACGATAGGATCGATGGATAAATAAAGATGATGATGATATATCACAATGTTTTAAATTTATGAATAAAAGTGATAATTTATATTGTAATCTAAAAATTGTTAAATATAAATTCAATAACATTTCAAGTTAATACAAAATCCAAAGTTTTTTATATGTTAAATTTAAAATTAAAAGTCCGAAAATTATTTTGTTTTGACAGTTAACCCCAACTCCATAATCCACATTTTAAAATCAATCACTTAATACATGTAATTATTATTAATAAATCTGAAATTCTAATGTTCTCAAATTAATATCTAAGAGTGAAAAATAACAAAATAATATATCAGTGGATTGCATAAGCCGTTTAAACTAATAATATAATACAATATAATATAATATAAATAATATAATACAATATAATACAATATAATACAATACAATATAATATAATACAATACAATATGCAAGGTTTTCCCACAAAATTCCATGGACTGTGTGTATTTAAAGCCTCCTTTGTATATTTTCTAGTCATGAAACTCAAAAACAAAGCTAAGAAAAACTCATCCGGCTATCCATTTCTCTTGTCAGCTCCACGCTTCTCTAGCGCCCTCCTACCCTTTTTTGAATCTCTGATCAAATCAGTCGACTACCATCTTTCCTTCTAATGTGTAACAACCCAGCTTTTATTTAAGTCTTTTATTTCGTCTTGATCCAAATAATGTAAATTTAATTACATTATTAATTATGTGATTTAATTAAGTTGATGACTATTTAAAATTACTTGAATATTTTATTATAAATTATTAAAGATGATTAAATTAAAAGATATGTAAAATACAAAAGTTTAGTGGGTTAAATAGCAAAAATAATAAATTTATATATAAAAGCAAAATTAATGATCAATTAAGATCATTAATCATCAAACCTCTCTCTCTCTACTCTCTCTCTACACATACGGCCAACATCACAAATTCATCAAAAATTCCATAAATTGCTACAATCAATTGAAGATTCAAGACAAAGGAGTTACAAGAATCAAAGATCAACAACAATCTACAAGATTTTTGAGGTAATTATTGACTAAACTCTATAATTTCAAGAAATTGGTTCGGTTTTATTAGAAACCGAAATCTAAGATTAAAATGTGAAGATTATTGGTTGCATGTATAAAATTATGATAGATTATGATGAATTGAAACAAATAAATGAAACGGAAACAAAATTTGATGCTTGGATCATTCAAATATTGAAGAAAATCGGAATTTTAACAAAAGAAGAGTTCTTGACAAAAATATCATAATTTTGGATGATCTCGATCAAATAATGATGTTATTAATAGGGAAATTAGTATAAAAACACTCAAATAGTGATATTACATCAATATATTACATTGCATGTTGATAAAAATGAAAGTTTGATAATTATTAATAAAATCCGTATGAAGAACACCAAGAACACCAAGAACAATTTCTGGAAAAATAACAAGTGTGGGATCCGAATTCGGATGACCCGAATTCGGATGGTGTCCCACTTCGGACCCTGAATTCGGATGAGGCCACTTCGGTTCCCATACTTCGGATAATAAAAATTATTGTTTGTTAAGTGATGGTCCGAACTCGGATGAACCGAGTTCGGATGGTAACAATTCGGATGATTTCATTTCGGATTTTTATAAATTCGGTTTATCCTAATTCGGTTACAATGTTAATTCGGATGATAGATTGGTCCGAACTTCAACTATAATTCGGATAACCATTAAATCCGAATCCGGATGGTTCATTTCGGATGAATCCGAATCCGGGTCCGGATGGATCCGAATCCGGGTTGACCGAAACCCAATTTTATCAGATGTATTAGAATGATTTGAGAATAAATAAGTTATCAGAATCAGATGAAATTTAAGATTATAAAGATTAAAAGACAAAAGATGACGACCTTGATAAGACAAGTTATCAGTTATCAGAATCAGATTGAATTAAAGAATTTAATGACCAAAAGATGATGAAAATTCCATGATAATGATGATGATATTGATATGAGATTTATGTGATATAATTCTGGACAGGTTCAGTGAAATTCTGAACGGAAAGACAAAGAATTTAAAAGATTTAAAGCGGGTCAGAGAATTGATTTACAGATTACAGATTGACAAAGATAAAATCCTGAGATAACTCAGGTGGCAGATTCATATATCTGTTTGACCAAGACCCAGACCTGTGAGTTATAGATATTCAGATTGAACATGCATAGATCTGGTTGAGATATATTGTTGCTGATAGATTTATTGACATTCACTTTATCAGCTGGAATGAGACCTATGCACACCATGGATGGGTGTTGCCCAGTGGATCATGATAGCTATTTGATTATCTTTTCATATTGCATTTAATATTGCTTCAGACTTTGCCTTATGATTCATTGCTATCATGACTTCTAAGACATATGCTTCCATTATTGATCAGACCTTTGATAGATTGATTCAGCTTGACTAGCCCTTATGGTCTATTGTTCTAGACCCGGCTATTTCACCAGTTCTTATGAATTGGTTATGACCTCCGATGTTCTGCCATATTGACTTACTGCTAGCTAGCCCAGTATGTGGCTGATCCCCACGATTTAAGCGTGAGTGTGGCTTGAACATCATCCGATCTTATGATACTATATCTCAATCATGAGGGCTGTAGCGGTAGCCAAGACTTATCACGCTAAGATTAATGACTCCGCTTGACACGCATGTTGATATTGAAAATCTATAAACTCACTAAGCGTTGCTTACAGATGTTGCATTAATATTTTACAGGAAAAGCCAAAGGAAAATCACCTGCAGGACCTAGTACTTAGGTCATTCAAGATCCAAGTTTAGAAGCTTTCTTAGACCACTACTCAACAAACTCTCTGGTACTGATTGGAAGACAGCAAATGTGGTGGTTCTGGGTAGACTTGACGTGATGTATGATGTTATGACTAGATTAGATGTTACCCTTTTATAACTTTATTCTGAAATATGTAACTTAAATCCTAATCTGTAATGTACATGTAATTTCATTATTCCGCAATTTAATTACCCTATCTTAGTATGATTGATATCGTGTTACATGAATTGGGACCTAGACGTTGAGGACTGCCCCGGAAAGGGAGGTCTTCACAGGATGGTATCAGAGCACTAATTTGAGTGAATCAAGTATTACGTAAGTATACTTGATCTCAAACTGAAGCAATACATATGTATCAATCATTTAGGCGGTTTGAACTGAGATAGGATGTACAGACTGTTAGGATGGGAAAAAGGGTACATAGATCTAAGTCTATAAACTGATAGTTAATTGATTTTTAATTTTCAGTAGAAGATGTCAGGATCAGGATCAGGTGATATTCCCAGCAACATGAATCCACAACAAATGTTTGAAATGATGCAACAACTTCTAGCCCAACACTCAGAACAACAGAACAAAATAATGCAAGAACAGTTTCAGGCCAGAGATGAGGCCGAAGCTAAAAGACGCGAAGAAAAGAAAAATAAGAGAAAAGAAAAGCAAGTCCAGACCAATGAATCTGATTCTGATAAAACTAATCCTGAAACCCAAACTGCTCAGCCTAAAGGCTGCAAATTTAAGGATTTTAAAGCTAGCGGTGCATTGAGTTTTGAAGGAACAGTGAATCCAATTCAGGCGATGGATTGGATTAGTCATACCGAAGAGATCTTTAGAATCTCTGACTGCTTAGACTCCAAGAAAGTAAGTTATGCATCCGCGTTATTTGTCGGAGCTGCCCGTGCATGGTGGAAAACTCAGCGAAGTATCTATGGTGAGGAAGTGATTCAGACTCTAGAATGGAACCAATTTCTCGACATGTTCAACGAAAAGTACTGTCCAGTCGATCAACAAGATAAGATGGAAGTCCAATTGATGCAGCTGACTCAGGGGACAAAGACTGTTGATGAATACGAGCACGAATTCTCAAGACTATGCGGCTACTCTTCCTATCAAGTAGCTACCGAGGAAAGAAAGATGAATAGATTTCGTGTAGGACTTAATCCAAGATATAGGCATCCGATGAGCGCTATCAAATATAAGAGTTATTTGGAAATGGTAGAAGCAGCAAGACAGATCGAGCGAGGATACTTAGAGTATGGCGATCAGCTTTATGCTCCGTCTACTAACCCGATGAATCCGTCTCCTCCAAAGAAACAGCGGTTTGGCAGATTTTTCAAGCCAAATAAGTCGCAATCTCAGCAAACCCATCAGCATAGTTCACAACAGAAAGCACAAGCTTATTCCCTAACGAATGAACCACGATTCTGCAAGAGATGCAGAAGATCACACATGGGACTATGTAATCCGGATGATGTTACTTGCTTTGCGTGCAACATGATCGGTCACAGTAGTGAAGAATGTCCACAGCAGGGACGTGGATGTGCAAAGTGCGGGAAAAGAGGACATTTTATGTATCAGTGTCGTAGTGGATCGCGTTATCAGCCACAGTCATCAGCTGGGGGATCTACAGTTAAGAGTTCTGCTGCTACGCCGACTCCAAAGACTCGAGCTTTCCAAATCACAGCCAAGGAAGCAAAAGAAACACCAGACGTAGTTACCGGTATGTTCCTGCTTAACTCAATTCCGGCTCGTGTATTATTTGATTCTGGCGCAAGTCGTTCTTTCATATCAACTTCTTTTGCACGACAATTATGTAAGTCTCCATCAAAGCTTCCCGTGATATTAGACATTGAGACAGCCAGTAACAATTTCGTTATGGCTGATTCTGTTTATCGAAACTGCACACTACTTGTTGATAATATCGTATTCAATCTCGACCTCATCCCGATTCCGTTGAAAGAGTTTGACGTCATCATCGGCATGGATTGGCTAATGAACAACGAGGCTACAATTATCTGCAACCGGCGAGTCATCGATATCAAGTCTTCAGACGGCCGAGTACTTGAGATCAAGGGCGAGAAGCGGAAAGGTGCACATTGTTTTATATCTGTTGAAAAAGCGCATAAGTACTTATCTAAGGGTCACGAATCTTATATCTGTTATGTTTCATCTGAATCCAACTCTGAAAAGAAATCTTTGTCCGATATTCCTATCGTCTGTGAGTTCCCAAACGTATTCCCTGACGATATTTCCGGAGTGCCACCGGAACGTCAAGTCGAGTTTAGTATTGACTTGGTTCCTGGTGCGGCTCCTATCGCAAAAGCTCCATACAGACTTGCACCTGCAGAAATGCAAGAAATGTCTAAGCAACTGCAAGAGCTGTTAGAGAAGGGGTTTATCCGACCGAGTTCTTCTCCGTGGGGTGCACCAATTCTATTTGTTAAAAAGAAAGACGGAACCTTTCGTATGTGCATCGACTACCGCGAGTTGAACAAAGTCACCATAAAGAATAAATATCCTTTGCCCAGGATTGATGATCTGTTTGATCAACTGCAAGGAGCTAGTTATTTCTCAAAGATAGATCTCCGTTCTGGGTATCATCAACTGAAAGTAAGAAATGAGGATATTCCGAAGACAGCCTTCCGTACAAGATACGGTCATTACGAATTTCTCGTGATGTCGTTCGGCTTAACAAATGCACCAGCGGCATTCATGGATCTCATGAATCGCGTGTGCAGACCAATGTTGGATAAATCCGTTATCGTGTTCATAGACGATATTCTGATTTACTCCAAAACGGAGGCTGATCATTCCGTTCATCTGCGACAGTTGCTAGAGTTGTTAAGAAAAGAAAGACTCTACGCAAAATTTTCTAAATGTGAATTTTGGCTCAGACAGGTATAATCTCTATTATATATGTCTTGAGCTGTTTTCCTTAACTATTCTATGATTCACATCAGAATTTGAATTTCTATTTTGATTCTTATAGATCCAGTTCCTTGGCCATGTTGTTTCTGGCGAAGGGATTTCCGTTGATCCTTCGAAAGTCGAGGCCGTTCAGAAATGGCAAACGCCTCGTAATGCCTCTGAAATCCGAAGTTTCCTTGGATTGGCCGGTTATTATCGGCGATTCATAAAGGACTTCTCAAAGATTGCTGTGCCGCTTACAATGCTAACACGAAAGAATACTCCTTTCGTTTGGTCCAATAAACAGCAAGAGGCATTTGATATTCTGAAGCAAAAGTTGATTCAAGCGCCGATCCTAGCCTTGCCAGAAGGTAATGATGATTTCGTTGTTTATAGTGACGCATCTGGTACTGGCTTAGGATGTGTTCTGATGCAAAGGGGAAAAGTAATTGCCTATGCTTCAAGGCAATTAAAAGACTATGAGAAAAGTGCACCAACTCATGATCTTGAGTTGGCTGCTGTTACCTTTGCGCTGAAGATCTGGCGTCACTATCTATATGGGACTCGGTGTCAGCTCTACACCGATCATAAGAGTCTCAAATACCTTTTCACTCAAAAAGATCTGAACATGAAACAGCGTCGATCCTTGGAGCTTATCAAGGATTATGATTGCGAGATCTTATATCATCCCGGCAAAGCAAATGTTGTCGCGGATGCGTTGAGTAGAAAAGTATATCCAGAAAAGTGCTGTTATGCCCTAACTCCAGTTATATTCTCTTCTGATCTTATTGAAAACATCAAAGTTGCTCAAGCCGAGGCACTGAAAGAAGAGAATATTGATTCTGAAAATCTTAAAGGGCAGTTACAATTTCTGACTCTGAACCATTTGGGACTTCACTGTCTCAAGGGAAACCGAATCTGGGTTCCTAAGTATGGTTCAATCCGTAGCACTCTTCTATCCGAAGCTCATCAGTCCAAGTTATCCATTCATCCTGGCAGCTCAAAGATGTATTTTGATCTGAAAGCTGATTACTGGTGGCCAGGAATGAAGAAAGACATCGGAAAATGTGTTGAAAGCTGCAAAGTATGTCAGATGGTTAAGGCAGAACACCAGAAACCCTTCGGGGATATGCAACCACTGCCAGTTCCTGAATGGAAGTGGGAGCATATAACAATGGACTTCATTACGAAGCTGCCAAAGACCAAAAGACAGCACGACTCTATCTGGGTAGTCGTTGATCGTTTAACGAAATCAGCACATTTCATTCCAATGAAAGAAACTTATTCTTTGGATAGATTGGCACAGATATACATCACTGAAATAATTTCACGTCATGGTGTGCCGAAATCTATCGTATCAGATCGTGATAGTCGTTTCACCTCCAGATTCTGGCAAGCTCTACAAGATGGGATGGGTACTCGAATTTCTATGAGTACTGCTTATCATCCAAGCGCAGATGGCCAGAGTGAGCGTACTATCTTAACACTCGAAGATATGCTTCGTGCCTGCGTTCTTGATTTAGGTGGTAACTGGGATGACCACTTGCCGTTGGTCGAATTCTCGTATAATAACAGTTATCATTCAACAATCAAGATGGCTCCTTTTGAAGCTTTGTACGGTCGAAAATGCAGAACTCCTACTTGTTGGCGTGAAACAGGTGAATCGCCAATAGCAGGACCTGCCCTTCTACAGTTGACTCACGAAAAGATTCAACTCGTTAGAAGAAATATTCTGGAAGCTCAAAGCAGGCAGAAGTCGTACTATGACAACCGGCACGGATCAATCAGTTTTGCAGTTAACGACTGGGTGATGCTGAAAGTATCCCCAATGAAGAATGTGGTGCGTTTTATTAAAAGAAATAAGTTAGCCCCGAGATTTATTGGTCCGTTCAAGATCGTTGAAAAGATTGGGAATCAGTCTTATCGTCTTGATCTACCAGCGGACTTAGCTGGAATACATCCTGTATTCCATGTTAGTCACTTAAGAAAGAGTTTAGCTGACGAAAGAGAAGTTCAAATACCGCACGTTAACTTGCAGATAGATGAGAAGCTTTGCGTGGTTGAAGAGCCGGAGTGTATTCTGGACTCGAAAACTAAAAAGCTTCGAAATAAAGAAATACAGATGGTGCTCGTCCAGTGGAAACACCACAAAGGTTCGCATCAGTCTTGGGAATCCAGAGATGTAATGAAAGCAACTTATCCCAGTCTGTTCGAACATAGCTAACTTCGGGGACGAAGTTTGTGCGTGGTGGAGCCCATTCTGTAACAACCCAGCTTTTATTTAAGTCTTTTATTTCGTCTTGATCCAAATAATGTAAATTTAATTACATTATTAATTATGTGATTTAATTAAGTTGATGACTATTTAAAATTACTTGAATATTTTATTATAAATTATTAAAGATGATTAAATTAAAAGATATGTAAAATACAAAAGTTTAGTGGGTTAAATAGCAAAAATAATAAATTTATATATAAAAGCAAAATTAATGATCAATTAAGATCATTAATCATCAAACCTCTCTCTCTCTACTCTCTCTCTACACATACGGCCAACATCACAAATTCATCAAAAATTCCATAAATTGCTACAATCAATTGAAGATTCAAGACAAAGGAGTTACAAGAATCAAAGATCAACAACAATCTACAAGATTTTTGAGGTAATTATTGACTAAACTCTATAATTTCAAGAAATTGGTTCGGTTTTATTAGAAACCGAAATCTAAGATTAAAATGTGAAGATTATTGGTTGCATGTATAAAATTATGATAGATTATGATGAATTGAAACAAATAAATGAAACAGAAACAAAATTTGGTGCTTGGATCATTCAAATATTGAAGAAAATCGGAATTTTAACAAAAGAAGAGTTCTTGACAAAAATATCATAATTTTGGATGATCTCGATCAAATAATGATGTTATTAATAGGGAAATTAGTATAAAAACACTCAAATAGTGATATTACATCAATATATTACATTGCATGTTGATAAAAATGAAAGTTTGATAATTATTAATAAAATCCGTATGAAGAACACCACGAACACCAAGAACAATTTCTGGAAAAATAACAAGTGTGGGATCCGAATTCGGATGACCCGAATTCGGATGGTGTCCCACTTCGGACCCTGAATTCGGATGAGGCCACTTCGGTTCCCATACTTCGGATAATAAAAATTATTGTTTGTTAAGTGATGGTCCGAACTCGGATGACCCGAGTTCGGATGGTAACAATTCGGATGATTTCATTTCGGATTTTTATAAGTTCGGTTTATCCTAATTCGGTTACAATGTTAATTCGGATGATAGATTGGTCCGAACTTCAACTATAATTCGGATAACCATTAAATCCGAATCCGGATGGTTCATTTCGGATGAATCCGAATCCGGGTCCGGATGGATCCGAATCCGGGTTGACCGAAACCCAATTTTATCAGATGTATTAGAATGATTTAAGAATAAATAAGTTATCAGAATCAGATGAAAGTTAAGATTATAAAGATTAAAAGACAAAAGATGACGACCTTGATAAGACAAGTTATCAGTTATCAGAATCAGATTGAATTAAAGAATTTAATGACCAAAAGATGATGAAAATTCCATGATAATGATGATGATATTGATATGAGATTTATGTGATATAATTCTGGACAGGTTCAGTGAAATTCTGAACGGAAAGACAAAGAATTTAAAAGATTTAAAGCGGGTCAGAGAATTGATTTACAGATTACAGATTGACAAAGATAAAATCCTGAGATAACTCAGGTGGCAGATTCATATATCTGTTTGACCAAGACCCAGACCTGTGAGTTATAGATATTCAGATTGAACATGCATAGATCCGGTTGAGATATATTGTTGCTGTTAGATTTATTGACATTCATTTATCAGCTGGATTGAGACCTGTGCACACCATGGATGGGTGTTGCCCAGTGAATCATGATAGCTATTTGATTATCTTATCATATTGCATTTAATATTGCTTCAGACTTTGCCTTATGATTCATTGCTATCATGACTTCTAAGACATATGCTTCCATTATTGATCAGACCTTTGATAGATTGATTCAGTTTGACTAGCCCTTATGGTCTAATGTTCTAGACCCGGCTATTTCACCAGTTCTTATGAATTGGTTATGACCTCCGATGTTCCGCCATATTGACTTACTGGTAGCTAGCCCAGTATGTGGCTGATCCCCACGATTTAAGCGTGAGTGTGGCTTGAACATCATCCGATCTTATGATACTATATCTCAATCATGAGGGCTGTAGCGGCAGCCAAGACTTATCACACTAAGATTAATGACTCCGCTTGACACGCATGTTGATATTGAAAATCTATAAACTCACTAAGCGTTGCTTACAGATGTTGCATTAATATTTTACAGGAAAAGCCAAAGGAAAATCACCTGCAGGACCTAGTTCTTAGGTCATTCAAGATCCAAGTTTTGAAGCTTTCTTAGACCACTACTCAACAAACTCTCTGGTACTGATTGGAAGACAGCAAATGTGGTGGTTCTGGGTAGACTTGACGTGATGTATGATGTTATGACTAGATTAGATGTTACCCTTTTATAACTTTATTCTGAAATATGTTACTTAAATCCTAATCTGTAATGTACATGTAATTTCATTATTCCGCAATTTAATTACCCTATCTTAGTATGATTGATATCGTGTTACATGAATTGGGACCTAGACGTTGAGGACTGCCCCGGAAAGGGAGGTCTTCACATAATGCGGTAAAAACCAGTAGCTATTTTGTTGAACTTTAACAAATGTTGAAATTCTATTGAAATTGTTAGATTAAATGAAACTTGTTAACTAATTTTGTTGGTTTCAAAATATTTATTTTTTTTTATTTTGATTTTTGAATGAAACACACATTACCTGGTATGGCTTTGGCCCTCTAAGGGTTTCTCTAGTTTATCATTATTCCTATTAATTTCTTTATCAAATCAAAGCAAAGTTGATGTCTATGTTATATGTGCTCAATTTTGGTCTGAAATAACTTAATTTACTTAATTCATTGTTTATGCTTTTGTCCGATTGATACTATTGCTTGAATATTTTAATGAATTCAATAGATATATTTGAAAAAACTAACTTCTGTTCTAATCAATGTGATTATACAATTGACTTTACAGTTGATTGTTTTCATTACTATAAATTTAAGTTTCTGAATTCCGATTTATTGTTTTACATGGTACTTTTGGATGGAACCAGTGATACTGCATGCGAGTTTGCGAAAACACATGAAAGACCACACAATGAAGCCATCCACCGTGACAAACAAATGGTTGCTTTTACTGCATATAAATACATATCACAATCTTTTTGTGATGCTCGTATACCAGCACCCTGGACTTGTTCTCAAAGTTATTGTGATCAACAAAGGTATGCATGGAAGCATGTTAATTTCGTTGTGTACAGATTTTGGTTTTAAAATGAAAGAAGTAATTTGTGATTTATGTTGATGCAACGTACCAAGGGAGGGCAAGAAGCATCCACGTCATCGACCTGGATGCGGATGCATTGGCAGTATATGCACTCAACCTCCAAGTCGATCAAAGAAAAAATTAATCACTGCAAGCTGCCATTAAAGGGTAAAACTTAGCTCTCCATAGTCACTTTTTCCAACGCGCATTACATTCCAAAGCCCGCTGATCAAACTGTAAAGTCTAACTGAATCCACTAAATGGTTGTCTTTAGAACCAAATTTAAGAATTTTGCATACTTTTTTTATATGCATATCCACATTTATAAAAAGTTTGTGGTGAGGATCGAATAGAGAGAATGAGTTAGAGAAGAAGGAGAAAGTGTGTGGTTAGTTAGATCGATCAATAATTTGCCATATCTAACTTGTTTATTATTTAGATACCTTAAGGTTTCATAGTAGTCATCGCATTTTGTTTGCAGCCTCTAAATTGAACAAAAGATTATATTTCAAGGTATTTTCTTTTGTAATGGATAAAGGTTATTTACGAAAAGGAAAAAAAAAAAAAACTATTTACATGGTGTACTCCAAGCATGCAGATTTATTTTGATTGTCATAACTAGTTGTTCGAGTTAGAATATTGTCTAGATCGAGGGATAAAATCTTGACAAATTAGAAAGAGAATATATAAAAATGGAAAATATTAGTATTATCGTTACAAATATTTCTATGTTAGTAGTAACATGGAAAAATTCTTCATTTTGAGATCAATTCACATTTACACAATCACTTTGAAACCTTCATCTTTTTTCTTTAACATAAATAGTTTTTAAGTACACATGTAATATACATTGTATGTATTACTTCTAAATCATGTTTTCAGAATCCATTTATCTATCAAATTGATTTTGATTTAAATTTAACCTATGGAAGTTTGAGAATTTTATGGCAACGATGGTGATAAACATAAACATTGATGATGTAATTTTAATACTTATGTCCAATAGTAATGGATACCGTTTGTAGTTATATTGTAAAATACTGTGCTTGTAATTATAGTGAACTTTAAAATTGTTGTTTTTTTTCTACGGAGATTTAACGGTGCTTTGGACTTGTTATGACAGGAGATTATGTATTGATTGTCCCCAACATTATGGTGGGGAGCTTGAGGGTGATCATGGGAACAATATCAAAGCGGTATTACAACCTTGAAGAGACAAATTGAGATATCGCAATATATGATTTTAAAGAGTTGTTTTTGTCTCATCATTATGATATGTTGAATTCACCTACAACCGAAGGGAAATGTATTGTTCCACGTTTTAATATATTAAGATGCCGAAGATTCATCCCAAATTGAGTTGCTTTAGAAATTATTAAGGGAAGAACAAAATGGAAGTTCGTGATGGTCTTGCATAAGAAAAAAATGAATAGCATGTTACTTCATCTCTATACAAAGCTCGACAACATTGGGTTCGAGGAGTTATATTGTCATTATGGTTGCTGCTTGCTGCTTCTGGTGGTTTCATCTGTAATCCTTAATCCTTAATCTGGTGGTTTCATCTGTAATCCTTAATCGTGTAAATGGATTTGGGGAAGAAAAAGATGAAAAGTTTTGATGGTCAAATAATATTTAAATGCATATAACTTCATCTTTGTAGAATTTTGAATATCGAGTTTTTAAACTATATTTAAACATCATTAAATGTTGTATGATTATACAGTTATTGTTACTTGTTAGCATTTTGTTTTACTATGAATGATTTATGCAATTTTCAATTTCTTTATTTGTTGTTATATATCCAATTGAGGTATTTCATGGTATCCTGAGCATTGTATGACAAGCGTTCAATTCAATTGTTGTGTATTGGATAATAAGAATTCAAAACCTACTATTGCTATTTGATTCAATCTTAATTGATCTGTACTTCGGTTCTCTCAATTTATAAAATAACAAATGAGATATAATACTTCATAAGCAGTTTTCGACCACGAGCGAGATCATGCCATATGCCTTTATTTGCATATTGTATGACACATTATTGTATCATACTTCTCTTCTAAGCTTTATGGATCACTCACTTTTAATGTTGCCATTTGTAAATCATGTTAGAGTCATAAAATATTTAACCTCTATGATAACCTTAGAAGTATGAGTCATGCAAACTCTAGTCACTCTACCTTATAAAGTCATAAATCACTAAGCCTTTACGAACCAACACACACTTTGTAGAGCCATGAGTTATGGAGAATCTATTTAGAGCATGTAGAGTAAATTAACATGGAGGAATTGTCTGTTTACTTCTCAATGGAACAACTAAGAGGCACATTCAATGGTTAAATGACATCTTATTGATTCAATTAAAAGATAAGCAAACACCACCTTATGAGTTGTGGTGAGCTATTCTAACTACCTTTAGTCTACGTTGTACTATTTTCTAATTCATTGTTTTTCTATTTTAACTACTACTTATGTAACACCCCGACTCCCGAGCAGGTACGTGTAATTATCCTATTGACTAATTATAATAGTGATTATTGCGTTGGTCCAATTGTGTCCCGTATAGTGGATTATACGTGTCGGGACGGGGGATTACGTGGATTCGGGATATCATTTTAGCGGATAAATTATAATTATGGATTCACGAGATTAAATGGGATTTAATGATATAAATAGTGGATTTTTGATATTGGGGTCGGGTATCGGTGTCGAACCCGCGATATAACGGGATCCGTTTAGTTACGTATATGTGTGTGGCGTTCATTCTTATCCTCTCTTTTGTGCAATTCAGAGATAAGTGTGTGTGGGTGACCTTATGCTGCTGGAACTCCAGATTGACTCCAAATCAAGTGATTAAAGTGTTGAAAATCAGATTGAAAGCTTCTTGTTGTGTTCTTGAAGTTTTAAGGTAAGAAATCTTCCAATTGAATCTGATTTTGTGTGTTAAACATTGAGATATGTTGGGAATTGGTGTAACTATGTTGTATAAGTGTTTTGGTAACATATATGTGAATATTGGTTGCTGGAAATCGAAGTTTGGGGGTTAAAACCCCTGGGCAGAACTGAAACAGCGAACAGGGGAACTGTCTGCGTCGTGAGCGCGACCGCGACGCGCCTAGCGCGGCCGCGATGTTCTTGGGGAGCGCGGGCCGCGATCGGGCCAGTGCGGCCGCGATCGGGCTTCTGCGGACTTGGGTCGGTTTGGGCTTTGGGGGTCCGTTGGGTTGTTTTGTGGGTTCATTTGGGTATATTAACAGTTATGGGATAATTGAGATTAATCTGGGAGAATTAATTGTGTACAGGGGCTATCAGAGACTGTTACGGGCCGGGTTCGGATCAAACAGTTAGGGAGATTGTGCAGGGTGATTCAGGTGAGTACGCGAGACTTTTTCCAAAGACTAGTCGTTGTCTTTCGAGTCTTTTGTGTTAATATTTCATATGTGATTATATGAATTGTTTGGGCACTGCGAGTTGCCCCTCAGGTATGATCTTTCTTTCTTACTATGTGTTATATTTGAGATCCATTACTATATATTGCGATGAGTATCGTGGGAGCTGTGTAGCTCTGTTTGACCCTGTGTAGGGTTCCCATATATATATATGCGGCCGTTATTCCTGTTAGCTTCCACGGGAGTGGTTTGGCTCCAGGGGGGGGGGGGGATCCCCAATTGAGATGAGTATCTCTTTCTGTATTGGATCTCTAGGGTCTCTGAGTAGAGACTCGTTGGCATGAGTTATGCCATGTAGTGTAGGGCTGCCATGTGACATGTGTTATGTGATTATGTGTACTGTGTAGTGTCTAACCCTTGTGTACTCACGAGCTGCGAAGCTTACGTATTCGAGTCTGATGTGTGTATCAGGGGAACCGAAGATAGGACCGCCGGCTCCTGAGCGACGATAGGAGCTTGACTTGCTGCGATTGGGAGTTTCTGCTTTTGTTATCTGTATGTGATACTTTGTTATCAGTGTTTGTGTAAACCTTGACATTGGGATATGGATTGTGATTGCGTTAATGCCACATGTGTATTGTAAATGACGTGGCTTTTAGTTGGGATTAGAGGGTGTTACATGTATGGTATCAGAGCTTGTGGTTTTAGTATTGAGTATCGGTGGATGCTTGAGCTTAGACCGTGTTCAGATTCTTGGGAGTATTCCGGTGACGGATACTAGAGGATTTAATTATCCTGGCTTAGTGCATAACGCTGGGAGACCTATTTCTTGTGTTTAATTGCCTTGTTTTGTGCAGATCAGTATGGCAGACCAGGGAGAGGGTTCTGGCGCGGGTAAGCCGCCGGGTGATGATGAGTATATCCGCAAGTCAGAGTTGTTTGGGGTTCTTACAGAGTTCTATAGACAGCAGAGAGAGCTGGAGAGAGAGCAGAGGCATAATACGGGGCCACGTTCTGAGGGTGGTCAGGATACGGGCACGGGTGCAGGTGCATCTTCCTCTACATCCCAGCGAGGGGGTTCATTTAAGGATTTCATGACCGGGAATCCTCCAGAGTTCAGAGGCGGGGGTGAGCCAGGGATGGCACTCGCGTGGGAGCGCGAGATTGAGTCTGCATTTCGGGTTGCTCATGTGGACCCGAAAGACATGGTAGGGTATGCCACATATCAGTTGAGGGGTGGAGCCTCACAGTGGTGGAGATCTATCGAGTCTTCCCTGTCTGATTCTCGTGCATATGCGATGTCCTGGGCTCAGTTTAAGGACATGTTTGAGATTCAGTATGCGCCCCGTGATGAGCAGCGAGAGATGGAGCGCCGTTTCCTCCACTTACAGCAGAGGGATCTGTCCGTGCAGCAATATGTGGATCGCTTCAATGAGTACTCCCAGTTCGCGCCGCAGCATGTGGATACAGAGAGGCGCAAGGCCGATGCCTTTGTTTACGGCCTGAGACCAGATATCAGGGAGTTTGTGGGACTACAGGAGACGTCATCTTTTGCTAGGGCGTTGGAATTAGCTCGCATGAGAGAGCGAGAGATCGAGAGGCAGCGAGAGCAGCCGCCTACTCAGAGACAGCGTACGGGAGCCACTGAGCAGTCTAGTTACTGGCGCGAGCCGAGGGATCAGCAGCCCGAGCAGGGCCGTCAGCCGGAGCAGAGTTCAGGTCCGCGTAGGGACCGAGGTAGGGACAGAGGCAGAGATAGAGGTCGGGATGAGAGATCCCGGGGACAGGGTCAGAGAGACAGTCATGCGGCTAGTCAGAGCAGTGTTGGGCAGGGGTCCCGGGCATCAGGGAGCAGAGTTGACAGTACATCCGGGGAGCGAGATTGTCCGAGACGCCACCGTAGGCATGCCGGACCGTGTGCCAGTGATCAGTTTCGGTGTTTTAGATGTGGCCAGTTCGGCCACACAGCTACAGCCTGCACAGCCCCAGAGGCATTATGCTTCCGATGTGGGAAGCCGGGCCATCGCATGAGAGATTGCCCGGAGACAGCACCAGCCGTACCGGGGGCGAGCACGAGCGGTGCTAGAGTCGAGCCTTCTTCTTCCACCTCCCGCAGAGATGCAGCTCCGAGAGCCAGAGGCCGGGTGTTCCAGGCCACAGCTGAGGAGGCCAGAGATGCTCCAGATGTTGTTACGGGTACGTATATTCTGAATGGCTTGCGTGCGCGAGTCTTATTTGATTCTGGAGCCGATCGCTCTTATGTGTCAGTGTCCTTCTGTGCTTATTTTACTGTTGCTCCTACTGTATTATCTGTGCCATTGATTGTCGAGAGGGTGGACGGCAGTACCGCTTTAGTGAGCCGTATTTATCGAGAGTGTGTACTCGAGATCGATACTCACCGATTCCTGATCGATTTACTGCCTATCGAGATCAGCAGTTTCGATGTGATCGTCGGTATGGACTGGATGACAGCCCGTCAGGCAGACATTCTTTGTGCAAAGAAGATGATCAGGATACCGATTTCTGAGACCGAGGCCGTGACAGTTTACGGGGAGAGGCGAAAGGGGGAGATTGGGATCATCTCGATGATTAGAGCTCAGAGATATGTGACCAAGGGTTGCGAAACCTTCTTGGCTTATGTGATTGACGCCCAGAAGGAGAAGACGAATGTAGGGAATGTACCTGTAGTGCGAGACTACCCTGAGGTATTCCCAGATGAGCTACCTGGGCTACCGCCAGATCGCCAGGTAGAGTTCCGGATCGACCTTATCCCTGGAGCGGTGCCGATTGCGAAGACGCCTTACAGGCTGGCACCCACTGAGATGCGAGAGATGATGACTCAGCTTCAGGAGTTGCTGGATAGGGGATTTATCCGTCCGAGCTCATCACCGTGGGGAGCACCGGTGTTGTTTGTGAAGAAGAAAGACGGTACCATGCGAATGTGTATCGATTATCGAGAGCTGAATAAAGTGACGGTGAAGAATAGATATCCACTTCCGCGAATCGACGATTTATTCGATCAGCTACAGGGATCTAGCTTCTTCTCGAAGATTGATTTGCGATCTGGATATCATCAGCTGAAGGTCAGGGAAGAGGATGTGCCCAAGACAGCCTTCAGGACGCGCTATGGACACTATGAGTTTCTAGTCATGCCATTCGGACTGACTAACGCACCCGCAGCCTTCATGGATTTGATGAATAGGGTGTGTAGAGCCATGTTGGATCGGTTTGTGATCGTGTTCATAGACGACATATTGATCTACTCGAGGAGCGCTGAGGAGCATGAGCAGCACTTGAGGGAGGTCCTAAGCGTGCTGCAGAGAGAGAAACTTTATGCGAAGTTTTCGAAATGCGAGTTTTGGCTCCGAGAAGTGCAGTTCTTGGGCCATATTGTGAGCAGCGAGGGCATCAAAGTGGATCCTGCGAAGATCGAGGCTGTGATGAGTTGGGAGCAGCCTAAGACCGTGCCAGAGGTTCGTAGTTTCCTGGGATTAGCAGGCTACTACAGACGGTTCATTCAGAATTTTTCGCGGATAGCCATGCCGTTGACGAGATTGACACGGCAGGGCGTACCATTCGAGTGGAATGACGAGCAGGAGACTGCCTTTGCTGAGTTGAGAGCTCGATTGTGCCAGGCGCCGGTGTTAGCCTTGCCCGAGGGTACGGATGATTTTGCTGTGTACTGTGATGCATCAGGGACAGGGCTGGGTTGTGTATTGATGACATATGAGGAGAATCATACTGTCCATGATCTTGAGTTGGATGCCATAGTCTTTGCGTTAAAGATATGGCGGCATTACTTATATGGGTCCCAATTTGTAGTATATACTGATCATAAAAGCCTTCAGTATCTTTTCAGTCAGAAGGAGTTGAACATGCGACAGAGACGCAGTTTAGAGCTTCTGAAAGATTATGACTGTGAGATACAGTATCATCCTGGGAAGGCGAACGTAGTTGCTGACGCCTTGAGCCGTAAGGCGTGTGCCCAGACGGTTATCTCCCGAGCTGTGAGACTCGAGATCACCTCTACCCTGATTGACAGTCTGAGATTGGCACAGATAGAGGGTCTGCGGGAGCAGAATGTGAAGAGGGAAAGGTTAGTTGGGCAGACAGAGTCGTTGGTCAGGGATGACCGAGGGATATATACGCTGAGAGGCAGAGTTTGGGTCCCCAGAGTTGGGAACTTGCGACAGTTGATCCTTGATGAGTCGCATAAGTCGAGGTTGTCTATTCATCCTGGGAGCACCAAGATGTACCGAGATCTCCGAGAGTTCTACTGGTGGCCGGGTATGAAAAGGGATGTGGGCCGTTACGTCGAGCAGTGTATGACGTGTTTGCGGGTCAAAAGTGAGCATCAGAAGCCGCACGGCCGTCTACAACCACTGGAGATTCCCGAGTGGAAGTGGTACCACATCACGATGGATTTCATCGTCAGACTTCCTCGTACTGTGCGTGGGAACGATATGATTTGGGTCATAGTAGACCGGTTGACTAAGAGTGCGCACTTTCTTGCGGTTCGGGGTACGATCACGATGGACCAGCTAGCGCGGCTGTATATCAATGAGGTGGTGTCGCGGCATGGGATTCCAAAGTCGATTACTTCTGATCGCGATACTCGATTCACCTCGCGGTTCTGGCAGAGTTTCCAGAGAGAGCTGGGTACCCGGGTTCAGCTGAGCACAGCTTACAAGCCTCAGACAGATGGGCAGACCGAGCGCACCAACCAGACACTTGAGGACATGTTGAGAGCATGTGCCATAGACTTCAAAGGTAGCTGGGATGTGCATCTCCCATTAGTAGAGTTTGCTTATAATAATAGCTACCATGCCTCGATTAAGATGGCACCGTTCGAAGCATTATATGGCCGTAAGTGTCTAACCCCAGTGTGTTGGGGTGAGGTCGGTGAGCGGCCGATCAGTGGGCCCGAGCTACTTCAGGAGACGAGTGATAAAGTAGCTGTGATCCGGGAGCATATGCGAGTTGCACAGAGCCGTCAGAAGTGTTATGCTGACCGCCGTACTTCAGAGCTCGAATTCAGTGTTGGGGATCAGGTGTTATTGAAAGTGTCTCCGTGGAAGGGTGTTATTCGTTTCAGGCACCGGGGCAAGTTGAGTCCGAGGTATATAGGGCCGTTTGAGATAATTGCCAGGGTCAGAGATCAGGCCTACCGGTTGAGATTGCCGCCAGAGTTAGCCGGTGTTCATGATACATTCCATGTGAGCCATCTGAGAAAGTGTTTAGCTAAGGAGGATCAGTATGTGCCTTTATCAGAGATATCCGTGGATGACCAGTTGAGATATGCTGAGCAGCCAGAGATGATTACTGATCGCAAGGTGAAGAGGTTGCGCAATAAAGAGATATCATTGGTACTCGTTCAGTGGAGACACCATAAGGGTACCAGCGCAACTTGGGAGCCCGAATCTGAGATGCGGAGTCGCTATCCTTTCCTGTTCCAGAGTCAGAGTTAGATTCCGGGACGGAATCTTTGTAAGGGGGGAGGATTTGTAACACCCCGACTCCCGAGCAGGTACGTGTAATTATCCTATTGACTAATTATAATAGTGATTATTGCGTTGGTCCAATTGTGTCCCGTATAGTGGATTATACGTGTCGGGACGGGGGATTACGTGGATTCGGGATATCATTTTAGCGGATAAATTATAATTATGGATTCACGAGATTAAATGGGATTTAATGATATAAATAGTGGATTTTTGATATTGGGGTCGGGTATCGGTGTCGAACCCGCGATATAACGGGATCCGTTTAGTTACGTATATGTGTGTGACGTTCATTCTTATCCTTTCTTTTGTGCAATTCAGAGATAAGTGTGTGTGGGTGACCTTATGCTGCTGGAACTCCAGATTGATTCCAAATCAAGTGATTAAAGTGTTGAAAATCAGATTGAAAGCTTCTTGTTGTGTTCTTGAAGTTTTAAGGTAAGAAATCTTCCAATTGAATCTGATTTTGTGTGTTAAACATTGAGATATGTTGGGAATTGGTGTAACTATGTTGTATAAGTGTTTTGGTAACATATATGTGAATATTGGTTGCTGGAAATCGAAGTTTGGGGGTTAAAACCCCTGGGCAGAACTGAAACAGCGAACAGGGGAACTGTCTGCGTCGTGAGCGCGACCGCGACGCGCCTAGCGCGGCCGCGATGTTCTTGGGGAGCGCGGGCCGCGATCGGGCCAGTGCGGCCGCGATCGGGCTTCTGCGGACTTGGGTCGGTTTGGGCTTTGGGGGTCCGTTGGGTTGTTTTGTGGGTTCATTTGGGTATATTAACAGTTATGGGATAATTGAGATTAATCTGGGAGAATTAATTGTGTACAGGGGCTATCAGAGACTGTTACGGGCCGGGTTCGGATCAAACAGTTAGGGAGATTGTGCAGGGTGATTCAGGTGAGTACGCGAGACTTTTTCCAAAGACTAGTCGTTGTCTTTCGAGTCTTTTGTGTTAATATTTCATATGTGATTATATGAATTGTTTGGGCACTGCGAGTTGCCCCTCAGGTATGATCTTTCTTTCTTACTATATGTTATATTTGAGATCCATTACTATATATTGCGATGAGTATCGTGGGAGCTGTGTAGCTCTGTTTGACCCTGTGAAGGGTTCCCATATATATATATGCGGCCGTTATTCCTGTTAGCTTCCACGGGCGTGGTTTGGCTCCAGGGGGGGGGAGGGATCCCCAATTGAGATGAGTATCTCTTTCTGTATTGGATCTCTAGGGTCTCTGAGTAGAGACTCGTTGGCATGAGTTATGCCATGTAGTGTAGGGCTGCCATGTGACATGTGTTATGTGATTATGTGTACTGTGTAGTGTCTAACCCTTGTGTACTCACGAGCTGCGAAGCTTACGTATTCGAGTCTGATGTGTGTATCAGGGGAACCGAAGATAGGACCGCCGGCTCCTGAGCGACGATAGGAGCTTGACTTGCTGCGATTGGGAGTTTCTGCTTTTGTTATCTGTATGTGATACTTTGCTAGAAACTTTGGGACAAATGATACTGGGTTGTATGTGGATATTTGGGTCCGGGTCGGGTTTTGTATGTCGGGTTGACTTCGGGATGTTATGGTTAATGTTTGTGTAAAATGTTTTAATTAATCAGTGTTTGTGTAAACCTTGACATTGGGATATGGATTGTGATTGCGTTAATGCCACATGTGTATTGTAAATGACGTGGCTTTTAGTTGGGATTAGAGGGTGTTACAACTTACTTCATATAGAAGAGCTCTTAATCAAAAACATGCCTGTAAAAAATTTATATGTCCAAGCAGGGGCGGATCCATCACTTTTTTATTTTACGTATTATGTATATAATTTAAAATTTTTCGACCCCTAAGATTCTTGAAGTTCGACCCCATCATCCTTGTTAGGTTTTATAAAATTTTGTCACAAATCTAAAAAATATACCCAAACCTAATAGTTAAAACATAATTTCTATAATTTTTTTAAATTCGACATCGATACCCTTGTTAGTTTTTAATTGATTATATAATTTATCTTTTTTAGTTTTCGTCCCTCTGTTATTTTTTTCCATAAAAATCCTCAAGTTAATTTTTTCGTTTTGTTTTAGTGAAATTTTGACATTTGAACCCGATTATAATTAGTAAACCGGGTTTTTAAAAACTGAAAAACGAGTTTTAATGTCCAAATTTCACTAAACCAATAAGAAAAATTACTTTTATGGAAAAAAAAATAACATGGAGGGGCGAAAACGCAAAAAAAAGTGAGAACATGTCATTTTTTCAAAATAAACCCTTAACATTAAGTTACATTTGTTTATTTTTTTATTTTAATAGACAATATGGATTGATTTTTGAAAAGAAAATTACTAAGATCTGAATCTCTATTATGTGGAAGAGCTTCTAATACTTCTTCATAAACATCACAAGTATTTGTGCAATTCAATTGATGATGAATGATTAAATGACTGTTACATTTGCACCATAGATAGAGAATTATTTGCTAAGTTTGGATGATGATATGATAATTAATAACTTGTTTTCAAAAGATGAAAACTCGTAGGAATCAACTCTAGAATCTAATTTCTTTTAGTACGTAATTAATGACGCTGTAACATTTACGTATTTCTTTTATTATTTAATCAAGATGAACCGACCCGAACTTTTGAAGTGTGAAAATTTTATACAACCACAAACACTCGTACTGTCGTAGCGTGATAAATTTCAAACCCTATAAAAAAATTTCCTCGATCCGCCAATGTGTCATCCTTTACTTTGTCCCTCAACATCCTAGACTTGATTTTGTTATCGGTATAATCTAAGTTCCATATTCTTGAATCCATACTTCCATCATCATAACATTCTCAAATAAACCTTGATAAACATCAATAATCTGAAGTTAAAGTTCGAGGAAACTTCTATAAACACTTTATGAATATCTTCAATCTTCAAACCAATTCTTTCCTTTTTTACACTCTAGAAACCTAACTTCCTTTTCTATCTCTCTCCCTACCACTTAATTAAAGTCCGACATACAGATTGCACATATTCATCGATCCCCTCTAAGTTTTTCTCACTTTTCTTTTCATGTTTCCATAGAACTTTACATACTTCTAGGTCATAGCTAGCACGTTTCAACTACAAACAACTAGTCAATAAGAGATTACTATCTTGCATTTTAACCAACATAAACCAAAATTTTGAAACATCATACTGTTATTAATAGTCTGTTGTAGTTCTAGTAAGGAACTACCTATGCGACAAAGTACTAATAATGTTAGCAATAACTAGAGTCGCATATCCTACTCCTTGCACTTTTATTATTTGCAAGAAACTATAGTTATTCTATAATTGTTTTAATTGCTAATTTCATATTTTTACTCAAATGAAGAGACTAATATTTTATCATATTGTTTTTATATTTTATGAATTTGTCCGTTTGCTTAGACCCTGACCCTCACAAAAATAAAACCATCGGGGCACCAGTCATCATAGTCATAATAAAAAAAACCTAAAATAAGCCGGTGGCCATCACTCAATTTTTCTTCTTGGACCACCTTCTGGCCTCCCGGAATTGATCAAACAGACTGTCCAGACAACATCTTTTATTCTAATTCTAAAATCCCTAAGTATCGCCATCCTTACTCTTTAAATTTTGTTTTAATTTTTTAAATCATTTCAATTATAGTTGTTTGTTTCCATTAAAGACATAATGCTATGAATTTCTTGTGATCGAGTTTCTCATTGTGGATATATTGGTCATTTTGGTTAGATTTAGAAGTTTAACTTCATCGATCTTTACAAAGTTATATTCAATTACGTTTTGCCTCGTCAAAACAACGTCCGATGTTTATGTCATACGTGTTTGATTATGTTTTGGATACACTTAAATTACTTTATTTTTTCATTTATGTTGTGATCTTTTATATATATATATATATAGATGGGGGTTTAATGAAGAACATCCATGCATCAAAGAACATCGAAGAACCTCCATGAACCACCATAAATGCATCACAATTTTCGCGTGATGCATCATTATTTCCACGTGATGCATCAAATTTACGCGTGATGCATCGACTTCTTGCGTGATGCATAAAATTTTTGCATCATGCATCACCTGATCTAATGTCTATAAAGTGGTTCCCCGATTTTCCGATGCATATATGTTCTCCATTGAACCCACCCCTATATATATATATATATATATATATATATATATATATATATATATATATATATGGGTGTGTGTGTGTGTGTATGTATATATGTATATATATCTGTATGGGTTAATTGTGCAAAAAACCACTAACTTGTCAGGTTTTTGTGATTAGAACCCAAACCATTTTTCGTTGCATAGAAAAGCCCGAACTAACAAAAAATCAGTAAATCAAGGTTTTATCATAGGATAACCGGCTGAAACTGTTTATTAATCCTACGTGGACCGGTAAATAATCTACATGGAATAAATTTAATTGTTGAAGTCGGTTGTCAAGTATTACACACCATTTAACCCCCGTTGACAATTTTTAATCGTTTTTAAACGGGATTACATCATCAACGGGGGTTTAAATGATGTGTAATACTTGGCAACTAGTTTCAACAACTAAATTTTGTTCCACGTAGGTTATTTACCGGTCCACGTAGGATTAATAACTAGTTTCAACCGATTACCCATTGATAAAACCTTGATTTACCGATTTTTAGTTAGTTTGAGGTTTTTTATGCAACGAAAAATGGTTTGGGGTTTTAATAACAAAAACTGATAAGTTGTAAGTTTTTTACGCAATTATCCCTATATGTATATATATATGTGTGTGTGTGTGTGTGTATATATATATGTATATATGTATGTATGTATGTACGTATGTATGCATGCATGTATTGATGTTTTTACTATATATATGTTAGTATCTCTATCACTAATTATTATAAATCACTAATGACTATATATGGAGAATGCTTGAATATGAGATGTAATTTACATCGCAACTATACAATCACTTTTTGTTTCGACGATACTTAATTATGAAGGCAAACTAAGGGGCATAAGTTTCAGCTTTCATATAATTCGATCTTTCTTCTTTAAAGTAATAAATGTTTATTGTATATTTGTGACGTATATGTATTGTTTTTCAACATACCCTAAATTGGGAATCAAAAGTTGGATTGAAGCTTAAAAGCAAAATGTTTTCAAGTAATATCATAATATATAGAGATAATTTCTGTACATAAACTGGACCATATATCAAGTTCTTGATGTATTTAATCTGTAATAGATTTTAGTTTTGTGTGTGTCCTAGAAACAATTTTCAAACCAAAAGCTTATAAGCATAAAGTTTAAATTACATCAAATTACTTGGAGATAATTTTGTACATCAACTGGATCTTATACATGTTCCTGATATATATATATATATATATATATATATATATATATATATATATATATATATATATATATATATATATATATCTGTGTGTGTGTGCGTATACATACTCTTTTAGTTTGTAACAGATTTGAGTTGGTGCGTGTTCTGGAAACAATAGTTTCTAACTAACGGTTAAAAGAGGTTTCGTAGGTGATATGACTTCCTAGCGATAAACCCCATTCGGATGTTGTATGTTTGCACAAGTAGTTGGAATGGAAACTCTCTGTGCTTCCTCTAATTCATAATGATGATGGATGATATCTACCATGAGTCTCTCTCTGTAGGCGTGCAAAACAACAGAGCCACTGCTCTTCGGGCAGCAAGCGAGTCCGTCCCGGGCGAGCGATAAGTCCGCAGCAAGCGAGTCCGTCCCGGGGACGTGTATTTACCCCACGCATGCATGATCAAACTCTTTCATACGACCACCACTTATTTTTGTCTTGTTTGTTTTGATACTCTCTTTTGGTACCTTTGGTTGGAGCTAGTGTTACCGCATGCCGAGTTTATGAAAACACACCAAAGGCCACACAAAGAAGCCATCCACCATGAAAAACAAACGGTTACTTTTACTTTTGTGTGTGTGCGTGTGTGTTTATCACAATCTTGTTGTGATGCCCGTGGACATGTTCTCAAAGTTACTGGGATCAACATAGGTATGAATGGAAGCAGAGTAATTTCATTATGTGCAAATTTTGGTTTTTATAGCAAAAGAAATATTTTCTGATTTGAGTTACAGATCGTGCTCTTCTCTGAAGGAAGAGGTAAGTCTTGACAATCTTAATACACATATCATAAGTAATGACAATCAGGGTACACATGATGTTGTTTCACTTAGTACTTTGATTATGCATTTTCAAAACAAATAATCTCAGTCTTCATGTTTTAGCACCAACAAAAAGACTAGTCATTTAGAACCCAAACCACTCGAAAAAGTGGTGGAACATGATGTGCCTCACTGTCATACCTATTGAAAACAAATTGACTATATTATCAAGGGAGGCCAAGAAGCATATCCAAGTCATCAACCTGGATGCATTTGCATTATCTTCACTCAGCCTCCAAGTAGATCCAAGCAAAAATTAATCATTGCAAGCCGTCGTCTAAGGGTGAAGTCATCTCTCCACAGTCGCTTCGCAACGTGCAATATATTTCAAAGACTGCTGATCACTGTAAGTTATAATTCAGTCCACTAAATGATTGCCTTTAAAAACTTTAATAATTTTTGCATTCTTTTTTTATATGCATATCCACATTTAAAGTATGTGGGAAGGAAGAGAGTGGGTTAAAAGAAAAAAAGAGTGTGTTCTTAGTTGGATTCATCGATATTACATGGTGTGATAACGAATTTTCCATATCTAATTTGTTTATTATTTATACATTAAGGTTTCATAGATGTCATCGTATTTTGGTTGCGGCCTTTAAATGGAACAAAAATTATATTTCATGGTATTTTCTTTGATAATAGAAGAAGGTTAATTACAAAATGGAAAAATAACTATTTACATGGTGTACTCCTAGCATGTGGACATATTTTGATCGTCATAACTAGTTGTGCTGGAGTTTGAATCTTGTCTAGAGGGATAAAATCTTGAAAACTTAGAAAGAGAATACTTAAAATGGCAAAGATTAGTATTGTCGTTATAGATCATTTCACATTCATATAGTCACTTTGGGATTTGATGATAACCAAGTATAAAGGCAAAACCTAAATCTGATTTTGAATGATTTCTTCTTTCTACTTGAACTTAAATAACTTTTGTGTACACATGTATTGTATGTAGTATTTTTAAATTTTGTTATATGAATCCATATACATATCAATTTAGTTATTGTCAAAATTAACCTATGGAAGTTTTTGAGAATTTTATGACATACATTGCTAGGTATAGTGATAGGCACAACCATTAATGATGTGATTGTAATATTTGTGTCTAATAGTAACACGGATAGTGTTTGTATAGTTATATCGTAACAGACTACGTTTGTAATCATAGAGAATTATAATATCATTGCCTTTTTTTCTTGGAGATTTGATTGTGTTTTGGCGTTGTTATGGCAGGAGATTATGTATTGATTGATCCCCATAATCTTTTATCGTCGGAATGTGTGAGGGTGATCATGGGATCAATGAGGAAAGTGACAATATTATGCTTTTAATGAGTTATTTTCGTCTAATTATTAGGATATGTTGAGTTCTTATACAATCAAATGGATATGTATGGTTCCATCATTTAATAAATTAAGATGTTGGAGTTTCATCCCAAATTGAGTTGCTTTAGAATTTATTAAGGGAAGAAAAAAATGAAAGTTAGTAATGGTCTCGCATAAGAAAAAATGAATCGCATGTTATTCATCACTACACAAAGCTTGACAATATTAGCATTGAGAAGTTTGTTTTCATTGTTACTGCTTCTAGCAGTTTCATCTGGAATCCAAATATTTGGGAAAGACAAAGCTGAAAAGTTCAATGGTCAAGTCATGTTGAAATCCATGTCACTTTATCTTTGTAGAATTTTGGATATTGAGTTTTTAAACTATATTTTAACATCATTAAACGTGGTATGATCATACAGTTATTGTTAGCATTTAGTTTTTTCTGTTGGTGATTTGTACAATTTGCAATTTTTTTTGTTATTAGAGATCCAATTGAGGTTTTTAATGGTATCTTGAGCACTACATGATAAGAATTCAATTCAATTGTTGTGTATTGGAAAATAAAAATTCAAAACCTTTATTTATTGTTATTTGATTCAATCTTTTGTTCACCCATTTTTAAATAGCAAATGAGATACAACACTTCAAATAAGCAGCTTTTGGCCGCGTGTGAGATCATGTCATCTGTCTTACTTTGAATATATGAAAAACTATTGTATCATACTTCTCTTCTTAGATTTTTGGATCACTCACTTCAAATTTTGGCATATTTAAATCATGTTGATGTAATAAAGCATTTAACCTCTATGAAAACCTTAGAATTACGAACCATGCTAACTCTAGTCACTCTACTAGCACCCTTTAAAGTCCTAAATCGCAAATCCTTTATGAACATCCATTGAGCTATGTGTTACGAAAACCAACTAACACTTTGTAGAGCCACGAGTTATGGAGAAGCTATTTAGAGCATGCAATCATAATCACAAAGGAATCGTTTGTTTTACTTCTCAATGGAAGAATTAAGAGGGGCATTCAAAGGTTAAATGACATTTTAATGATTCAATTAAGAGATAAACAGACACCACTTTAGCGTCTAGGTTTAGTATGTAGAACTATGAGTTATGCATACTATACCAACACCCTTTGTAAGTCATAAACCACTATAGCTTCATACACCCTGTATAGATATGAATTATATTTTAAGGTTTGGGATTCTGATTTTGAATGAAACTCAGCGTGTATTTGAGCCTACTTACTAGGTAGTTATTGTTGGAAACCAAATACTCAAAGAAAACACTCTAATACGAAACAAATGGACGTACATTTTATGGAAGTAAAATAATGGCTATATAGCCTATCTTCACTCAGCCTCCAAGTAGATCCAAGCAGAAACTAATCATTGCAAGCTGTCGGCTAAGGGTGAAACACATCTCTCAACACTCGCTTCGCAACGTGCAATACATTTCAAAGACTGCTGATCAGTCTAAGTTATAATTCAATCCACTAAATGATTGCCTTTAAAAACTTAATTCTGCATTCTTTTTTTATATCCATATTGTAACATACCGAATTCATCGAGCAAATATCAGGTTATTATAAAAATGTATGGGATTATATATAATGATAATAATTATAATCATTATAAAAAGGGGCTAAATACATATTTATGATACATAAGGGGGGTTATATGTAAATATATGATAGATTAAGGGTAAAAAAAATGAAAATGTGCATTTAATGCACATGCAAAAGGAATTCACAATTGGAGTGTCGGTAGAAAATAAACTGACAGAGAAACATCGGTAAGTGTCGATATGTGCGTGAATTGCGTTGACTGTCGTATATTTTGATTCTATAAATAGACGCACCTCAAATGAATGAAAGTCGTACCAATACTCATAAATATAACTATTTAACAAAGAGTCATATTTTAAGTAATTCTCTACTTTTTTCTTACGAAATTCTTATAACCGTTTCAGGACTACGGTAAGTTTCTACTCACTTTCACTTTGCGCCTATTATTCTATTCATGATGATGCATCATTATAATTGACTCTGTGATGTTTATATGATATATGCTATGATGCAGTAATTCTTATGATATTGGAACTGTGGCGTTATTTATAAATAATTCAAGGTTACATATTTTTAGAATATGCATAAAAGTTGTTGGTATGACTTTGTGAATATAAACATAATGATACTGGTATTATTATAAAAATGATATAGACTTTTTGAGACGGCAACATAATAACGCTAAAATGGCAAAGCCTTTCGAGATGACACGAAGGATAGTTCTTTGTGATTTATCCGGGTAATAATATACCAGTAAATTTTGTAACTAAAAATATTAAAAGCTTTTATAAAAAATAACAGTTTTTAATTTTGTTCACAAACATACTCATTTAACTCGAGTATGAAATGAAGAAATCAATATCCATTGTATCATGGTTTCTTCACAACCTTTAGTTGCAAGCCGCTGTATTATTGTTACGGAAAAATATATTGTTTTTTTTACAAAATGTTATTTTAACAAATTTTCTTACCCATTATAAAGTATTTTTAAAACATATCATTCCATCCCAACTGTTAGTATTTGCTAGGCGTTGTTGCTCACTCTTAAATGTTTATACTTAGGTACTGAGGAAAGAACCTCTAATGGCAAAGGAAAATAGAAAATTTATGATTAAGTTGACAATGTTTTAACTTCTGAATTATATATTATGTATTTCCATTGAATAAGTTGTACTAAAACAATGTTGGAGAATAATAGTTGTTATGTTCTTTTACCACGAGTCGATCCGTTGTATGATGAATTTGATTCCGCCCCACATACCATGCTATATGAGATATTGTTATAGTATGGAAAGTGATGGGTGTCTCACATATCCACATTTAAGTATGTGGGGAGGAACAGAGTGGGTTAAAAAAAAAAGAAGAAAGATAAATAAAAATTTATGATTAATTTGAATCGTATTAATCTAACAATATAATCATATTTAAAATAATTAATGAAACGTAAGATAAATAAAAATTTATTTAAACTACAGCATACTAGTATAATAAAATATTTAAAATTTTTGTTAAGTTAATACGTTTTAAGTTGGTTATAATTTTTAAGTAAAATATATAAACATAACATTTCATTTGTTATGACATAAATATTTTGTTATATTAATATGTTTTGGTTTAATTAAAATTTACAATAAAACTATATTAACCAAACATTTTTATTTATTTTGACTCAAATATTTTAATGTAACAAAATATTAAATCAAAGCAAATAGAATATTAAATCTAAACCGAGATAATAATGTAACAAATATCTAAATCTAAACGAATCAAATACTAAGTTTATATATAATTCTTAAAAAGGTATAATGAAATGAAAATACATTAACGTAATGAAATAAATAGATAAAAACATACGAAATACAAAAAACATATAAATATTATAATAATGAAAGCTAATATAAATAAAATACTAATAAATAAATTAAATACGTAATAGAAACATAAAATTAATTAATTAAATAGATAAAAATACAACTTTTGATAAAAAAATAAATGCATCTTAAATAATAATAGTAAATAAAATTATTATTTGTTAAATTAAGATTAAAAAATTTAAAAACAAAAACAAAATTAATGAAAAGAAAATGACGAAAATTGTTATTAAGAAAAATGATATAATTGTCATTTAGAAAAATAAATGAGATAGATGGACCATTTCTGTAAGTAAACAATGCAAATAAGGACCTTTTATGCAGAATTGAAGTCACATTGACTAAATCCAAAATTTTATGCGAACCACTGAGACATTTTTGTAATTTTCTCTTGAATATAATATGTTATTATTATATAATACACTTTGATATTATATTATGCTTTTAATATATTCTATTTTGATATTGTTTTTATAATATTAAATTATGCTTTTAATAATAATAATAATGCAAAAGTTAAGTCCATGTATTAAATAATAATAGTAAATGCTTGTTAAATATTGAGTCTATATAATGAATGTAAGTTAAAAGTTGGATCCATGTAATAAATTGTAGTTATAAATTCTTGCTAAAGTAAATGATGATTTTATAAAAATTGAATACATGTAACAAATGATAATTATAAATCTGATACTAAATTGAATCATCTTGTAGCACCAGTAGTATTAGTAGTAATAATAATAATAATAATAATAATAATAATAATAATAATAATAATAATAATAATAATAATAATAATAATAATATAAAAGTTATGTCCCATGTAATAAATAATATAATGAATGTTTTTAATTATATTATAATTTCTCTTCTATATCATTAAATACTTCATCCATTTCAAATTATTTGTCTAATAGAGAGAAACATATAGTTTTAAGAATTCATAATGATTATACATTTAATTAACAAACTGATAATCTTTCTTGAATTATTAGTTACTTTAAATAAGTCAATTTTTTAGACCACATAATTAAAACTACCATTGAAATCTTATAAATTTAAGTAACTATTTATGAATGTAAACAATTATTTTATCACAAATTAAAAAGGAAAGCTTGGGAAATAATTTGGGATGAAAAGAGTAATAATTTCATATTGAGTTACCCAACAATGTTCAAACATCTATTATAAGTTTTTTTTTTAAAAAATTTGGTAACTAACTTTTTTTTTCTTGTTTATTTGTGTTAGGTACAAATTTATATAGAGTTGTAATCAATTTTATTGTAAAAGTTCAGCGGTTGTTTGTGTAAATACTCATTACTTTGTATTGTGTATAAATAGGAGTGTATGTGTACTGTTATAGGGGGATTGAAGAATACACATACACGGATCTGATTGAGAGAGAAAAAGTGTTGTGCAAGTCACCAAGAACATCAATGTAATATTCTCTCATCTCAATCTAAGCATTCGATTTTATGTGTTGATAATAATTGTTCATATGATTGTTTTATGTTGATATGAATTGCATGAAATATGAATTCACAATTTGAGTACTAGATTATTGACCCATGTATTACATGAGTATTTTTAATAAATAAATATGTTAAAATCTATATATAATAATAAAAATATTACTACAAAAAATAATAAAACATTCATATTAAAATGGTATAGATAATCTTTTTGCGATCTTATAAAATATTAATTTAATAGTCATGATATTAAAATTAACATCGTTAATACAAATTTTTAATTAGGCCTCGTTTGTTTTCTATAAAAAATTAAGATTGTTCGTTTAGGTTTAGACTTAATTGGTTTAATTTCTAATTTACCTCTTAAAATTAAGAGAAAGATTTTGGTCTAAAAAAATTAAGAGGGTATTTTCTTTATTTCTAACTTACAACCCTAATTTTATATATTTTAAACAAACAATTTTAAGATCACCTCTTGATTTCAGATTTCAGATTTTAAGACCGCCTCTTAATTTCAGATATGGTTTTCAGACTTCAGACATTTAACCTCTTAAAAAATAAATAACACCTAAGTGTATTTACATCCCAATCCGTTTTACAACATTTATTGGTGTATTGTTACCACCTCATTTGAATCCAGTAAAATCAAATTTGTATATAGAAATCATTTTATATTATTAAAAATATATAAAAGTTGTGAAATATTGATTGGTATTTAACTTTTACATAGTTGAATTGCATAAATTTAAAAATATATTGATAATGTACAATTTTAAGAAAGAAAACATAATTTGAATCTATTTTTTTATTTTTCATTTGTAGTATTATAAGCATCACATTTTTTTGATAGTTAATGTAATACATTTAAATTTATTTACACAATTAAATTAATTTGTGTAACCAATAAATCTAAATAACAAAAATTTGTAGTAAATAAAAAGTTTTCTCTGTCGTACTAAGCATCCTCTATTATTATAATAAATATATTTAGCTAAGATATTTAAAAAAATCATTTCAACATATTTTTTAGAAAAACATTTAAGTTACTAATATTTTTTAAGCATAGTTATTAGAAGTTAAATACAATAATTGCATACTTAATTGTATTTTTTTATGTATTTAAAACATTAATTAAGTTATATAAGTAGTAGAGTTATTTAAGGAAAAAGAGGAGGGAAAATTTTTTTTGGTGTAAGGAGAGAGTGCCATGTAGCACAAATTATTTTGTTTTAGTAATTTTATACTCGTTTATTAACCTGTTATTACACGGATAACTTTAATACATAAATTTTTCTCAAAATTATATAAACTAAAATTAGAATTTGTCATTAAATTTTGATACATTGAAATTTTAATACTTTTCATATTTAACATATTTTATTATAATTAATTTTAAGTATAAATTAGTAAAACGGAAAAGATAATCAATAATAACATTTAAGTTTGTTCTTATTATTATAATTAATTAATAGTTTTTTAAATATTGATTGTTGTAATTTTAATACAACCTTAAGAATAGAAATATTTTTAGGGATTTAAAAATAATTTAATACTTATATTTTAAAAAATGAAAATTACAAATATCATTTGGATATGAAGCCACGTGGCATTATTAAGGTGATGATAAATGACAGATATGTTACTCGTTTAATAGTATTTATAGATTAACCCGTATATTACACGGATAACTTTAATAAATAATTTTTTTTCTTAAAATTATATAAACTAAAATTAGAATTTGTCATTAAATTTTGATATATTGAAATTTTAATACTTGTCATATTTAACATATTTTATTATAATTAGTTTTAAGTATAAATTAGTAAAACGGAAAAGATAAACAACAATAACATTTAAGTTTGTTGTTGTGATTATAATTAATTAATAGTTTTTTAAATATTGATTGTTGTAATTTTAATACAACCTTAAGAATAGGAATATTTTTAGGGATTTAAAAATAATTTAATACTTATATTTTAAAAAATGCAAATTACAAATTTCATTTGGATAGGAAGCCACGTGGCATTATTAAGGTGATGATAAATGACAAATATGTTACTCATTTAATAGTATTTACAGATACAGATTAAATTCATTATATTTGATATTCAATAACAATTTCTATTAGAATGAACCATCATTTTAAAAATTACAAATTATTTTGCCTTTAGGCCATCTCTTCTGACCGCAAATTTCTACAGTTAAGTTCACAAACCGCAGAAATCAACCTCTTTAAAAACAAACAACATCTAAGTATATTTGATATTCTCATATTCAATTTAATTTTTCATTAGAATGAACAATCATTTTTAAAAATGACATTATTTTATATTTAAATAAAAAATTTAATGAAAAATATTATTAAATTCATTATATTCTAATTAGAATTAATAAATATTCAGATAAAAAATTGTCTGAAATAGTCATTTTATAATAAATAATCCTTATTATAATATGCATTTTTTTAGATTCTAAAATTATTTTTTCTTTATAATTATGATATGAAAATTGGTATTTATCATGTATAAGAATATTATTACATAACCATAATATATATATATATATATATATATATATATATATATATATATATATATATATATATATATATATATATATATATATATATATATATATTAGCGACCATTGAAATCTATATTGTAGATGTATATTTAGTAATAAATAGGATAACGATTTTTTTTACTCATATTCTAAATTGATTAGAAAAATAGAACTTTAAATGGATTGTAATTGATAACATAATTTTAAATTGATATCAATATTAATGCTAGATGTTAAGAATAAAATGGAATTTAAAACTTAAAAATATTTAATGCTATTTTAAAAAGTAGTACTATTTAGTTTAAAATTTAATATATATCATAAACTAAGTAAAAGTCTAGAAAGAAAACATATCTAAAAATTATTTAAAAAATTACGAATATTATAAAATATAATAAAATTTAAAGTTATTGTATATGATAAAATCATAAAAATGTGTTGTGTACGAATCAACAAGTAGGTTTTATTTCAAACAATATATTAAATGGTAAAAATAAAACTCATTGTCATAATAAGAAAAAAAATTACAAGTAGGTTGTTATTTCAAAAAATAAACCCTGTATATAACCTTTTTTACCGGTTAACTTTTGTTTTTTATCGGTTAAATGCTATAATCAGGAATGAATAAAGAGTTGGTTCCTTTATTTGGTACAAAATTTGTGAGATTGCTATAATAAGAAAAAAAAAGTTGCTTGTTATTTTAAGCAATTCTCCAATTGTTATTTTACAGAATTTAAATACATCAATTTGTTTTTCTAGAATTAAACCCCAACGATAGGATCGATGGATAAATAAAGATGATGATGATATATCACAATGTTTTAAATTTATGAATAAAAGTGATAATTTATATTGTAATCTAAAAATTGTTAAATATAAATTCAATAACATTTCAAGTTAATACAAAATCCAAAGTTTTTTATATGTTAAATTTAAAATTAAAAGTCTGAAAATTATTTTGTTTTGACAGTTAACCCCAACTCCATAATCCACATTTTAAAATCAATCACTTAATACATGTAATTATTATTAATAAATCTGAATTTCTAATGTTCTCAAATTAATATCTAAAAGTGAAAAATAACAAAATAATATAGCAGTGGATTGCATAAGCCGTTTAAACTAATAATATAATACAATATAATATAATATAATATAAATAATATAATACAGTATAATACAATATAATACAATACAATATATAATATAAACAATACAATATGCAAGGTTTTCACACAAAATTTCATGGACTGTGTGTATTTAAAGCCTCCTTTGTATATTTTCTAGTCATGAAACTCAAAAACAAAGCTAAGAAAAACTCATCCGGCTATCCATTTCTCTTGTCAGCTCCACGCTTCTCTAGCGCCCTCCTACCCTTTTTTGAATCTATGATGAAATCAGTCGACTACCATCTTTCCTTCTAATGCGGTAAAAACCAGTAGCTATTTTGTTGAACTTTAACAAATGTTGAAATTCCTACTGAAATTGTTAGATTAAATGAAACTTGTTAACTAATTTTGTTGGTTTCAAAATATTTATTTTTTTTATTTTGATTTTTGAATGAAACACACATTACCTGGTATGGCTTTGGCCCTCTAAGGGTTTCTCTAGTTTATCATTATTCCTATTAATTTCTTTATCAAAATCAAAGCAAAGTTGATGTCTATGTTATATGTGCTCAATTTTGGTCTGAAATAACTTAATTTACTTAATTCATTGTTTATGCTTTTGTCCGATTGATACTATTGCTTGAATATTTCAATGAATTCAATAGATATATTTGAAAAAACTAACTTCTGTTCTAATCAATGTGATTATACAATTGACTTTACAGTTGATTGTTTTCATTACTATAAATTTAAGTTTCTGAATTCTGATTTATTGTTTTACATGGTACTTTTGGATGGAACCAGTGATACTGCATGCGAGTTTGCGAAAACACATGAAAGACCACACAATGAAGCCATCCACCGTGACAAACAAATGGTTGCTTTTACTGCATATAAATACATATCACAATCTTTTTGTGATGCTCGTATACCAGAACCCTGGACTTGTTCTCAAAGTTATTGTGATCAACAAAGGTATGCATGGAAGCATGTTAATTTCGTTGTGTACAAATTTTGGTTTTAAAGAGAAAGAAGTAATTTGTGATTTATGTTGATGCAACGTACCAAGGGAGGGCAAGAAGCATCCACGTCATCGACCTGGATGCGGATGCATTGGCAGTATATGCACTCAACCTCCAAGTCGATCAAAGCAAAAATTAATCACTGCAAGCTGCCATTAAAGGGTAAAACTTAGCTCTCCATAGTCACTTTTTCCAACGCGTATTACATTCCAAAGCCCGCTGATCAAACTGTAAAGTCTAACTGAATCCACTAAATGGTTGTCTTTAGAACCAAATTTCAGAATTTTGCATACTTTTTTATATGCATATCCACATTTATAAAAAGTTTGTGGTGAGGATCGAATAGAGAGAATGAGTTAGAGAAGAAGGAGAAAGTGTGTGGTTAGTTAGATCGATCAATAATTTGCCATATCTAACTGGTTTATTATTTAGATACCTTAAGGTTTCATAGTAGTCATCGCATTTTGTTTGCAGCCTCTAAATTGAACAAAAGATTATATTTCAAGGTATTTTCTTTTGTAATGGATAAAGGTTATTTACAAAAAGGAAAAAAAACTATTTACATGGTGTACTCCTAGCATGCAGATTTATTTTGATTGTCATAACTAGTTGTTCGCGTTAGAATATTGTCTAGATCGAGGGATACAATCTTGACAAATAAGAAAGAGAATATATAAAAATGGAAAATATTAGTATTATCGTTACAAATATTTCTATGTTAGTAGTAACATGGAAAAATTCTTCATTTTGAGATCAATTCACATTTACACAATCACTTTGAAACCTTCATCTTTTTTCTTTAACATAAATAGTTTTTAAGTACACATGTAATATACATTGTATGTATTACTTCTAAATCATGTTTTCAGAATCCATTTATCTATCAAATTGATTTTGATTTAAATTTAACCTATGGAAGTTTGAGAATTTTATGGCAACGATGGTGATAAACATAAACATTGATGATGTAATTTTAATACTTATGTCCAATAGTAATGGATACCGTTTGTAGTTATATTGTAAAATACTGTGCTTGTAATTATAGTGAACTTTAAAATTGTTGTTTTTTTTCTACGGAGATTTAACGGTGCTTTGGACTTGTTATGACAGGAGATTATGTATTGATTGTCCCCAACATTGATTGTCCCCAACATTATGGTGGGGAGCTTGAGGGTGATCATGGGAACAATATCAAAGCGGTATTACAACCTTGAAGAGACAAATTGAGATATCGCAATATATGATTTTAAAGAGTTGTTTTTGTCTCATCATTATGATATGTTGAATTCACCTACAACCGAAGGGAAATGTATTGTTCCACGTTTTAATATATTAAGATGCCGGAGATTCATCCCAAATTGAGTTGCTTTAAAATTATTAAGGGAAGAAAAAAATGGAAGTTCGTGATGGTCTTGCATAAGAAAAAAATGAATAGCATGTTACTTCATCTCTATACAAAGCTCGACAACATTGGGTTCGAGGAGTTATATTGTCATTATGGTTGCTGCTTGCTGCTGCTTCTGGTGGTTTCATCTGTAATCCTTAATCGTGTAAATGAATTTGGGGAAGAAAGAGATGAAAAGTTTTGATGGTCAAATAATATTTAAATGCATATAACTTCATCTTTGTAGAATTTTGAATATCGAGTTTTAAACTATATTTAAACATCATTAAATGTTGTATGATTATACAGTTATTGTTACTTGTTAGCATTTTGTTTTACTATGAATGATTTATGCAATTTTCAATTTCTTTATTTGTTGTTATATATCCAATTGAGGTATTTCATAGTATCCTGAGCATTGTATGACAAGCCTTCAATTCAAATGTTGTGTATTGGATAATAAGAATTCAAAACCTACTATTGCTATTTGATTCAATCTTAATTGATCTGTACTTCGGTTCTCTCAATTTATAAAATCACAAATGAGATATAATACTTCATAAGCAGTTTTCGACCACGAGCGAGATCATGCCATATGCCTTTATTTGCATATTGTATGACACATTATTGTATCATACTTCTCTTCTAAGCTTTATGGATCACTCACTTTAAATGTTGGCATTTGTAAATCATGTTAGAGTCATAAAACATTTAACCTCTATGATAACCTTAGAAGTATGAGCCATGCAAACTCTAGTCACTCTACCTTATAAAGTCATAAATCACTAAGCCTTTACGAACCAACACACACTTTGTAGAGCCATGAGTTATGGAGAATCTATTTAGAGCATGTAGAGTAAATTAACATGGAGGAATTGTCTGTTTACTTCTCAATGGAACAACTAAGAGGCACATTCAATGCTTAAATGACATCTTATTGATTCAATTAAAAGATAAGCAAACACCACCTTATGAGTTGTGGTGAGCTATTCTAACTACCTTTAGTCTACGTAGTACTATTTTCTAATTCATTGTTTTTCTATTTTAACTACTACTTACTTCATATAGAAGAGCTCTTAATAAAAAACATGCCTGTAAAAAATTTATATGTCCAAGCAGGGGCGGATCCATCACTTTTTTATTTTACGTATTATGTATATAATTTAAAATTTTTCGACCCCTAAGATTCTTGAAGTTCGACCCCATCATCCTTGTTAGGTTTTATAAAATTTTGTCACAAATCTAAAAAATATACCCAAACCTAATAGTTAAAACATAATTTCTATAATTTTTTTAAATTCGACATCGATACCCTTGTTAGTTTTTAATTGATTATATAATTTATCTTTTTTAGTTTTCGTCCCTCTGTTATTTTTTTCCATAAAAATCCTCAAGTTAATTTTTTCGTTTTGTTTTAGTGAAATTTTGACATTTGAACCCAATTATAATTAGTAAACCGGGTTTTTAAAAACTGAAAAACGAGTTTTAATGTCCAAATTTCACTAAACCAATAAGAAAAATTACTTTTATGGAAAAAAATAACATGGAGGGGCGAAAACGCAAAAAAAGTGAAAACATGTTATTTTTTCAAAATAAACCCTTAACATTAAGTTACATTTGTTTATTTGTTTATTTTAGTAGACAATATGGATTGATTTTTGAAAAGAAAATTACTAATGTGGAAGAGCTTCTAATACTTCTTCATAAACATCACAAGTATTTGTGCAATTCAATTGATGATGAATGATTAAATGACTGTTACATTTGCACCATAGATAGAGAATTATTTGCTAATGTTTTGGATGATGATATGATAATTAATAACTTGTTTTCAAAAGATGAAAACTCGTAGGAATCAACTCTAGAATCTAATTTCTTTTAGTACGTAATTAATGACGCTGTAACATTTACGTATTTCTTTTATTATTTAATCAAGATGAACCGACCCGAACTTTTGAAGTGTGAAAATTTTATACAACCACAAACACTCGTACTGTCGTAGCGTGATAAATTTCAAACCCTATAAAAAAATTTCCTCGATCCGCCAATGTGTCATCCTTTACTTTGTCCCTCAACATCCTAGACTTGATTTTGTTATCGGTATAATCTAAGTTCCATATTCTTGAATCCATACTTCCATCATCATAACATTCTCAAATAAACCTTGATAAACATCAATAATCTGAAGTTAAAGTTCGAGGAAACTTCTATAAACACTTTATGAATATCTTCAATCTTCAAACCAATTCTTTCCTTTTTTACACTCTAGAAACCTAACTTCCTTTTCTATCTCTCTCCCTACCACTTAATTAAAGTCCGACATACAGATTGCACATATTCATCGATCCCCTCTAAGTTTTTCTCACTTTTCTTTTCATGTTTCCATAGAACTTTACATACTTCTAGGTCATAGCTAGCACGTTTCAACTACAAACAACTAGTCAATAAGAGATTACTATCTTGCATTTTAACCAACATAAACCAAAATTTTGAAACATCATACTGTTATTAATAGTCTGTTGTAGTTCTAGTAAGGAACTACCTATGCGACAAAGTACTAATAATGTTAGCAATAACTAGAGTCGCATATCCTACTCCTTGCACTTTTATTATTTGCAAGAAACTATAGTTATTCTATAATTGTTTTAATTGCTAATTTCATATTTTTACTCAAATGAAGAGACTAATATTTTATCATATTGTTTTTATATTTTATGAATTTGTCCGTTTGCTTAGACCCTGACCCTCACAAAAATAAAACCATCGGGGCACCAGTCATCATAGTCATAATAAAAAAAACCTAAAATAAGCCGGTGGCCATCACTCAATTTTTCTTCTTGGACCACCTTCTGGCCTCCCGGAATTGATCAAACAGACTGTCCAGACAACATCTTTTATTCTAATTCTAAAATCCCTAAGTATCGCCATCCTTACTCTTTAAATTTTGTTTTAATTTTTTAAATCATTTCAATTATAGTTGTTTGTTTCCATTAAAGACATAATGCTATGAATTTCTTGTGATCGAGTTTCTCATTGTGGATATATTGGTCATTTTGGTTAGATTTAGAAGTTTAACTTCATCGATCTTTACAAAGTTATATTCAATTACGTTTTGCCTCGTCAAAACAACGTCCGATGTTTATGTCATACGTGTTTGATTATGTTTTGGATACACTTAAATTACTTTATTTTTTCATTTATGTTGTGATCTTTTATATATATATATATATAGATGGGGGTTTAATGAAGAACATCCATGCATCAAAGAACATCGAAGAACCTCCATGAACCACCATAAATGCATCACAATTTTCGCGTGATGCATCATTATTTCCACGTGATGCATCAAATTTACGCGTGATGCATCGACTTCTTGCGTGATGCATTAAAATTTTTGCATCATGCATCCCCTGATCTAATGTCTATAAAGTGGTTCCCCGATTTTCCGATGCATATATGTTCTCCATTGAACCCACCTCTATATATATATATATATATATATATATATATATATATATATATATATATATATATATATATATATATATATGGGTGTGTGTGTGTATGTATGTATGTATGCATATATGTATATATATCTGTATGGGTTAATTGTGCAAAAAACCACTAACTTGTCAGGATAACCGGCTGAAACTGTTTATTAATCGTACGTGGACCGGTAAATAATCTACATGGAATAAATTTAATTGTTGAAGTCGGTTGTCAAGTATTACACACCATTTAAACCCCCGTTGACAATTTTTAATCGTTTTTAAACGGGATTATATCATCAACGGGGGTTTAAATGATGTGTAATACTTGGCAACCAGTTTCAACAACTAAAATTTGTTCCACGTAGGTTATTTACCGGTCCACGTAGGATTAATAACTAGTTTCAACCGATTACCCATTGATAAAACCTTGATTTACTGATTTTTAGTTAGTTCGAGGTTTTTTATGCAACGAAAAATGGTTTGGGGTTTTAATAACAAAAACTGATAAGTTGTAAGTTTTTTGCGCAATTATCCCTATATGTATATATATATGTGTGTGTGTGTGTGTGTGTGTGTGTGTGTGTGTGTGTATGTATATATGTATGTATGTATGTATGCATGCATGTATTGATGTTTTTACTATATATATATATTAGTATCTCTATCACTAATTATTATAAATCACTAATGACTATATATGGAGAATGCTTGAATATGAGATGTAATTTACATCGCAACTATACAATCACTTTTTGTTTCGACGGTACTTAATTATGAAGGCAAACTAAGGGGCATAAGTTTCAGCTTTCATATAATTTGATCTTTCTTCTTTAAAGTAATAAATGTTTATTGTATATTTGTGACGTATATGTATTGTTTTTCAACATACCCTAATTTGGGAATCAAAAGTTGGATTGAAGCTTAAAAGCAAAATGTTTTCAATTAATATCATAATATATAGAGATAATTTCTGAACATAAACTGGACCATATATCAAGTTCTTGATGTATTTAATCTGTAATAGATTTTAGTTTTGTGTGTGTCCTGGAAACAATTTTCAAACCAAAAGCTTATAAGCATAAAGTTTAAATTACATCAAATTATTTGGAGATAATTTTGCACATCAACTGGATCTTATACATGTTCCGGATATATATATATATATATATATATATATATATATATATATATATATATATATATATATGTGTGTGTGTGTGTGTGTGTGTGTGTGTGTGTGTGTGTATACATACTCTTTTAGTTTGTAACAGATTTGAGTTGGTGCGTGTTCTGGAAATAATAGTTTCTAACTAACGGTTAAAAGAGGTTTCGTAGGTGATATGACTTCCTAGCGATAAACCCCATTCGGATATTGTATGTTTGCACAAGTAGTTGGAATGGAAACTCTCTGTGCTTCCTCTAATTCATAATGATGATGGATGATATCTACCATGGCACGTGTATTTACCCCACGCATGCATGATCAAACTCTTTCATACGACCACCACTTATTTTTGTCTTGTTTGTTTTGACACTCTCTTATGGTACCTTTGGTTGGAGCTAGTGTTACCGCATGCCGAGTTTATGAAAACACACCAAAGGCCACACAAAGAAGCCATCCACCATGAAAAACAAACGATTACTTTTACTTTTGTGTGTGTGTGTGTGTTTATCACAATCTTGTTGTGATGCCCGTGGACATGTTCTCAAAGTTACTGCGATCAACATAGGTATGAATGGAAGCAGAGTAATTTCATTATGTGCAAATTTTGTTTTTTATAGCAAAAGAAGTATTTTCTACAGATCGTGCTATTCTCTGAAGGAAGAGGTAAGTCTTGACAATATTAATATACATATCTAGAGTAATGACAATCAAGGTACACATGATGTTGTTTCAGTTAGTACTTTGATTATGCATTTTCAAAACAAATAATCTCAGTCTTCATGTTTTAGCACCAACATAAAGACTAGTCATTTGGAACCCAAACCACTCGAAAAAGTGGTGGAACATGATGTGCCTCACTGTCATACCTATTGAAAACAAATTGACTTTATTATCAAGGGAGGCCAAGAGGCATATCCACGTCATCGACCTGGATGCATTTGCATTATCTTCACTCAGCCTCCAAGTAGATCCAAGCAAAAATTAATCATTGCAAGCCGTCGTCTAAGGGTGAAAGTCATCTGTCCACAGTCGCTTCGCAACGTGCAATACATTTCAAAGACTGCTGATCACTGTAAGTTATAATTCAATCCACTAAATGATTGCCTTTAAAAACTTTAATAATTTTTGCATTCTTTTTTTTATATGCATATCCACATTTAAAGTACGTGGAAGGAAGAGAGTGGGTTAAAAGAAAAAAAGAGCGTGTTCTTAGTTGGATTCATCGATATTACATGGTGAGATAACGAATTTTCCATATCTAATTTGTTTATTATTTATACATTAAGGTTTCATAGATGTCATCGTATTTTGGTTGCGGCCTTTAAATGGAACCAAAATTATATTTCATGGTATTTTCTTTGATAATAGAAGAAGGTTAATTACAAAACGGAAAAATAACTATTTACATGGTGTACTCCTAGCATGTGGACATATTTTGATCGTCATAACTAGTTGTGCTGGAGTTTGAATCTTGTCTAGAGGGATAAAATCTTGATACCTTAGAAAGAGAATACTTAAAATGACAAAGATTAGTATTGTCGTTATAGATCATTTCACATTCATATAGTCACTTTGGGATTTGATGATAACCAAGTATAAAGGCAAAACCTAAATCTGATTTTGAATGATTTCTTCTCTCTACTTGAACTTAAATAAATTTTGTGTACACATGTATTGTATGTAGTATTTTTAAATTTTGTTATATGAATCCATATACATATCAATTTAGTTATTGTCAAAATTAACCTATGGAAGTTTTTGAGAATTTTATGACATACATTGCTAGGTATAGTGATATACACAACCATTAATGATGTGATTGTAATATTTGTGTCTAATAGTAACACGGATAGTGTTTGTATAGTTATATCGTAACAGACTACGTTTGTAATCATAGAGAATTATAAAATCATTGGCTTTTTTTCTTGGAGATTTGATTGTTTTTTGGCGTTGTTATGGCAGGAGATTATGTATTGATTGATCCCCATAATCTTTTATCGTGGGAATGTGTGTGGGTGATCATGGGATCAATGAGGAAAGTGACAATGTTATGCTTTTAATGAGTTATTTTCGTCTAATTATTAGGATATGTTGAGTTCGTATACAATCAAAGGGATATGTATGGTTCCATCATTTAATAAATTAAGATGTTGGAGTTTCATCCCAAATTGAGTTGCTTTAGAATTTATTAAGGGAAGAAAAAGTGATATGTATGGTTCGTATACAATCAAAGGGATATGTATGGTTCCATGCTAACTCTAGTCACTCTACTAGCACCCTTTAAAGTCCTAAATAGCAAATCCTTTATGAACAACCGTTGAGCTATGTGTTACGAAAACCAACTAACACTTTGTAGAGCCACGAGTTATGGAGAAGCTATTTAGAGCATGTACAATCATAATCACTTGTTTTACTTCTCAATGGAAGAATTAAGAGGGGCTTTCAAAGGTTAAATGATATTTTAATGATTCAGTTAAGAGATAAACGGACATCACTTTAGCGTCTAGGTTTAGTATGTAGAACTATGAGTTATCCATACTATACCAACACCCTTTGTAAGTCTTAAACCACTATAGCTTCATACACCCTGTATAGATATGAATTATATTTTAAGGTTTGGGATTTTGATTTTGAATGAAACTCAGCGTGTATTTGGGCCCACTTACTAGGTAGTTATTGTTGGAAACCAAATACTCAAAGAAAACACTCTAATACGAAAACAAATGGACGTACATTTTATGGAAGTAAAATAATGGCTATATAGCCTATCTTCACTCAGCCTCCAAGTAGATCCAAGCAGAAACTAATCATTGCAAGCTGTCGGCTAAGGGTGAAACACATCTCTGAACAGTCGCTTCGCAACGTGCAATACATTTCAAAAACTGCTATTCAGTCTAAGTTATAATTCAATCCACTAAATGATTGCCTTTAAAAACTTAATTCTGCATTCTTTTTTTATATCCATATTGTAACATACCGATTTCATCGAGCAAATATCAGGTAATTATAAAAATGTATCGGATTATATATAATGATAATAATTATAATCATTATAAAAAGGGGCTAAATACATATTTATGATACATAAGGGGGGTTATACGTAAATATATGATAGATTAAGGGTAAAAAAACTGAAAATGTGCATTTAATGCACATGCAAAAGGAATTCACAATTGGAGTGTCGGTAGAAAATAAACTGACAGAGAAACATCGGTAAGTGTCGATATGTGCGTGAATTGCGTTGACTGTCGTATATTTTGAGTCTATAAATAGACGCACCTCAAATGAATGAAAGTTGTACCAATACTCATAAATATCACTATTTAACAAAGAGTCATATTTTAAGTAATTCTCTACTTTTTTCTTACGAAATTCTTATAACCGTTTCAGGACTACGGTAAGTTTCTAATCAATTCCACTTTGCGCCTATTATTCTATTCATGATGATGCAACATTATAATTGACTCTGTGATGTTTATATGATATATGCTATGATGCAGTAATTCTTATGATATTGGAACTGTGACGTTATTTATAAATAATTCAACGTTACATATTTTTAGAATATGCATAAAAGTTGTTGGTATGACTTTGTGAATATCAATAAAAATGATATAGCCTTTTGAGACGCAACATAATAACGCTAAATGGCAAAGCCTTTTGAGATGACACGAATGATAGTTCTTTGTGATTTATCCGGGTAATAACTTACCAGTAAATTTTATAACGAAAAAGATTAAAAGCTTTTATAAAAATAACAGTATTTAATTTCGTTCACAAACATACTCATTTAACTCGAGTATGAAATGAAGAAATCAATATCCATTGTATCATGGTTTCTTCACAACCTTCAGTTGCAAGCCGCTGTATTATTGTTACGGAAAAATATATTGTTTTTTTACAAAATGTTATTTTAAAAAATTTTCTTACCCATTATAAAGTATTTTTGAAACATATCACTCCATCCCAACTGTTAGTACTTGCTAGGCGTTGTTGCTCACTCTTAAATGTTTATACTTAGGTACTGAGGAAAGAACCTCTAATGGCAAAGGAAAAGAGAAAATTTATGATTAAGTTGACAATGTTTTAATTTCTGAATTATATATTATGTATTTCCATTGAATAAGTTGTACTAAAACAACGTTGGAGAATAATAGTTGTTATGTTCTTTTACCACGAGTCGATCCATTGTATGATGAATTTGATTCCGCCCCACATACCATGCTATATGAGATATTGTTATAGTATGGAAAGTGAGGGGTGTCTCACATATCCACATTTAAGTATGTGGGGAGGAACAGAGTGGGTTAAAAAAAAAAAGAAGAAAGATAAATAAAAATTTATGATTAATTTGAATCGTATTAATCTAACAATATAAATCATATTTAAAATAATTAATGAAACGTAAGATAAATAAAAATTTGTTTAAACTACACCATATTAGTATAATAAAATATTTAAAATTTTTGTTAAGTTAATACGTTTTAAGTTGGTTATAACTTTTAAGTAAAATATATAAACATAACATTTCATTTGTTATGACATAAATATTTTATTATATTAATACGTTTTGGTTTAATTAAAATTTACAATAAAACTATATAAACCAAACATTTTTATTTATTTTGACTCAAATATTTTAATGTAACAAAATATTAAATCAAAGCAAATAGAATTTTAAATTTAAACCGAGATAATAATGTAACAAATATCTAAATCTAAACGAATTAAATACTAAGTTTATATATATTTCTTAAAAAGGTATAATGAAATGAAAATACATTAACGTAATGAAATAAATAGATGAAAACATACGAAATACAAAAAACATATAAATATTATAATAATGAAAGATAATATAAATAAAATACTAATAAATAAATTAAATACGTAATAGAAACATAAAATTAATTAATTAAATAGATAAAAATACAACTTTAATAAAAAATAAATGCATCTTAAATAATAATAGTAAATAAAATTATTATTTGTTAAATTAAGATTAAAAAATTTAAAAACAAAAACAAAATTAATGAAAAGAAAATGACCAAAAATTGTTATTAAGGATTATAATATAATTGTCATTTAGAAAAATAAATGAGATAAAGGGACCATTTCTGTAAGTAAACAATGCAAATAAGGACCTTTTATGAGAATTGAAGTCACATAGACTGAATCCAAAATTTTATGCGAACCACTGAGACATTTTTGTAATTTTCTCTTGAATATAATATGTTATTATTATATAATACACTTTGATATTATATTATGCTTTTAATATATTCTATTTTGATATTTTTTTATAATATTAAATTATGCTTTTAATAATAATAATAATAATTTTACAAAAGTTAAGTCCATGTATTAAATAATAATAGTAAATGCTTGTTAAATATTGAGTCTATATAATGAATGTAAGTTAAAAGTTGGATCCATGTAATAAATGGTAGTTATAAATTCTTGCTAAAGTAAATGATGATTTTATAAAAATTGAATACATGTAACAAATGATAATTATAAATCTGATACTAAATTGAATCATCTTGTAGTAGTAGTAGTAGTAGTAGTAGTAGTAGTAGTAGTAGTAGTAGTAATAATAATAATAATAATAATATAAAAGTTATGTCCCATGTAATAAATAATATAATGAATGTTTTTATTTATATTATAATTACTCTTCTATATCATTAAATACTTCATCCATTTCAAATTATTTGTCTAATAGACAGAAACATATAGTTTTAAGAATTCATAATGATTATACATTTAATTAACAAACTGATAATCTTTCTTGAATTATTAGTTACTTTTAATAAGTCAATTTTTTAGACCACATAATTAAAACTACCATTGAAATCTTATAAATTTAAGTAACTATTTATGAATGTAAACAATTATTTTATCACAAATTAAAAAGGAAAGATTGGAAAATAATTTGGGATGAAAAGAGTAATAATTTATATTGAGTTACCCAACAATGTTCAAACATCTATTATAAGTTTTTTAAAAAAAAATTTGGTAACTAACTTTTTTTTTTTTTTTTGTTTATTTGAGTACTAGATTATTGACCCATGTATTACATGAGTATTTATAATAAATAAATATCTTAAAATCTATATATAATAATAAAAATATTACTACAAAAAATAATAAAACATTCATATTAAAATGGTATAGATAAATTTTTTTGCGATCTTATAAAATATTAATTTAATAGTCATGATATTAAAATTAACATTGTTAATACAAATTTTTAATAAGGCCTCGTTTGTTTTCTATAAAAAATTAAGATTGTTTGTTTAGGTTTAGACTTAAGTGGTTTAATTTCTAATTTACCTCTTAAAATTAAGAGAAAGATTTTGGTCTAAAAAAAATTAAGTGGGTATTTTCTTTATTTTTAATTTACAACCCTAATTTTATATATTTTAAAAAAACAATTTTAAGATCACCTCTTAATTTCATATTTCAGATTTTAAGACCGCCTCTTAATTTCAGATGTGGTTTTCAGACTTCAGACATTTAACCTCTTAAAAAGCAAATAACACCTAAGTGTATTTACATCCCAATCCGTTTTACAACATTTATTGGTGTATTATTAACACCTCATTTGAATCCAATAAAATCAAATTTGCATATAGAAATCATTTTATATTATTAAAAATATATAAAAGTTGTGAAATATTGATTGGTATTTAACATTTACATAGTTGAATTGCATAAATTTAAAAATATATTGATAATGTACAATTTTAAGAAAGAAAACATAAAATGAATCTATTTTTTTTATTTTTCATTTGTAGTATTATAAGTATCACATTTATTGATAGTTAATGTAATATATTTAAATTTATTTACACAATTAAATTAATTTGTGTAACCAATAAATCTAAATAACAAAAATTTGTAGTAAATAAAAAGTTTTCTCTGTCGTTCTAAGCATCCTCTATTATTATAATAAATATATTTAGCTAAGATATTAAAAAAAAATCATTTCAATATATTTTTTAGAAAAACATTTAAGTTACTAATATTTTTAAGCATAGTTATTAGAAGTTAAATACAATAATTGCATACTTGATTGTATTATTTTATGTATTTAAAACATTAATTAAGTTATATAAGCAGTAGAGTTATTTAAGGAAAAAGAGGAGGGAAAAATTTTTTTGGTGTAAGGAGAGAGTGCCATGTGGCACAAATTATTTTGTTTTAGTAATATTATACTCATTTATTAACCCGTGTAATATACGGATAACTTTAATACATAAATTTTTCTCAAAATTATATAAACTAAAATTAGAATTTGTCATTAAATTTTGATATATTGAAAATTTAATACTTTTCATATTTAACATATTTTATTATAATTAATTTTAAGTATAAATTAGTAAAACGGAAAAGATAATCAATAATAACATTTAAGTTTGTTATTATTATTATAATTAATTAATAGTTTTCTAAATATTGATTGTTGTAATTTTAATACAACCTTAAGAATAGAAATATTTTTAGGGATTTAAAAATAATTTAATACTTATATTTTAAAAAATGAAAATTACAAATATCATTTGGATATGAAGCCACGTGGCATTATTAAGGTGATGATAAATGACAGATATGTTACTCGTTTAATAGTATTTATAGATTAACCCGTATATTACACGGATAACTTTAATAAATATTTTTTTTTCTTAAAATTATATAAACTAAAATTAGAATTTGTCATTAAATTTTGATATATTGAAATTTTAATACTTGTCATATTTAACATATTTTATTATAATTAGTTTAAGTATAAATTAGTAAAACGGAAAAGATATACAATAATAACATTTAAGTTTGTTGTTGTGATTATAATTAATTAATAGTTTTTTAAATATTGATTGTTGTAATTTTAATACACCTTAAGAATATGAATATCTTTAGGGATTTAAAAATAATTTAATACTTATATTTTAAAAAAATGCAAATTACAAATGTCATTTGGATAGGAAGCCACGTGGCATTATTAAAGTGATGATAAATGACAAATATGTTACTCATTTAATAGTATTTACAGATATAGATTAAATTCATTATATTTGATATTCAATAACAATTTCTATTAGAATGAACCATCATTTTAAAAATTACAAATTATTTTGCCTTCAGGCCATCTCTTCTGACCGCAAATTTCTACAGTTAAGTTCACAAACCGCAGAAATCAACCTCTTTAAAAACAAACAACATCTAAGTATATTTGATATTCTCATGTTCAATTACATTTTTCATTAGAATGAATAATCATTTTTAAAAATGACATTATTTTATATTTAAATAAAAAATTTAATGAAAAATATTATTAAATTCATTATATTCTAAATAGAATTAATAATATTCAGATAAAAAATTGTCTGAAATAGTCATTTTATAATAAATAATCCTTATTATAATATGCATTTTTTTAGATTCAAAATTTATTTTTATTTATAATTATGATATGAAAATTGGCATTTATCATGTATAAGAATATTATTACATAACCATAACATATATATATATATATATATATATATATATATATATATATATATATATATATATATATATATATATATATATATATATATATATATATTAGCGACCATTGAAATCTATATTGTAGATGTATATTTAGTAATAAATAGGATAAACGATTTTTTTTACTCAAATTCTAAATTGATTAGAAAAATAGAACTTTAAATGGATTGTAATTGATAACATAATTTTAAATTGATATCAATATTAATGCTAGATGTTAAGAATAAAATGGAATTTAAAATTTAAAAATATTTAATGTTATTTTAAAAAATAGTACTATTTAGTTTAATATTTAATATATATCATAAACTAAGTAAAAGTCTAGAAAGAAAACATATCTAAAAATTATTTAAAAAATTACGAATATTATAAAATATAATAAAATTTAAAGTTGTTGTATATGATAAAATCATAAAAATGTGTTGTGTACGAATCACCTTCCTTTTTGTTAACATGTTTTGAGTATTTATTTTTAAATGGGAGAATTGCTCAAAATAGCAAGGAACTTTTTTTTTTTAATTATAGCAATCTCGTAATATTTGTCCCAAATATTAGAACCAACTTTTGGTTTAATTTCGATTATAGCATTTAACCGCTAAACAACAAGTAGGTTTTTATTTCAAACAATATATTAAATGGTAAAAATAAAACTCATTGTCATAATAAGAAAAAATATACAAGTAGGTTGTTATTTCAAAAAATAAACCCTGTATATAACCCTTTTTACCGGTTAACTTTTGTTTTTTATCGGTTAAATGCTATAATCCGGAACGAATAAAGAGTTGGTTCCTTTATTTGGTACAAAAATTGTGAGATTGCTATAATAAGAAAAAAGGAAAAAGTTGCTTGTTATTTTAAACAATTCTCCAATTGTTATTTTAAAGAATTTAAATACATCAAGTTGTTTTTCTAGAATTAAACCCCAACGTTAGGATCGATGGATAAATAAAGATGATGATGATATATCACAATGTTTTAAATTTATGAATAAAAGTGATAATTTATATTGTAATCTAAATATTGTTAAATATAAATTCAATAACATTTCAAGTTAATACAAAATCCAAAGATTTTTATATGTTAAATTTAAAATTAAAAGTTTGAAATTTATTTTGTTTTGACAGTTAACCCTAACTCCATAATCCACATTTTAAAACCAATCACTTAATACATGTAATTATTATTAATATATCTGAATTTCTAATGTTCTCAAATTAATATCTAAAATTGAAAAATAACAAAGTAATACATCAGTGGATTGCATAAGCCGTTTAAACTAATAATATAATACAATATAATATAATATAAATAATATAATACAATATAATACAATACAATACAATATAATACAATACAATATGCAAGGTTTTCCCACAAAATTTCATGGACTATGTGTATTTAAAGCCTCCTTTGTATATTTTCTAGTCATGAAACTCAAAAACAAAGCTAAGAAAAACTCATCCGGCTATCCATTTCTCTTGTCAGCTCCACGCTTCTCCAGCGCCCTCCTACCCTTTTTTGAATCTCTGATCAAATCAGTCGACTACCATCTTTCCTTCTAATGCAGTAAAAACCAGTAGCTATTTTGTTGAACTTTAACAAATGTTGAAATTCTATTGAAATTGTTAGATTAAATGAAACTTGTTAACTAATTTTGTTGGTTTCAAAATATTTATTTTTTTTTTAATTTTGATTTTTGAATGAAACACACATTACCTGGTATGGCTTTGGCCCTCTAAGGGTTTCTCTAGTTTATCAATATTCCTATTAATTTCTTTATCAAAATCAAAGCAAAGTTGATGTCTATGTTATATGTGCTCAATTTTGGTATGAAATGACTTAATTTACTTAATTTATTGTTTATGCTTTTGTCCGATTGATACTATTGCTTGAATATTTCAATGAATTCAATAGATATATTTGAAAAAACTATATTCTGTTCTAATCAATGTGATTATACAATTGACTTTACAGTTGATTGTTTTCATTACTATAAATTTAAGTTTCTGAATTCCGATTTAGTGTTTTACATGGTACTTTTGGATGGAACCAGTGATACTGCATGCGAGTTTGGGAAAACACATGAAAGACCACACAATGAAGCCATCCACCGTGACAAACAAATGGTTGCTTTTACTGCATATAGATACATATCACAATCTTTTTGTGATGCTCGTATACCAGCACCCTGGACTTGTTCTCAAAGTTATTGTGATCAACAAAGGAATGCATGGAAGCATGTTAATTTCGTTGTGTACAAATTTTGGTTTTAAAGTGAAAGAAGTAATTTGTGATTTATGTTGATGCAGCGTACCAAGGGAGGGCAAGAAGCATCCACGTCATCGACGTGGATGCATTAGTAGTATATGCACTCAACCTCCAAGTCGATCAAAGCAGAAATTATTTACTGTAAGCTGCCATTAAAGGGTAAAACTTAGCTCTCCATAGTCACTTTTTCCAACGCGCAATACATTCCAAAGCCCGCTGATCAAACTGTAAAGTCTAACTGAATCCACTAAATGGTTGCCTTTAAAACCAAATTTAAGAATTTTGCATACTTTTTTTTATATGCATATCCACATTTATAAAAAGTTTGTGGTGAGGATCGAATAGAGAGAATGAGTTAGAGAAGAAGGAGAAAGTGTGTGGTTAGTTAGATCGATCGATAATTTGCCATATCTAACTTGTTTATTATTTAGATACCTTAAGGTTTCATAATAGTCATCGCATTTTGTTTGCAGCCTCTAAATTGAACAAAAGATTATATTTCAAGGTATTTTCTTTTGTAATAGATAAATGTTATTTACAAAAAGGGTAAAAAAAAACTATTTACATGGTGTACTCCTAGCATGCAGATTTATTTTGATCGTCATAACTAGTTGTTCAAGTTAGAATATTGTCTAGATCGAGGGATAAAATCTTGACAAATTAGAAAGAGAATATATAAAAATGGAAAATATTAGTATTATCGTTACAAATATTTCTACGTTAGTAGTAACATGGAAAAATTCTTCATTTTGAGATCAATTCACATTTACACAATCACTTTGAAACCTTCATCTTTTTTCTTTAACATAAATAGTTTTTAAGTACACATGTAATATACATTGTATGTATTACTTCTAAATCATGTTTTCAGAATCCATTTATCTATCAAATTGATTTGATTTAAATTTAACCTATGGAAGTTTGAGAATTTTATGGCAACGATGGTGATAAACATAAACATTGATGATGTGATTTTAATACTTATGTCCAATAGTAATGGATACCGTTTGTAGTTATATTGTAAAAGACTGTGCTTGTAATTATAGTGAACTTTAAAATTGTTGTTTTTTTCTACGGAGATTTAACGGTGCTTTGGACTTGTTATGACAGGAGATTATGTATTGATTGTCCCCAACATTGATTGTCCCCAACATTATGGTGGGGAGCTTGAGGGTGATCATGGGAACAATATCAAAGCGGTATTACCACCTTGAATAGACAAATTGAGATGTCGCAATATATGATTTTAAAGAGTTGTTTTTGTCTCATCATTATGATATGTTGAATTCACCTACAACCGAAGGGAAATGTATTGTTCCACGTTTTAATATATTAAGATGCCGAAGATTCATCCCAAATTGAGTTGCTTTAGAAATTATTAAGGGAAGAACAAAATGGAAGTTCGTGATGGTCTTGCATAAGAAAAAAATGAATAGCATGTTAATTCATCTCTATACAAAGCTCGACAACATTGGGTTCGAGGAGTTATATTGTCATTATGGCTGCTGCTTGTTGCTTCTGGTGGTTTCATCTGTAATCCTTAATCGTGTAAATGGATTTGGGGAAGAAAAAGATGAAAAGTTTTGATGGTCAAATAATATTTAAATGCATATAACTTCACCTTTGTAGAATTTTGAATATCGAGTTTTTAAACTATATTTTAACATCATTAAATGTTGTATGATTATACAGTTATTGTTACTTGTTAGCATTTTGTTTTACTATGAATGATTTATGCAATTTTCAATTTCTTTTATTTGTTGTTATATATCCAATTCAGGTATTTCATGGTATCCTGAGCATTGTATGACAAGCCTTCAATTCAATTGTTGTGTATTGGATAATAAGAATTCAAAACCTACTATTGCTATTTGATTCAATCTTAATTGATCTGTACTTCGGTTCTCTCAATTTATAAAATAACAAATGAGATATAATACTTCATAAGCAGTTTTCGACCACGAGCGAGATCATGCCATATGCCTTTATTTGCATATTGTATGACACATTATTGTATCATACTTCTCTTCTAAGCTTTATGGATCACTCACTTTAAATGTTGGCATTTGTAAATCATGTTAGAGTCATAAAACATTTAACCTCTATGATAACCTTAGAAGTATGAGCCATGCAAACTCTAGTCACTCTACCTTATAAAGTCATAAATCACTAAGCCTTTACAAACCAACACACACTTTGTAGAGCCATGAGTTATGGAAAATCTATTTAGAGCATGTAGAGTAAATTAACATGGAGGAATAGTCTGTTTACTTCTCAATGGAACAACTAAGAGGCACATTCAATGGTTAAATGACATCTTATTGATTCAATTAAGAGATAAGCAAACACCACCTTAGCCTCTATGAATAGGATTCATGTAGAGCTATGAGTTAGACATACTATTGTAACACCCTTTGCAAGTCATAAACCAGTAACCACTAAACCTTCATACATCCTGTATAGATATGAATTATGAATGGTAACACCTTGTAGACTGAGTCATAAATATTGAGCCTTGTCTCTTAATGAACAATATATTTTGTGCACTTATGAGTTGTGGTGAGCTATTCTAACTACCTTTAGTCTACGTTGTACTATTTTCTAATTCATTGTTTTTTCTATTTTAACTACTACTTACTTCATATAGAAGAGCTCTTAATCAAAAACATGCCTGTAAAAAATTTATATGTCCAAGCAGGGGTGGATCCATCACTTTTTTATTTTACGTATTATGTATATAATTTAAAATTTTTCGACCCCTAAGATTCTTGAAGTTCGACCCCATCATCCTTGTTAGTTTTTATAAAATTTTGTCACAAATCTAAAAAATATACCGAAACCTAATAGTTAAAACATAATTTCTATAATTTTTTTAAATTCGACATCGATACCCTTGTTAGTTTTTAATTGATTATATAATTTATCTTTTTTAGTTTTCGTCCCTCTGTTATTTTTTTCCATAAAAGTCCTCAAGTTTATTTTTTTCGTTTTGTTTTACTGACATTTTGACATTTGAACCCGATTATAATTAGTAAACCGGGTTTTTATAAACTGAAAAACGAGTTTTAATGTCCAAATTTCACTAAACCAAAAAGAAAAAATTACTTTTATGGAAAAAAAATTACATGGAGGGGCGAAAACGCAAAAAAAGTGAAAACATGTTATTTTTTCAAAATAAACCCTTAACATTAAGTTACATTTGTTTAATTTTTTATTTTAATATACAATATGGATTGATTTTTGAAAAGAATATTACTAAGATCTGAATCTCTATTATGTGGAAGAGCTTCTAATACTTCTTCATAAACATCACAAGTATTTGTGCAATTCAATT
>JAANYP010000649.1:0-392500 GCA_020465985.1 Centrapalus pauciflorus | reverse complement strand
TGTGATTGTAATATTTGTGTCTAATAGTAACACGGATAGTGTTTGTATAGTTATATCGTAACAGACTACGTTTGTAATTATAGAGAATTATAAAATCATTGCCTTTTTTGTTTTGAGATTTGATTGTGTTTTGGCGTTGTTATGGCAGGAGATTATGTATTGATTGATCCCCATAATATTTTATCGTGGGAATGTGTGAGGGTGATCATGGGATCAATGAGGAAAGTGACAATGTTATGCTTTTAATGAGTTATTTTCGTCTAATTATTAGGATATGTTGAGTTCGTATACAATCAAATGGATATGTATGGTTCCATCATTTAATAAATTAAGATGTTGGAGTTTCATCCCAAATTGAGTTGCTTTAGAATTTATTAAGGGAAGAAAAAAATGAAAGTTAGTAATGGTCTCGCATAAGAAAAAATGAATCGCATGTTATTCATCTCTACACAAAGCTTGACAACATTAGCATTGAGAAGTTTGTTTTCATTGTTACTGCTTCTCGCAGTTTCATCTGGAATCCAAATATTTGGGAAAGACAAAGCTAAAAAGTTCAATGGTCAAGTCATGTTGAAATCCATGTCACTTTATCTTTGTAGAATTTTGGATATTGAGTTTTTCAACTATATTTTAACATCATTAAACGTGGTATGATCATACAATTATTGTTAGCATTTAGTTTTTCTGTTGGTGATTTGTACAATTTGCAATTTTTTTTTTTTGTTATTAGAGATCCAATTCTGGTTTTTAATGGTATCTTGAGCACTACATGATAAGCATTCAATTCAATTGTTGTGTATTGGATAATAAAAATTCAAAACCTTTATTTATTGTTATTTGATTCAATCTTCTGTTCACCCATTTTTAAATAACAAATGAGATACAACACTTCAAATAAGCAGCTTTTGGCCGCGTGTGAGATCATGCCATCTGTCTTACTTTGCATATATGACAAACTATTGTATCATACTTCTCTTCTTAGATTTTTGGATCACTCACTTCAAATTTTGGCATATTTAAATCATGTTGATGTAATAAAGCATTTAACCTCTATGAAAACCTTAGAATTACGAACCTTGCTAACTCTAGTCACTCTACTAGCACCCTTTGAAATCCTAAATCGCAAATCCTTTATGAACATACGTTGAGCTATGTGTTACGGAAACCAACTAACACTTTGTAGAGCCACGAGTCATGGAGAAGCTATTTAGAGCATGTACAATCATAATCACTAAGGAATTGTTTGTTTTACTTCTCAATGGAAGAATTAAGAGGGGCATTCAAAGGTTAAATGACATTTTAATGATTCAATTAAGAGGTAAACAGACACCACTTTAGCGTCTAGGTTTAGTATGTAGAACTATGAGTTATGCATACTATACCAACACCCTTTGTAAGTCATAAACCACTATAGCTTCATACACCCTGTATAGATATGAATTATAATTTAAGGTTTGGGATTTTGATTTTGAATGAAACTCAGCGTGTATTTGGGCCCACTTACTAGGTATTATTGTTGGAAACCAAATACTCAAAGAAAACACTCTAATACGAAAACAAATGGACGTACATTTTATGGAAGTAAAATAATGGCTATATAGCCTATCTTCACTCAGCCTCCAAGTAGATCCAAGCAGAAACTAATCATTGCAAGCTGTCGGCTAAGGGTGAAACACATCTCTCAACTGTCGCTTCGCAACGTGCAATACATTTCAAAGACTGCTGATCAGTCTAAGTTATAATTCAATCCACTAAATGATTGCCTTTAAAAACTTAATTCTGCATTCTTTTTTTATATCCATATTGTAACATATCGAATTCATCGAGCAAATATCAGGTAATTATAAAAATGTATCGGATTATATATAATGATAATAATTATAATCATTATAAAAAGGGGCTAAATACATATTTATGATACATAAGGGGGGTTATATTTAAATATATGATAGATTAAGGGTAAAAAAATGAAAATGTGCATTTAATGCACATGCAAAAGGAATTCACAATTGGAGTGTCGGTAGATGTTTATATGATATATGCTATGATGCAGTAATTCTTATGATATTGGAACTGTGACGTTATTGTAGGTCCTGAGAGGTTCCCAAAGTATATAGCTTTAAGCTGTAGAGGGGGGTGAATACAGCTATTTAAAAACTACACATTATTTTCTCAATGTTTGTATGTATTATCAACAATTTGTTAATTACAAACAAGCTTGAATGCGGAATAGTTCAAGCTGAGATGACAGATACAACAGTATGTTTACTAGTCTAAGACAAACTCAAACTAGAATACAATGAATACACTCACTAAGAAGCACTCACTGTGTTTACAAGACTTAAGGGAACAGCTTATGTAAAACAACTTAGACACACAGATACTGATTTACACAGAAGGCTTGCATGCATGAAAATCACACTTGCACGTTCACTCTTGGTTTCAGCACTTAGCTTTTTTTTTTTGCCCTACTTTCTATCCTTAGAAGCTTCCTTTTATACTCACTCAGAGGATCTAAGAGAAACATCTTCATTGGACGGAATGAAAAAGGAGAAGTCTTGTTGAAAAGACAACATAACCTTTTCTGCACTTTTCTGAAAAGCAGACTTGACTTCATATGTGCAGAACTTTTGTCGTTTTACTTTGTCTACTGTTGCATTGCCTTTAACTAATTTAGGAATGTCAACTTTGCGTCTTTCTTCCTTGTAAAGGCCTATTTTGATATAAGAAAAAGGTCTGTCACCCTTTTTCAAATAACCTTTTGTCTTCACGTTACAGAACAGCTTGGGCAGACTGAGCAGTTCTGTTTTCCACTTTGTCTTCGACTTTGTAAACTGATCTAGCAGTCAAAAACAATACATGATGACTTGGAAACGTATTCCATAAAGTGTTTAGCCTGTTCACAAAGAATAGGTTCTGTTCACAAAGAACAGAACACTTTAAAAGTGCCCAAGCTGCTCACCAGTGTAGAGCAGCGTAGACAGTTTATGTCCAGCCTGTTCAGCAGACAGAGCAGCTTGGACGAACTGTCTTAGTTGCAACACATGCGACACATAGAACAACTTTAGACTAATATTGCAAATCATCTTTAGGCTTTAATAAGGCATATAACAGGCCTTAAATATAACCTTCAAATGCATCAACAGGTTTGATTATAAATCTCCCCCTCAGATGTAGAACAGGTTTGACTGAGGCCTTTTTGTGCCTAACAATCTCCCCCTATTTGCAATAACAAGTCTAAGCTGGTCTTATCAAAAATCACTATATATTTTTACAGTACATTTGCTGAAATAAAATTACAACATTACAGTAAAGTAAAAGATCAGATTTTATATACACTGATTCTTGATTACATACAACAACACATGTTTTTACAAGAGTACAACTAATGCACTAATGTATTTTACAACTAATGTAAAAGAGAATTACAACATATGTAACATAGAGTACAACTAATGTACATTGGACTGTTTTTTGTTGGGAGCAGAAAACGGTAAGCCTGTCCAACTGATGGACAGCTTCCATTCTTCACCTACCCAGATGGTAGATGGACTTTACTCCATTTGGAGGGGGATCCTGGAACATCTTTTCCAGTTCTTCTCTTGTATCCTCAAGTTCCTCAACTTCACTTCTGATGACCATGAACTTGGGATCATTGAGCTCTCCTCTTTCATAGAAGCCTCTGAGCTGATCCCAGACGGCTACTCTCCATTTGCTAGACTGCCTAAATGAAACTGCAAGTCTGAAGGCGGCAAGTTGTCTCAGATCAACTTTGTACAGCTCTGAGGCTCTTTGGAAGCACTTCTTCTGAGTTAGGGGATCTACAAAAAAATGCCCCCAGCTCAGGTTCTTCAATAATTTTGCCATCCTCAAACTCTATTCCACTTGGCAGGCTATGATCAACTCCCTTCATTTCAATGGCATAGTCGCCCTGTTCGATCAGTGTAAGGAGTAGCTCCATCTCTGTGTTCTTCTTTGTTCTCCTGGCCTTTATTTTTGGATGTGTCACAAAGACACCTTCACTAATTTCCTTAGATATCAGGCCAAGATCCTTTACTCTTTCCATCAACTTCTTGACATATGCCCTGATCTGTTTAGCAGTTTCAGACTTTGATTCACTCAGGGCAACTGCCAGCTCAATCCACTCCCTGTATCCCATCTGAGCTACATCAGTGTGGTCATAAGTTTCCAATTTTGGGCCTGTTGCACCCATCCTTGTTATTTTAAGCTTCCACTGACTGCCTTTCCTTGATACAGGGACAGCTTTGACAATTGCTTCCTTGGCTAGCCTTCTTTCAGCAACATCATGAAACTTTTTCTTAGCCAAGTTGTCAAAGTGGTATTGAGCTCTTGCATGGGGTACTGATGATTTGGTCACAGAGACCTGAGTACCTTTCTCTACTTCCTTCTCCTTCTCCCCTGCTGATTGTCTGGCAGCTTCCATTATTTTCTTTTGCACCTCCAAGGTAGACATTTTAATTTTCTTTGCTTCTTGGAGTGCAAAGGATTTAGCAGCTTTAGCAGATTCTTCTTCTTTTCTCAATTCCTCCAGAGCTTGAAGCTGTTCTTCTCTAAACTCAAAGTACTTGTGTATAGGAAGACCCATCTCTTTAGCCCTGGCCTTGTGAAATTGAATTTCTGCCTGTTTCTGCTGTATGGGATCATCAGCTGCCTTTTCTTTTCCTTTAGCTGCTGCTGTAGTGACAGCAGCCTCAGGAATTTCCTCTTCTTCTTCTTCTTCTTCAGTTAAAATTAAGTGCCTCCTTTTACTGCTAGGCCTGTCCTCAGGAATGACATCCTCCCCCTTAGACTGAGCAGGGTTTGGAGAGACAGCCTGAGTAGGCATAGCAGCTTGAGAGGCACCTTCAGCCGTACCTGTTTCAAAGACATCTGCTGGCTGACCAGTGTGAGTTGCAGACACTGGTATCTCCTTAGGAGAAGAAGTTTTCTCCCCCTTAGACTTAGTCTTCGAGGCAGATGACTTCTCCCCTTTGAAGGAGATGAAGCAGCGACTTCAACACCTGGTCTGCCTGAAGACACAAAGTCAGCAGGCTTGCCAGCAGGTTTAGCAGAAGGTTTAGGACCAACAAGGCTAGTCACTAAGTAAGCCAAGTTATCCTTCACCTCAGTAAGCTGGGAAAGACAGGTCTGAAGAGAAGAGGAGTGGGAATCAGCAAGGGATGTAAGCTTAACAATATTTTCCCTATCAGACGCTGTGAACAGCAGAGTTTGCAGCTGTGCAAGATGAAGTTCTAGAGAATCTTGCACATCAGCAAGATCTGATGACACAGAGTTTGATAGGGAGCCAATTAGAGTTTGTAAGCTAGCCAGAGTGGCTGGAAGGGTAGAGTTGCAAGAAGTGAGAAGTGATGACAGCTGTTGAGAAATAGCTGTCATTGAGGACATAGAGTCCTGCTGAATGGAAAGAATAGAGGAAAGGGAGGTGGACACAGTTTGCAGCTGAGCAGTGAGTGCTAACAGCTGTGGAGATTGATCAGGCTGTGGAGTGGTAGGGAAAGAGGCCTTGAACGAATCAAAGAACCCCTGAAGTTGTGCAGACACAGAGTCTGATATGATGGAGGGTAGAGAGTTCATGGTGTTTTCCAAATAACCAACTTTGTTGGTCAGCAAAGAAAGCTGATCCTTCAAAGGCAGGTCTTTGGGAGATGGAGGTGTATGGGTAGATTGTTTTGAGTGGATAGATGGAGAAGGGAGAGGATCTGTTTGGACAGGGTGTGAGACTGGGTCAGGAACAGTGGGGCTGGCCTGTTCCATAGTCTCTTGTGCCACAGAGGCAGCAGCCACAAAGGCTTCAGGCTCAACAAATGAACCAGGGTGAGGAGCCTGCTCCTCCTCAGCCACAGAGGCTAAAGGAACAGACTCAGACTGTGCTGTTTTGGCCTTCTTTTTCACAGGCCCAGCTTCAGTTGCCAGGGTCCTTTTAACAAGCTTGGACCTGGCTTTGGATTTTGTTACGGGAGCAGCAGCTTCTGGATCCACCCTCACATCAGAGGGTCCTTCCACCAAACCTAACAGCCTCCTCATTGGTGTGGATATAGGAGGCTCATTTTGCAGTACAGGAGTATGAAAAATTCTATTCCCTATGACAGGGAATGCAGCAGATTTAAGTAGGGGCTGAGAGTTGTAAAGTTGCTCACCACAAACATGGCTGAAAATGAGACTCAGAAACCTGGGATAACGGACAGCAGCTGGTCTTGGCTCTTGCTGCACCAGGTTTCTCATGTTCGAAAAGATCCACTTAGCCATGTCAAGAGTAGTCCCATCCACTAGCTGTAGGACTATTGGAACTTCATCTCTACTGAGTTGGTCGAAGGAACCAACCTTGCTGCTGAAACACATCGCCACAGAGGCGAATAAGAAGCTGTAAGTGGGTGACAACTCCTTCCTGTACAATGTTGCTCCAATTTTGGGTTCTGCTACACCACAGAAGCGTAGCAGATTTCCCATTTGCTCGTTCTCAGGCTGGGGCAGATCATAAGACTCAGCAACAGGCAGATGAAGAGCCTCCCTCAGAAGATCAATTGTTATCTCAATGGATTGAGTTCCATTAAGAATAGTTCCTTTGATGACCTTAGTGTTGGGATTGTAGGAGCATGTGTACCAGAATTCATACACCATCTCCTAGTACAGGACACCAGGAGATGCAGTCATGGCGTAGTTCAACGGATGAACTTTCAGAAACTCCACCATTTGGTCATAGCCCTTCCCCACATAGTTTTTGGGGATTGTGAGGTTGGCAATGTAGTTGGTGGGCTTAATGGTCAGCATTGTGGTGATTGATGAGTGTTTGACAACATCCTCACCAACGAACACTGGAAGAAAGGGATTAGGTCTGTAAGCCATTTGGGAATTTTTTTTTTTTTTTTTTTGAGGTTGAAGAAGCAAAAGACACTTAGTCGATTTTAGGGTTCTTGAGGATTTCTGGAAGTGATGAGGAAGACGAAGATGAAACTGTATTTAGGTATTTATAGGATTTGAATGTGAGTGTGTATGAGAGAGAAGATTTTGGGCGGTTTGATTTGAAAAAGTCGTTAACAGAAAACGGAACGGTTGTCCATGTCAGACCGTTTGTCAGACCACTCGATTTCTTTTTAATCACTTACACACGTAATCCACATTATCCGCAGTAATTAAGTTAAATAAAACATTATTAAGTAACATAATTGTGAAGAAAGGTAATTAAAATATTTGGTCTAAGTTGTTGGTCAACCCTGTGATGAGCAGAGTCAACACATGTTATTCACTCTTCAAGCTGTTCTCCCTTCAAACTGTGCCTTCAGCCTGTTCTCAGTTGTGAGAACAGGTTGGGTTCAATATTTGAACAGGTTACAAGACAAAGGCTTGTGAGGCAGTGTGAAGGAATGAACAGGTTGAGGATTGAACCATCAGAGCAGGCTGGACTTACAACCTGTTTGTTGTTCAGCCTGTTCTGTGCTCAAGCTATTCAAGTTTTTCAGAAAAATGACTAAGTATAGAACATGCATAGCCTGTTCTGTCTAAGCTGTTCTGAGAGACTTGAGCAGTGTGAGACATATAACTTCATAGACCTGAGAGAACACTTAGTCACTCTTATTTAACATGCCCAGCTTGCTGACAAGGTAATTAAACCTTGTTTCATCCAGAGGTTTGGTGAAAATGTCTACAAGCTGTTCATTTGTGGAAATAAAATTTACCTCCACATTACCTTTCTGAATGTGATCCCTGATGAAGTGATGTCTGACTTCAATATGCTTTGTTCTTGAATGAAATACTGGATTGTTGGAGATGGCTATGGCACTTGTGTTATCACATAGAATAGGAGTTTTCCTATACACAAGGCCATAGTCTTCAAGCTGATGCTGCATCCACAGAATCTGCCCACAGCAGCTTCCAGCAGCAATGTACTCAGCTTCAGCAGTAAAAGTGGACACTGAGTTCTGCTTCTTGCTACTCCAACTGATCAACTTTCCACCAAGGAGTTGACATCCACCTGTTGTGCTTTTCCTATCTAACCTGCAGCCTGCAAAATCAGAATCTGAATAGCCTGTTAGTTCAAGGCTTGAGTCTTTGGGATACCAAAGACCTAAACCTGGTGTACCCTTCAGGTATCTGAAGATTCTTTTAACAGCAGCTAGATGAGATTCCTTTGGATCAGCTTGGAACCTAGCACACAGACAGGTGGCAAACATAATATCAGGTCTACTAGTAGTTAAGTATAGCAAGCTCCCAATCATGCCTCTGTAAGCTGTTACTGAAACAGCTTTGCCACTGGCATCAGCATCCAATTTTACATTTGTTGCCATTGGGGTTTTAATAGGAGAACTTTGATCAAATTTGAACTTTTTCAATAGATCTAAAGTGTACTTTCTTTGATTTATAAAAATTCCAGTTGAGGTTTGTTTAACCTGTAATCCTAAAAAGAAAGTTAGTTCTCCCATCATACTCATTTCATACTTAGATTTCATGAGTAGTGAAAAATTCTTGCATAACTGCTCATTAGTAGAACCAAATATTATGTCATCCACATAAATTTGAACAAGCATAATGTCAGATTTCACTTTCTTTATGAACAGTGTAGTATCCACTTTACCTCTGGAATACCCATTGCTCATAAGGAACTCAGTAAGAGTGTCATACCAGGCGCTAGCGGCGTGTTTGAGACCAGGAGAGCTTTTGTCCAACTTATAGACAAAACCTGGATGTTGTTCATTTTCAAAACCGAAGGCTGCTTGACAGAAACTTCTTCTTTTCTTCTTGCAGCTTCCCTTCAAAAGGCACTCTTCACATCATGTGAAAATACCTTATGCTCATTATGAAGCAGCGTAGGCGAGATACAAACGAATTGGCGTCTAGCCTGGCCCAGGAGCAAATGGTTTCATCATAGTCAATTCCTGCCGCCTGTCTGTAAGCCCCACTGAGCACCAGTCTTGGCCTTATTTTCTATGACATGGACCTTGCTCATTCCATTTTATTCGGAGAGACCCCATTTGGTGCCCAATTATAGTTGTACCTTAGGAGCAGGGACAGCTATCCATATACATTGTTTTCTCTCAACTGATGAGCGCTTCTGCATGGCAGTGATCCAATTGGCATCTTTTAATGCTTCACATCAACCTTCTGGCTCCATCAGTGAAACAAACTAGAGAACGATACAAAAAGTTTCCCTAAGCTGTCCACCGTGTTTTGTATCCCTTTGTTGATTGTCACCAATTAGTTGATCATTGGGGTGCACCTGATCCACTTAGGATCATTTTCAATGTGTTCACCTGATGTTGTTAACATCTTCAGCAGGTTCCCTGTTGAACAGCTCTCAAGATGTTCAGACACCTGTTGTCGTGAGCCGGTTCATGTCTGACCACTGTTGAACATATCAGCAGAGGAACTGGGAAAATCAGCATTGATAGGTTCTGGACATGCAGTTGTAATTAAGTCAGTACATTTATTCACACAGGGTGTATTGACATAATCATCATCATGTCCATCATGATTAACAGGTTCCACACTGGGTGTAGTGGAAGCTTTTGAGTCCTCTTCATTGTTTGAATGCATCAGATCATCAAAGTTAAGTTCTCCTGAAACCAGTTCAGGAACTGCTTTGGTGGAAGCATTCTTGGACTCTTCAAAGGTGACATTGATAGATTCATCTATCACCTTTCTTTTGTTGTTATAAACTCTGTAGGCTTTGGAGATAGCAGAGTAGCCAACAAACACACCTTCATCAACTTTAGGTTCAAACTTTGACAGTTGGTCCCTTTGATTCAGAATGAAACAGGGACATCCAAACACATGGAAATAACTGACATTTGGCTTCCTCCCTTTGAGCAGCTCATAGGGAGTCTTGTTGAATCTTTTCACCACTAAGGATCTGTTTTGGGTGAAGCAGGCAGTGTTAACAGCTTCAGCCCAAAATGATGAAGGTAAACCTGATGCACACAGCATGGTTCTGGCAGCTTCAATGAGAGTTCGGTTTCTCCTTTCAGCAACTCCATTTTGTTGAGGAGTTCTTACAGCTGAAAAGTTTTGAGTGATTCCTTTCTCTTCACAGAAGTCTTCAAGAGTACTGTTTCTGAACTCAGTACCATGATCACTTCTAAGCTGCTTTACTCGGGCAGAGTTCAGCATTTCTATCTTTTTGACAAATCCAATAATTTCTCTAGCAGCCTCTCCTTTGCTCTTTAGAAAAATCACCCATGTGTACCTGGAGAACTCATCAACCATTACTAGAGTGTATCTTCTTCCTCCTAGACTTGGGACTTACAGGTCCAAACAAGTCATGACGTGATTAAGAGAGTGGAGTATGCATAGAAAATTATGGGTTTTGGATTTAAAAGATGTTTTTCTTGCTTGCCTTTCTAACAAGCTGTGCATAATCGATGCCTTAGCAAAAGTCATAGAAGGCAAACCTGTCACCAAACTCTTTCTTACAGAGTTTGTTGATGTTCTTGAAGTTCAGATGTGGACAGTCTTCTGTGCCATAGCCAGTTCAGATCAGCATTTGTTCTTGTGAGAAAACAGGTTTCAGTTGTGGGGTAGCAGCAATGCATATCCACAACATATACACCCTTTCTTTCGTTGAGCACATAGCACAACTTTGCCTTGGGAATTCAATATGTAACCCAGTGGTTCTTCAATCAGTTAACCTTGTAGCCAGCATCACACAGTTGGCTTATGCTAACAAGGTTATGCTTTAGCCCAATCACATAGGCTACTCTTTTGAACACTGCAGCACCAGCTTTAAGAGTTCCATATCCTTCAGTGGATCCCTGTACATTGTCACCAAAGGTGACTTTTGGCCCTTTTTCAGACCTGAGTTCACTCAGCAATTCTTTACAACCTGTCATGTGCCCTGAGCAGCCACTGTCCAAGTACCAAACCTGGGAAGGTTGTTTTTCCTGCAGAGTGATAAGAGAATTATTAGTCATTTTTAGGGGAACTCATCATAGAGATGAGTTCTCCTACTTCATCAACATTTGTTGATGGACTTGAAATATCCACACTAATATTCCCTATTTGAATGGTATCAGCTTGAATACCACTTTCAGTGACTGTGACATTTCCAACACTGCTTGTAACAGCTGTGGTGGAAACAGCAGAGTCAACAGGCCTCATGTCCGCAGATTCAGGACAATCCTTGGCCAGATGTGTCTTCTTCCCACATTTGTAACATTTTCTCTTTTTAGGGTTTTTGGAAGAAGATCTTTCAGAAACACATTCTGAGTTATTTTTGTTGATTCTTTCAGCAGTTTTAGCAGTTTTATTACTTTTTGTTGAATCAACAGCTTGAGTGGATAGTTCAATAGCCACAGCTTTGGCTGCCTCTTCTTTCCTCTTTTTAGGAGGACAGATGTCAAAGACAGGGAGCTTGATTGGCTTTTGAGCTTCCACAGGTTTGGGAAACTTATTCCCAATTATCTCAGTTTGAGCAATGGCTTTCCCTTTGCCCCTACTGAATTGTGATTTATGCTGCCTATCAGCATATTCACTGAGTCTGGTTTTGAAAAGCTTATTCTTATTTGAAACCAGTTTACCACTATGATTTGAAAACTTATTTGAAATCACAGCAGTTTTGTTTTCAACATGAGACTTACCCTTGTTGAAAACAGGCTGCTTACTTTTTGAAAACTTGTTTTCAAAGTGTTTAGCATCAAAAGGATTAACACGCTTTTTACCATCAGCTTTGGACTCAGGACCTGTTTTGTCAACAGGTTTAGTATCCACCACTTTAGTTTGAACATGTTTTCCTTTCTTTTGCTTGTGTGAACCAGCAGAGCACTTAGCAGGCTGACTTGATGGAGAACAAATTCCAACATCAGCTTTTGAACTAAATTCACACAAGCTGTCAGTGTTTTGAGGCCTGACAAACCTATTTGTTGAGATTAGTTTACCATTCACATTTTGAATGAATGTGTTTGGAAGTTCAACAAGAGTGGATAAATCTTCTTTCAGATTATTGATCTCAACAATGGAAGCTGCTGTGTCAAGATCCCCTCCAAGATAGGCTTGGATTTGTGCATGAATCTGTTGACTTATACAATGGCAGACTTTTTGTGCAGATTGGCACCAAGAGTCAACTATCTTTTGAAGCTTAGCATGCTTTATATCTGTTTCTCTCTTTTCTTCCAGTAAAATAGAGTTGATGTGTTTTAATTCATCAAGCCCAGTTTCCAACTTATGGAAACTGTCCAGTTTACTAGATTTAGTTTTAAGATCAGTTTTAAGCTTAGAGATTTCAGATAGTAAAGCATCATGCTTCTCAACAGCAGCTTTTAGATCAACAAGCATATATTCAAACATTTTAACTTTTTCTTCAGAACTGTAAGCCAAAAAATTTTGTACCTTATACATCATAGTGGGATTCCAGTTCTCTAAGCTGCTGAAAGCTTCAGCTTCAGCCATATCTTGTTTGAAACTGCTTGTTGATGGAACATCAGTGTTGGCCATCAGACATTGGTTGTCTTCTTCATCAGATGATGAATCAGATTCCTCCCAATCACAAGTCTCTGCCATAAGTCCCTTTTGGCGGTTGGAACCCACTGAGTTTTCCAACTTCCTCAGCTTAGCCATGGCCATAAGGTACATAACCCTATAACCATCATCCTTGTTTGTCTTGTATGGTTTGGATGACTGACCAACAGCTTTTGACACACAGTCAGCAGCTATATGACCAGTTTTGCCACATTTGAAACACTCAGCCTTGGATTTATCAAATGCCTTCTTTTTGCCAGCACCTGAACTTCCTTGCAGCATGTTTCTTTCAAACCTTTTCTTGTTGAACCTTTTGACAAGCATAGCTATCATTTGCTCATCATCTTGTTCAGCAAGATCTGCAGTATCTTCTTCATCTGACACTTCCTCCTTGTCATCATCCTGTTGATCAGGTTGAGTGAACACATCACTCACCTGATTTACAGGCTGTCTCACATTAGCCACAAAGGCTGCACCTCTTTTGGACATTTCCAATGCATTTCTCTTTTGTTGCCTTGACTGTTCATCATTCAGTAAGGATCCATACAGATTGACCAGATCCATACTTCTGATAGTACCTGAGTTCCTTAGAATTGTTGAGAAGTAGTTCCACTCTTCAGGTAGAATGTCCAGAAATTTATTTACCAGGGTAAGACTATCCTTAGTGATCCCAACAGCCTTGAGATCATTCACTAGGGCAGTAAACCTGGTGTAGGTTTCAGTGGGAGTCTCCTTTGGTTTAGCAAAGAAGAGTTCATACTGTCTAACAAGATTGTTGATCCTGTTGTCCAGTGTGATTGTGGGTCCATCATAGACTGTACACAAAGTATCCCACACCTCTTTTGCTGTCTTCATTTTCTCAACCTGTTTGAACACATCATCAGGAAGAGAAATGACCAGGTTGTTCCTGCCCTTTGCATCCAGAGCCACCAGTCTCTTGTCTTCATCAGACCATTGAGCTTTAGCTTTCTCAAAGGTCCTGATTTCAGGAGCAGCTCCTTCAACCGCTGGAGTTATGGTAGTAACAGAGGTTGGCACATAGGGACCCTCCATCACTATCTCTGGTAGTTGCACATCCAAATTCTCTAAATAGAGCATCATTCTGCACTTCCAACCAGAGAAGTTTTGATGATTAAATTTTGGAGGTTTGCCCATAGAGCCATTGTCATAGTAAGAAGAATTTGCAGCACTGTTGTCCATGGAAACTTGGGAGAATGAGAGATCTAGAATGACACACACTCTAAACTGCTCTGATACCAGTTGTAGGTCCCGAGAGGTTCCCAAAGTATATAGCTTTAAGCTGTAGAGGGGGGGTGAATACAGCTATTTAAAAACTACACATTATTTTCTCAATGTTTGTATGTATTATCAACAATTTGTTAATTACAAACAAGCTTGAATGCGGAATAGTTCAAGCTGAGATGACAGATACAACAGTATGTTCACTAGTCTAAGACAAACTCAAACTAGAATACAATGAATACACTCACTAAGAAGCACTCACTGTGTTTACAAGACTTAAGGGAACAGCTTATGTAAAACAGCTTAGACACACAGATACTGATTTACACAGAAGGCTTGCATGCATGAAAATCACACTTGCACGTTCACTCTTGGTTTCAGCACTTAGCTTTTTTTCACACTTCTTTCTGTCCTTAGAAGCTTCCTTTTATACTCACTCAGAGGATCTTGTTTAAGGCCGTACAGTGTCTAACCTTTTCTGCACTTTTTTAAGGCCGTACAGTGTCTAACTTTCAGCACGTTCACTCTTGGTTTCAGCACTAACCTTTTCTGCACTTTTTTGAAAAGCAGACTTGACTTCATATGTGCAGAACTTTTGTCTTTTTACTTTGTCTACTGTTGCATTGCCTTTAACTAATTTAGGAATGTCAACTTTGCGTCTTTCTTCCTTGTAAAGGCCTATTTTGATATAAGAAAAAGGTCTGTCACCCTTTTTCAAATAACCTTTTGTCTTCACGTTATAGAACAGCTTGGGCAGACTGAGCAGTTCTGTTTTCCACTTTGTCTTCGACTTTGTAAACTGATCTAGCAGTCAAAAACAATACATGATGACTTGGAAACGTATTCCATAAAGTGTTTAGCCTGTTCACAAAGAAAAGGTTATGTTCACCAAGAACAGAACACTTTAAAAGTGCCCAAGCTGCTCACCAGTGTAGAGCAGCGTAGACAGTTTATGTCCAGCCTGTTCAGCAGACAGAGCAGCTTGGACAAACTGTCTTAGTTGCAACACATGCGACACATAGAACAGCTTTAGACTAATATTGCAAATCATCTTTAGGCTTTAATAAGGCATATAACAGGCCTTAAATATAACCTTCAAATGCATCAACAGGTTTGATTATAAATCTCCCCCTCAGATGTAGAACAGGTTTGACCGAGGCCTTTTTGTGCCTAACATCAACATACCCAACTTGTATACCAAAAAAAATTAAACCATTTTTCATCTAATGCTTTGGTAAACAAGTCAGCTAGTTGATATTCAGTAGGAACAAAATATAATTCTATATTTTCATTTTCAACATGATCCTTAATAAAGTGATACCGGATGTCAATGTGTTTTGTTTTTGAGTGTTGCACTTTTGACGCTATAGCAATTGCGCTATGAGAATCACAATATATCGGAATCTTCTGTGGTGTAAACTCGTAGTCTCGCAGTTGGCTCTTCATCCACAACACATGAGAACAGCATGATGATACAGCAACATATTCTGCTTCAGTTGTAGACAATGAAACACAGTGTTGTTTCTTGGATGACCAGCAGACGGGTTTGTCAACTAAGAATTGAACTGCACCTGATGTACTTTTTCTGTCCATCTTATCACCTGCGTGATCAGCATCAGCAAAAGAAGTTAAATTGAATGAAGATTCTCGGGGATACCGTAAACCAAGATTTGGCATTCCCTTCAGATATCTTAGAATTCTTTTACCTGCAGCTAAATGTGATTCTTTTGGATTTGCATGATATCTAGCACAAACACTTGTAGCAAACATAATATCAGCTCTACTAGCAGTTAAATACATTAATGACCCAATTATTCCTCGATAATGAGTTACATCTATAGGTTTCCCTGAAGTGTCCTCATCGAGTTTGGATTTTGAATCCGGAGCCATGGGAGTTTTCATAGGTGTACTGTTGACCATGTTAAATTTCTTTAACGTGTCTTGAATATATTTGGACTGATTGATAAAAATACCATCAGTCAATTGTTTAACTTGTAAACTTAAGAAAAAATTTATTTCTCCCATCAAGCTCATTTCAAATTTCTGGGACATTAAGAAAGCGAATTTCTTACAAAATTCAGGATTTGTAGACCCAAATATTATATCGTCTACATATATTTGAATTACTATAATATTTGGCCCCTGACGTTTTATAAACAGGGTAGTATCAACTGCACCTTTGTTAAATCCACATTTCAACAACTATGTTAAAAGTGCATCATACCAAGCATGTGGTGCTTGTTTAAGGCCGTACAGTGATTTGTCTAAAATATATACATGATCAGGATTCGAAGGATCAGTAAACCCTTCGGGTTGATATGTATATACTTCATCAGTTAATTCCCCGTTTAAAAATGCAATTTTAACATCCATTTGGTAAACTGTGAAGTTTTTATGAGCAGCAAATGCTAGAAACATCCTAATTGCTTCTATTCTTGCAACAGGAGCAAATGTCTCATCATAATCGATCCCTTCTTGTTGACTGTATCCTTTGGGAATGAGTCGTGCTTTGTTACGAATGATGACACCATGTTCATCTTTCTTATTCTTGAAAATCCACTTCGTGCCAATGATTGATTTATCTTTAGGTCGCTCTACCAGTCTCCAGACCTTCAACCTTTCGAACTGATTCAGTTCTTCTTGCATTGCGACAATCCAATCAGCATCCAAAAGAGCTTCTTTCACATTCTTTGGCTCAATTTTGCTGAGAAAGTTGGAAAATAAGCACTCGTTTATTGATGCTCTTCTGGTTTGGACTGATACAGAAGGATCACCAATGATATTTTCGGTTAGGTGATTTCTAGTCCACTTGAAAGTATGTGGATATGGTTGAATCTGGTCTTGATTGGGATTTAAGTCTAAATAAGGAAGTCGGGGGTTAGCTTCAGATGTAGATGGTATATTATCTAAGATAGGAGTTTCTGAGTGTTCAGATGTTAAGGGGGTTTCAAAAGATTCTAGAGGTTGAATGGGTTGTACACTTTCAGTAGGCAAGTGCACATCTGTTGTCGAAGCTTAACTAGTTTCTTCTGAAATTGGTTGATGAGAATGATCCGAGACTACGACGGGATATTCAGTAATCCTGTCAGGCACCAAATTTAAAACATTAGTTTTGGGCTTTTCAAAGTAGTCTTCATAGAAATTCTCGAACAGTTTATGTAAATCTGAATTAGCTTCAGATGTAGACGGTATATTATCTGAGATAGGAGTTTCTGAGTGTTCAGATGTTAAGGGGGTTTCAAAAGATTCTAGAGGTTGAATGGGTTGTACACTTTCAGTAGGCAAGTGCACATCTGTTGTCGAAGCTTAACTAGTTTCTTCTGAAATTAGTTGATGAGAATGATCCGAGACTACGACGGGATATTCAGTAATCCTGTCAGGCACCAAATTTAAAACATTAGTTTTGGGCTTTTCAAAGTAGTCTTCATAGAAATTCTCGAACAGTTTATGTAAATCTGAATTAGCTTCAGATGTAGATGGTATATTATCTAAGATAGGAGTTTCTGAGTGTTCAGATGTTAAGGGGGTTTCAAAAGATTCTAGAGGTTGAATGGGTTGTACACTTTCAGTAGGCAAGTGCACATCTGTTGTCGAAGCTTAACTAGTTTCTTCTGAAATTAGTTGATGAGAATGATCCGAGACTACGACGGGATATTCAGTAATCCTGTCAGGCACCAAATTTAAAACATTAGTTTTGGGCTTTTCAAAGTAGTCTTCACAGAAATTCTCGAACAGTTTATGTAAATCTGAATTATCTGCACTCTGTTCAGTTGACTCCATAGGAGTCGGCTTGTTATGTTTGGGTCCTGAACTGGTATGTTCAGAAGCCATTATCTTGCCTTCATCAAATTTAACGTTCACGCTTTCATTGAATGTCTTGATCCGCTTGTTGTAGACCCGGAAAGCTACTGACTCCTTCGAATACCCAATGAAGATACCTTCATCAGCTTTTTGATTAAATTTTCCCAGGTTGTCTTTGTCATTTAATATGAAGCACCTGCATCCAAAGACATGGAAAAATTTAACATTAGGTATCCGTTTGTTTATTAGTTCATACGGAGTCTTTCCGAATCGTTTATTGAGAATTGATCGATTCTGCGTGAAACAAGCTGTTGCAACAACTTCAGCCCATAAGAATAACGGAAGATTGGAATACGCCAGCATCGTTCTTGTAGATTCCACTAGTGTCCGATTTCTTCGTTCAACGACACCATTCTGTTGTGGAGTACGAGCGGCTGAAAATTGATATGTGATTCCTACAGAATTCAGAAATGATTCGAGAGATTTGTTCTTGAATTTTGTGCCGTTATCTGATCTGATGGTCTGAACTGAAAGCTGCAACTTTACTTGAATTCTTCGGATGAAGTCTATAATGATTTCGGTAGCATCAGATTTGGACCGCAGGAAGAAAACTCATGTGTATCTATATTAGTCGTCGACTATTACCAATACATATCTTTTCTTGTTTATACTTTGTACTCTCATTGGTCCACACAGATCCATATGTAGCAATTCCAGTGCTCTCGTTGAAGAGTGTTCTATTTTGGACTTGTGTGAAGCTCTAGTCATCTTTCCTTTTTCACAAGCAGCGCACAACTGCTCCTTTTGAAATTTGAGAGTTGGTAGTCCTTTAACTAACCCTCCTTTTGCTAGGTTGGTTAATTTGTTAAAGTTCAGATGTGAAAGACGAAATGACATAGCCAAACTATTTTAGATGTTGCTTTTGACATTAAGCAGACATCCTTTTTCAGATTGATGGAGGTTAGGTCAATTGAGTACAAGTTGGTTTTCCGGTTTCCTGCAAGGATTTCTTTTCCTTCTCCAGATCGTATGTTGCATCGATTAGCTTTGAAGTTGACTTCTAATCCTTTATCGCAGAGCTGTCCAATGCTGAACAAGTTGTGACCAAGACCATCAATGTAGAAGACTTTTTGAATAGTAATCTTATCGTACGCAAGATTCCCATAACCTTTGATCAGACAGAATTGATCGTTCCCGAGTCTAACCGTCCCACAGAACTTTTCTACAAAGTTAGTGAGTGTTTCTCTCTGTCCGGTCACGTGCTTTGAACATCTGGAGTCAAGGTACCATACATCATTTACCTATAAGACGAAATAACACATGAGGTACCCACTTATAGTTGGGTACTTTTGATTTTGGTAAATCATGCAGTTGAATATTCTTTTTCTCATCAGATATGTCTTTTATTTTAGGTACCCACTTTTTAACAGTTCTTTTTGGTATCCACTTTTGTACAATTTGTGGTGAAACTGTTTTTGAAAGATGGTGCTATGGAACCTTTTTCTGTTTGAAAGATGGGTCCTTTTTCTTTGGTTGCCATACAAGCTTATCAGATTTTACAAGCAGTCATTTACACGAAATGGAATTCAAAGCAATTAAATAAGTTCGAAAGAATTTAATACAAGATTTATCAGTAAATTCATTATTACAGACAGATTTTTCAAATTGTCTATATCTATATGTAATAACATTTTCCTTCACTCTCCACTCTTGTTTATATTCTGGTTTTTCTTTTCTCTCTGCTTCTTTCGCCATACTTGCTTCCGAGAACCGTTCACAATATAATCTGACATAGAAGAAACTCGAGAATTAGTGATTTTAGAAACTTGTTTCTTCTGTAAAGGTCTCTTACCTTTTGAATTTTGGACTTTGAGTGCAATAGAGTCCTTTGTGGAAGATGATTCACCTTTTTAATATTTAGGAGTCTCAAAGGTAACTTTCAATTTCTCCTTCTTTTGTTGTAAACTTGGTGAATTTTCAGATGATTTCTTTGAATCTGTAGATATTCTCTGTAGAATTCTAACAGGTACTTTAAGATCATCAGATTGTTTGTTGTGTAAAGGTTTTACAAACTCATCTATTTTAACAAACATATCTTCTAATGAATTAAAATCAGAGTTCATATACATATCAAATTCTGTTTCAGAGTTGATAGAATCAAGTGAAATTGAAGATAATGGATCTGATAATGTTTTGTTCTCAGGCTGTTTTTGTAACTTTTGTTCCAGAATTTTAAGTTCAGCCTTAAGAGTTTGATTTTCTGTCTCAAAATTTTTGATTTTCAATTCGAGATCAGAGTTTATCTTTTCAAGAATTGAAAATGGTAAATATAACTTTTGAGATTGAGTAGTAGATTCAGATAAATCCTTTTCAGAATACGTCTGAATATACTCCTCTTTAATGCCAATATTATTATTTGATTCATTTATTCTGTTATAATCAACAAGAATTTTGCATTTTATCAGATCTTAGTCTTTTTGAATCTTCACTGGATTCTACCTCATTTGATGCTTTCATAAAAGTCATTTTTAATCCTAGATTCATATATCTGACATCATATAAAGTTGGTGAATTTGAGATAACCTTTGTCAGATATTTGGGATTATCCCAACCAATACCAGATTTAGAATTGTAAAATTCGGTATTTTTTGGTTGATTTAAATAGATAGTTTGATCTGTTTGACCTCTTTTAATAAACTCATCTTCCATTGTCTTTATTTTCTCATAGAGTTTTGTACTTTCTTCAAAAATAGCATGATATTTTACAGAAAAATTTGAAGCCTCTAATTCTGCCAAATTCAGTTTTTCTTGTAGGTCAGATATATTGTTATGTAGTTCTTGGATTTTGCTTTGAAGTTCATTTGCTTTGTCTTGCAAATCTGAAACTGATCATAATGCTAATGTTTTATCCTTGAAAAAATCCAATACTAACGCATGTTCATTATGTAGCTTGTTTTCCAAGGAATGAGCATGTTTCTTTTCAGCCTTTAATGATTTCTCAAATTTCTTTAGCATAAAGGCCATTTGTGTTAATTATTCTTCAAGCAAACAGGAATCATCATTTTCAAAATCAGAATTAGAATTTACCTCTAGTGTTTCTGAACTGTCTGATTTGTCTGACTCTAATTCATCAGTCTCTTTGTCTTTGCTGCAGCCAACATTTCCTGTTGCCATCATCGCGAATTCTTCAGTCACTTCCTCATCAGACTCTTCCTTGTCCTCATTTTCTTCATCAGTTAACCCAACCCATACCTCATCTTCTTCTATCATTGCTGACTCACTCAGTTCTGATTCATTGAAGACTTCTGATTTCAAGCAGATATGAGCATCTTCATCCAATATGTCTTCATCTTCTGACAGCTGTAGCCAATAATCATCCTCAGCCATAAGAGCTTTGCCAGCTTCTTTTTCTTTGGCTAGGAGTGCCTTTCTTGTGTAGTAATCAGAGTTTTTGACTACTAGCATTCTGCATTCACGAGCAAAGTGTCCTGGCTTGCCACAACAGTAGCATTTTTGCTCTGTTTCTTTCTTGACTGATTTATCAGATTTGTCATATTTTTCAGCTTTCCTGCCACTGCTTTCACTAGACTTTTCATACTTCTCTTTCTTTTCAAACTTCCTTGAGCCAGTCTTGTATCTCATTTTGTTGTTGGTTGGCTTTCGATAGAATTTCTTCTGGAATGCCTTAGTGAGTAAGGCCATCTGCTTTTTCATCTCTTCTATCTCTGAATCGGCGGATGAGTCTGATTCAGAAGAGCTACTGCTTATGACTGCCCGTTTCTCCTTCTTCAGCTTATACATATATTTCTTTTCAGCCAATAAAGCTAAAGGATCAACGGTCTCTTTCTCGGCTTTCTTTTTACCAGACATTTTCCTTAAAATAACCTCTTGATAGTTGTTAAGGTTCTCAAAGATCATGTGGAAGTCCATCTCTTCAATGTCTTTCTTCTGTTGGATGATCATCACATACTTTTCCCATTCTGGGTTAAGTATGTTTAGAAACTTGACGTTGATGTCTAGATTGGACTTTGTAACTCCGTTTCTTTTCATCTCACTTACAAGACTGACAAACCGCAAGTAAGTATTTTCTAGTAATTCTCCCTCTCGTGCTTTAAAATTTTCAAAAGTCATCAGACTATTCCTTGCTCTATTGGTTTCTGCCATGTCGGATCCCCTCATTAGCTTGCACACCTCATCCCAGATGGATTTGGCTGTCTTCGTGTTTGTTAGGCAGGTATAGATGTCATTAGGGATTGAAATTAGTAACATCTTCCTTGCTGTTTTGTCCCTAATTTTCTTCTTTTCTGTGCCTTTGTTAGGTTTGTTACCTCAACAGTTCTTTCTGGAATCGGAGGGTTTCGGTTGGGTACACCAGGGATTGTCTCTAAGAATACAGCTGGTCCATCAGTCAAGGACTTTAGCATTTCTTCAGAGAGATCGTGGAAACTGATAAATTCCAAAAATCTTTCCCTCCATTGTACGCATTCTCCCCGGTAAAGAGTTGGAGGTTTCATCTCTGATCCCATTACAAGCGCGTCTTTTGACATGATGACTGATAGATAGGAAACTTTCCAATATCGAATGATAATTGATTGAAATGAAACAGTTGATAAACTATTGAAAATTGATCAAACTTGAAAGACTGTTGAATGAAACTCGAATGAATAAGATAATCAACTCGAATGAAGAGTTGATCAACTCGATTAATGAATATGTGAAACTCGAACCAATGTATACTCAACTCGAATCTATAACAAATCAACTTGTTAGAAGAAGTAAGCAACTCGAAGTAAGTATTGACAAAACTCGAATCAGTTATGATAAAACTCGAATCAGTTATGATAAAACTCGAATTAGTTATGATAAAACTCGACTGAATTACCAATCAACTCGAATAGATGTGTGTTAAACTCGATTAAAAGTATGTGCAACTTGATCAAGACTATGTGCAACTCGATTAAAAGTATGTGCAACTCGATTAAAAGTATGTGCAACTCAATTAATTCCTTGTTGAAATTAAGAGATGAGTCGACATCGAGGTGCCAAACGACTCCGTCGATAAGAGCTCTTGGGAGTCATCAGCCTGTAACTCGAATGTACCTTCCTTTGAACTCGGATCAACTTGAATTGAATTGAGTTCAACTCGATTGAAAGGGACTTCCAACTCGATTAAAAGGCACTTCCAACTCGAATATAAGGCAAGTCAACTCGATTTAAATGCAAGTTCAACTCGATTAACACTAAAGTCAACTCGATTTGAACTTGAAATCAACTTGATTGGTGAATGCTATCAACTCGATTATCTGAAGAACAAAGTATTATCCGAGTTTCTTAATTTTATAAAACTTTCAAGTCTGAAATTCAAATTAATTTGAAAAACTGAGCTACTTTCGACCAAATTGATATTGAAGGTAGGGATTTTGATTCCAAACACCTTTTGTGAAAGAATTTCGTCCAAAAACAGATCTAAATATGACTTTTTCAATGAAACAATGAAGAACTTTCGGTTTTTCAATATTTATTGAAAAATCAACAGATCTTTTTCTGTGTTTGGTAAATCAAAACAAATTTAGGATCAATTCAATCGTTTTCCTAATCACTTCATTCGATCCAATTTTCACATTCAACAATCAACAGGATTAAAACCCTTGTTGATTTTACTGTTTTTCGAACAAAAAATATTCAAGTACAGTTTTCGAAAAAGTTGATTTCAATCAAAAATCACCCTAAAGCTCTGATACCAAATGTGAATCCTATTTATCAATCAACAATTAAACAATACAATAGAGATTCAGATCAAGAACAACTAACCGAATGATTGTGTTGAGAAGAAACGATTACAAATTGGAAATATTGAAACGGTTACTGTTGACCTAGATTTCCTTCCACAAAATCCGTGCAATTTGATTTACAATGTTAGATCTATATTCTATTACAAAGTCAACAACCAATTTATATTATTTACAACTTTGTACAAATTACATATTAAACCCTAGACTTTGTTTTTCATCAACAAACTATATTCCAACAGACTGATTGCAACCATTTGGTCGCACAACGAGTGAGTTGTTGTGGGCTTTGGTCACATAAAATTATGCCAAATGTGGTCGTAGGTGTTAAAGAGTTTGACCATATGCTCTTTTAAGTGAGGTAAACTTGTATTTTGTGTAACTATTGTCCATGCAATGACCACTTTATGTTTATTTGTGTATGGCTGATTGCAACCATTTCGTCACACAACGAGTGTGTTTTTGTGGGCTTTAGTCACGTAAAATTATGCCAAATGTGGCCGTAGGTGATAAAAGTGTGACCATATGCTCTTTTAAGTGAGGTAAACTTGTATTTTGTGTGACTATTGTCAATGCGATGGCCACTTTATTTTTATTTGTGTGCGGCTGATTGCAACCATTTGGTCACACAACGAGTGTGTTGTTGTGGGCCTTGGTCACATAAAATTATGCCAAATGTGGCCGTGGGTGTTAAAAAGTGTGACCATATGCTCTTTTAATTGAGGTAAACTTGTATTTGGTTTGACTATTGTCCATGCAATGGCCACTTTATTTTTATTTGTGTGTGCTTGATTGCAACCATTTGGTCACACAACGAGTGTGTTGTTGTGGGCTTTGGTCACATAAAATTATGCCAAATGTGGCCGTAGGTGTGAAAAAGTGTGACCATATTCTGTTTTAATTGAGGTAATCTTGTATTTTGTGTGACTAATTTCCATGCAATGGCCACTTTATTTTTATTTGTGTGTGGCTGATTGCAACCATTTGGTCACACAACGAGTATGTTGTTGTGGGCTTTGGTCACATAAAATTATGCCAAATGTGGCCGTAGGTGTTAAAAAGTGTGACCATATGCTCTTTTAGGTGAGGTAAACTTGTATTTTGTTTGGCTATTGTCCATGCAATGACCACTTTATTTTTATTTGTGTATGGCTGATTGCAACCATTTGGTCCAACAACGAGTGTGTTGTTGTGGTCTTTGGTCACATAAAATTATGCCAAATGTGGCCGTAGGTGTTAAAAAGTGTGACCATATGCCCTTTTAAGTGAGGTAAACTTGTATTTTGTGTGACCATCGTCCATGCAATGGCCACTTCATTTTTATTTGTGTGTGGCTAATTGCAACCATTTGGTCACACAACGAGTGTGTTGTTGTGGGCTTTGGTCACATAAAAATATGCCAAATGTGGTCGTAGGTGTTAAAAAGTGTGACCATATTTGTTCACCTAATGACCACTTAAATTTTATGCACTATTTAGTCACAATAATATTTAATCAAACAGTGGCCACAACGTGTTACCATATGATATATTTATTTATATGTATGCATGCATCAGAATTTACCAATCGATTCCTATATATAAAACTTGGTAAATTCTGATGCATGCATACATATGAACTCTGGGTTTAGAATTCTTTGTGACTTGTGAATCAGGCAGCGTGCTGTTTGGCTCGCCAATAGATTTACCAATCGATTCCTATATATAAAACTTGGTAAATTAATATGTCATGTATATATGTAAAACTATTAAATCAAAGTGAACTCGAAAATAATATTAAACTGATCAATTTAATTTAAATATTTGAATACTGGCATTTGTTTGTACAACTGGTTTTTCCTTCGCTAAATGGATCTCATCCTGATGAGTATTGGCAGCGTTAGGATTAACGACCAATGGTGGAGACACCTGCAATAAAAATTAAGAAATAAATTTGTTAGTAAAATAAATGTATAAAATGTTAATTAGCATAATTAATACAATAAATGGTTTCCTCAGATTCTGGTGCATGATTTGACAATGATTCTGGCTTCTCCCCTTGTGCAGAATACCGAGCCATAAGTTGGTGAACCATTTGTTGTGTATCTTCCACTTTCGTTGTCAACAACTTTATCTGAAGTTCTTTGTCTTCACGTTCGCGTCTCAGATCAGCTTCACTTTCGCGTCTCTCAGCTTCACGTTCGCGTCTCTCAGCAGCAAGTGCTGATTCAAGTAGTTTGACTCTCTCATCATCCGATGCTTTTCTCCGAGGAATATTAAAATCTTTTCTGATTGTCACTCCGCTGCCCACTCCTGTTGCATATCCCGACTTTTCGGGACCAAATACCTCTGTCAAGGCATCAGTCCCCTCATCAACCATTAAGGTTCCGACTTTGATATTGTCCGGCTCTCTGCATTAAAGATTCCAATAGGTAGTAAGTAATTTGTTTCATGTAAATAAACATGAATATGTAACTAATTATATATTAGCATATATCTGTCAAGCATATATATATATATGTCAAAATGCTTACTACTTCATCGGCCTTTGCTTTAGTCCTTTCATCTTGAAATACCCCTTCTTTGTTTTTCCTTCCTTTCAACCATAATATACCACGTGGGGGTTCTTCATCTGTTTTAATTACTTTTTCTTCGATCTTATAATCATCAAATACACATGTAAAGTTAAACCAATTAGTATATATATACAATAGTTAGAAAATAGAAAATAGAAAACATAAACAAATTAATTATTGTTCTATAAATGTAGTTACCAGTTTTTTTTTCAAATATTCGTATCCACCTCGTCCCATAGTATGCGGATAAACAGACATGGAGCGCGCCTCTTTAGATGCATCTGACTTTTTCTTAATTTCAGAACAAAATGATAGTTAATTAACGTTTGCAAACACAATATATAATATGAAAGATATATGTATGGAATTAATTATATATAACCAAAACCTGGTAAGCTTCCGTGCTCGTATACTGTACGAAATCAACCCATTCCTTGTGGTTGACAATTGCACTATACTTGGGTGGGACTTGATTTAGTTTTGAAGGCGTATCTTTGTTGGGCCTAATGTATTTTACCCTCAATTTCCTTCTGAAGTTCCTTAGATATGCACCAAGACGATTCATTACTAACTTTCTGTATGTCTCATCAACATCAAAATATCGCTGCAAAATAACAAATTAAATACACAAATCTGATAAACAGCAATGTTGTTTAATTTTCGAACATTAAGAAATTAAACATATATAATTGTTTAAAACTAACCGTGATTTCATCCCATAGCTTAGCTCTTGCTTCTGAATCGACCTTCTTCCATGTCAGAAACTTCAAGCCTATGTGCTCACGAATCATGTCTCCTAAAAAACTTGCAAACACTGTTCTGTGATCTCCTGTTAGCCTATCCATTGTATCAAATGTTACCTTGAGCTTTATTGCACCGGGTATGCTGTACCGGTTGCGAAACTTAGATAACCTTGTTATGCCCCTAGGCGGAACTACTATTTTGATTGGACTTGCATTGATTGCAACATGATCCATCTCTTGTTGTTCATCATAATCATTGTACTCCTCTGATTCATATCCATCATGATCATCTGCCTCGCCATTATTCTGAAGAACAAGTTGATTGTTCATGGTTTCATTATCCATGATCCTTTAGTTCTTTTGGAGAGAGTTGAAAAAGATTAAAAATTATGTAGATTCGGCAGAAAAGTGTATAAGGAGATTAATGATTGTGTTTGTAGGCATTAACTGTAATTATCGAATTTTAAGGAATGTTAAACGGCAAGTGTAATTTAAAATTTTCAAATAAATTTTGGTTCCATTTTTTAAATATTTCGGTCCAAAATTAATATTTCTGTCCAAAATTAATAATAAAAATATCAGAATTGTTTTATGAAAAAAATTCAAAAAGGCATGACTTAGCTTAGTGGTAAAGGTGGTGGATGGTGTTAGTGTGTTGGGCTGGTCACGTGTTCGAGTCTAACATATATGTAACTTCTTTGCCTTTTTTATTTTGTAAGTGATAATGATATAAATTATATATTATATTTTGAACTGCTAGAATATCATTAACAACCAAAGTTATATAAGCTAAATAACTTATACCTGCAATTTGGGTATAGTTTAAGGACCATTTTTTGCAAGTTAATCTAATTGGAATTCAAACCAACAAAAATGATAAACCAACATTTGTACATAAACCTAAACATATATATGTTGTATTATAAATCAAAACGTAGTTTACAAAATAATTACGTGATTAATTTGAACCTACCTTTTTATTGTTCATGGAATGAAATATAAATGAAACGATTATACATAACCTAAGTTTACTAAATAATTTCTTGATTAATTTTAACCTAAGTTTTATTATTTCAGTATAGTTAAATTGAGAAATTCTGTTTTTGCAAATCTCGAACTGTTAGTTCATTTTCTCATGTTGTTAGTGCATTTTCTCTAGCTGTTAAATAACTTACTTTAATTGGAATTCAAACCAACAAAAATGATAAACCAATATTTGTACATAAACGTATATATTGTATTATAAATCAAAAGCTGCTTTAAGTAATTACATAATTGTATCAAAACCATACATTCGCATCCCAGGTTTGTATAAAATTGTGGTAACAAGCATCCCAAATACAAACATTAGAATTAAAAATGTATTCATTTACAAAAACAAACCCTCTAGTTAATGTATCGTCTTGCCAGATGTGTTGTTGGCAAGAACGGCTCAAGCGGTAGAAATGCCTTGGTAGAAGCCTCATGCGATCCTACATCAGTAACCGACGTACTTTGGCAGCCGTTTTGGTGACTGACTGCGGACGCGTTGATGAGTTTCTGAAGACATCATTCAACAACCTCCTAGCGTCGTTTACGCTCTGTCCTCCTTCTGCCATTAGCAGCATTCCTAGGAGAAACTTAGCATTAAGTGATCCGGAACGTGCTGCCCTTTGCAGCTTCTCCTTTCCTTCCGTCTCCAAACCCGCATAAAATATATTTAACTGTTGATCAGGAAAATACAGAAACATAAATATGTATTTCATGTTTAGGCAAATAAAAAAATAATAGAAAGCATGGCAAATAAAGTGTACCAATCCATCGTTAAAGACCATGTTAATGTTTCCTTTCTCCCTCAGAAGGTAAAGCAGTTTAGATTTTGGCCCCTTAAACCCCATTCAGAGGATGGAATCAACTTCCATCATCTCGTAAACGACGTCAGACTCAGATTCGCATTTAAAGGTTTTGCAACTGTAATGAATGCAAACACAAAAGCTTAGTAAAACGTACTCTTAAATAGGTAAATACGTCATGTTCATTCAGAAATCTAAATCCTAAGCCCAAATTAATGGGCTACGGTTCATTAAACTTAATGTATCTCTTAAATAGGTAAATACATCATAATCTTAGTTCAATCGATAGTATATGATAGGGTTAGGAAACTTACATTTTCTTGCTTTTAAAAAGTTCAAAGGCACTTGATGCTCCCAAAAACCCCAAAATTCTAGCTATCACTTCGTCTGGAAGCTCCAGAGTCGTTAATCGGATTTGCGTAGTTGCTTGGCGAGAGTTTGAAATGATGAGTTGCAGGTATAGGTTATGTTCTGTTCTGACGTTGGGGAAGGCGAATGGCAAAAATAGGAAAAGGGTGATGGTTGTATGCGCGTGGTCATTACATGCCGTCATTTTCATATACTGAAATGACGTAAATGCCTCTCAAAATAAAATACATGCTATTATATTAGTAAGGGTATTTTTGTCAATTTCGCAAGCTGTTAGTGCATTTTCTCAAGTTGTTAAGTTTATAAAATTACTTGATTGATTTCAACCTAAGTTTCATTTCATTATTCATTTAATTTCATGGATTAATGGAAATGAATTGCTTATCTATATATAACATAGATTTATAAAATTACTTGATTAATTTCAACCTAAGTTTTATTTTAATATTCATGTAATTTATTGGAATCATGGAAATGAATTGATTATCTGTATATAACGTAGGTTTATAAAATAACATGATTAATTTCAACCTAAGTTTTATTTTATTATTCATGTAATTTCATAATGGATGAATGAAAATGAATTGATTATCTGTATATAACGTAGGTTTATAAAATTACTTGATTAATTTCAACCTAAGTTTTATTTTATTATTCACGTAATTTCATGGATTAATGGAAATGAATTGATAATTTGTATATAACGTAGTTTATATAATTACTTGATTAATTTCAACCTAAGTTTTATTACTCATAGAATATCTGTGTATAACCTAGGTTCATGAAATTACCTGATTATTTTTAACCTAAGTTTTATTACTCATGGAATGGAATGCAATTGAATTGAATTGAATATCTTTATATAACCTAGGTTCATGAAATTACCTGATTAGTTTTAACCTAAGTTTTATTACTCATGGAATAGAATGCAATTGAATTGAATTGAATATCTGTATATAACCTAGGTTCATGAAATTACTTGATTAATTTTAACCTAAGTTTTATTACTAATGGAATGGAATGCAATTGAATTGAATTGAATATCTGTATGTAACCTAGGTTCATGAAATTACCAGATTAATTTTAACCTAAGTTTTATCACTCATGGAATGGAATGCAATTGAATTGAATTGAATATGTGTATGTAACCTACGTTCATGAAATTACATGATTAATTTTTACCTAAGTTTTATTACTCATGGAATGGAATGCAATTGAATTGAATTGAATATCTGTATGTAACCAAGGTTCATGAAATTACCTAATTAATTTTAACCTAAGTCTTATTACTCATGAAATGGAATGCAATTGAATTGAATTGAATATTTGTATGTAACCTTGGTTCATGAAATTACCTGATTAATTTTAACCTAAATTTTATTACTCATGGAATGGAATGCAATTGAATTGAATTGAATATTTGTATGTAACCTAGGTTCATGAAATTACGTGGTTAATTTTAACCTAAGTTTTATTACTCATGGAATGGAATGCAATTGAATTGAATTGAATATCTATATGTAACCTAGGTTCATGAAATTACCTGATTATTTTTAACCTAAGTTTTATTACTCACGGAATGGAATGCAATTGAACTGAATTGAATATATGTATGTAACCTAGGTTAATGAAATTACCTGATTAATTTTAACATAAGTTTTATTACTCATGGAATGGAATGCAATTGAATTGAATATCTGTATGTAACCTAGGTTCATGAAATTACCTGATTAATTTTAACCTAAGTTTTATTACTCATGGAATGGAATGAAATTGAATTGAATTGAATATTTGTATGTAACATAGGTTCATGAAATTACCTGATTAAATTTTAACTAAGTTTTATTACTCATGGAATGGAATGCAATTGAATTGAATTGAATATCTGTATCTAAGCTAGGTTCATGAAATTACCTGATTAATTTTAACCTATGTTTTATTATTTAGTTAGTTAAATTGAAAAATTTAAGTTTTTGCAAGTTTCGACTGTTTAAGTTCAATTTCTCAAACTGTTAGTGCATTTTCTCAAGCTGTTAAGGGTTTTATAAACCTAGGTTAATGAAATTACCAGATTAATTTTAACCTAAGTCTTATTATTTAATTGAGTTAAATTGAAAAATTATGTTTTTGCAAGTTTCGAGCTGTTAGTTCAATTTCTCATGCTGTTAGTGTATTTTCTCACGCTGTTAAGTGTTCTATAAACCTAGGTTCATGAAATTACCTGATTAAATTTAACCTAAGTTTTATTATTTAATTGAGTTAAATTGAAAAATTATGTTTTTGAAAGTTTCGAGCTGGTAGTTCAATTTCTCAAGCTGTTAGTGCATTTTCTCAAGCTGCTAAGTGTTTTTTAAACCTAGGTTCATGAAATTGCCTGATTAATTTTAACCTATTTTTTATATTTCCTGTTTATATCTTACAGCTTGAGAATATTCTCAAGCTGCTAGTGTATTTTTCTCGAACTGTTAGTTGCTTTCACTTGGTCTGTTAAGGTGTGCAGGGCATTTCAGTCATTTCCAACGAATTTGAACGAGGGAATAGATTTTTTTAAGTCTAAAACCCTTAAAAGTCCCAGTTTCGTTCAGTTACAACTACCAGTTTCTCAATATCAAACCAGAGCTCTCTCATTCACTCTCTTTGCGATTCCCTAATCTTCGTTCTTGAGCAACAATGGATTTTGTCAAAGACCACAACTGCCTTCCTTACACCCTAAACCATGCTGAACTGCAAACATTTCATGAGATGATAGACTTTCTCCGCAGTTCATCCATCTACTACGCTCTTACGGTTAACCCTACAATCTATGTATCCCACATTGAGCAGTTCTGGAATAACGCATGTCTGAACATAAACCATGGAGTCACAACTCTTGTGTCTACCATCGATGGTCAATCAGTCACCATTTCTGAGGACTCCATTCGACAGCTTTTGCAACTGCAAGATGCTGAAGGTATAAATGATATTCCTTTGACTCCTTTGCGTGATGGTTTATTTTAGATAGGGTATAGGGGACTAACAGATACATTTACATTTTTCAAAGCAAATTTTGGCCCCAAATGGAAACACCTTATTCATATTCTTCAACAATGTCTAAGTCCAAAGGGAACTGGTTGATGGTGTTCTAATAAATGATGGTAAGCAAGGAGCAACCTCAACAGTCCAAGCAACAGTCTCAGGCAAAGGCAAATAAATTTTAATTGAAGAGCCAAAGATAAAGTTTATTTCTAAAGAAGCTCAAATTGCAGCTGATGCTGAACTGGCTAGAAGGCTTGCAGAATAACAAGACAAAATTCTTAATCAACAAGCTCAAGCTTCTAAGGGTGATGATGAAACCCTTAGTGACTATCTTCATGGGTTTACTGTCAAAGAGGTGCAAAAGAAGAGGACAATGCCAACAGGGCATTCAAAGGCAGAGCACAGAAGATTTCTAATAAATTGGCAAGTACCTTCTATAAACTCTGGCATTCCAAGGGCTGTTGCAGAGTCATGGACTACAGAGAAAATTTAGGCTTTGTATGATGAAGCCACTGCCAAAGCCAACGCCCCTGAACAAGTCAAAGCCCCTGAACAAGCAATTCCTCAACCAAAAGCAATTCCTCAATCAAAGTTTGATAAAGTAAGAATGTTATTTTTGAACAACAAATGCAGAAGGCCATGGAGATAGAAGAAGCAATGGATAAGCATGACTTTTCAAAACCTCAAATTACTTATTGGTATGCCAAGTCTATGGATGACATCGACTTAAAGTATCATCTTGTGGTTAAAAGAGAAGTTGGTCAACCTGAAGAATATAAGAACCTATTTCAGATTGTTCAAAGGATGACCAGAGAGCAGAGCTGACTCAGATTTACAATATTGGGAAGGCTAGTCACTCTAGATCTCCAATGGTATGGGTTCAGAATTTCATGGTAGGTCTTCAAAGCATCATGGATCCATAAACTTCAAGAATAGAAATAGAGGTTGCCAAGGAAATGAAGATTGTACAGCTTGATCTACTTGAAAAATGCATGACATATAGACTCAAACAAGAAAATGGATTCAGCAGGTTCTATGGTATTGAATTTCTTGATCTTCCAAAAGAATGGCTACATAGATGAATTCAGTGAAGACTAATTGTGATAATTAAGAATTGAAAAGTAACTTCATAAAGGATCTAAGGCAGAAACTTGCACAACTGTAAAGTTCAAGCTGCTAGTTCAATATGTTCAAGCTGCTAGAGTTAAAGTTGTAACTCGTATTCTTGTAATTAGTGGGTATTAATACAAATGTTTTTGATATTAATAGTGCTTTTCTGTTTTTACTTATTCTGTTCTTACTATTTTGAAAGTTTTCTTAAAATAATTATGTGTTATTCCGCAAACTTCTTAATTAATCTTTGATTCAAAACAAGATTATTGGTTTAACTTTGATTTATTCAAACTAATTAATCTTTGGTGATTTGATCTTGACAAAATTACTTGATTAATTTCAAACTCTAATTAAGCGGGTAATGTTTTGGAACTCTAATTCAAACGCGGGTAATGTTTTAGAAATCTAATTTCAAACTCTAATTAAGCGGGTAATGTTTTTAGAACTCTATTGCAATCTCTAATTCAAAACAGTATTCGAACGCGGGTAATGTTTTAGACAACTCAAACTCTAATTAAGCGGTTCTTTTACTAATCCTAAATTAGGCGGTTCTTTTACTAAACCCTAATTATTTATAAAAAACGTCGTACAACACTAATCAAATCTTCAACCACTCAACCAGAATTCAACTAAACTCAAATGGACAAGTCTTGGATGGGATTACAAAGGCTGATGTCAGGATCTAAAAACTAATTAACCAAGACTAACTGATTTGAATTTATCAGAGTATAAATCAATAATCTTGCTTTGAATCAAAGTTTAATTAAGAAGTTTGCGGAATAACACTTAATTATTTTAACAAAAGCTTTCAGAATCAATAACAAATAAACACAAGAAATAATCAAAACTGCTTGTATTGCTGATTTCAATGATTACAATCACCTCTAATCTGTTTGATTAGACGAAGAACACAAACTGTTCTTAGGGTTTTACAACCTTAGAGGCTTATGAAAACTCAAACAAAAAGCAATTACAAGCTTGAATATGCAGAAAACTCCTATACAATAGAAAGACCTATTCTATGTATTTATATTGCTTCTTGATTTGTTTCCTTGAAGGACTATGACTTCTCTGATAGTAGATATGCTGGAATCTTCATGTAGATATCTTTTCCTGAATATCAGCACTTTCTGTTTATGAAACTGTTGAGCAGCTTGAATCACTTGACAGCTTAAACAGAGCAGCTTGAGTTGATTTACTCTGGCAGCTTGAACTTTTACACTGGCAGCTCGAGATTCTTCAACTAACAGCATGAACTTTGTATTTACATATAAACTCTACTAACAGTTTGAGAAGTCTAACTAACAGCTTGAACTTACTTAGACTATTTCCCAACAATCTCCCCCTAACTTAAATTTTTTACACAAGACTTTAAGTTCTATACGAATAAGGAAATAAATAAGTAAACTGTTATTTACAAACCAAGGCTTTCAAAAACTTACAACTGTGCAAGTTTCTGATTTACAGCCTTCAAAAACTCTTTCTTCATCTCTTCTCTATCACAAGATATTCTAACAGATTTCATCTGGAGTAGCATAGCCTTTGGTAGATCATAGAATTCAAGATTGAAGAACATACAAGATCCATCTGAAAATTTGATTCTGTAAGTCCTTGATTTGACAAACAGATCAACTTGCTTGATCCTCATTCCCTTCTTGTTGGCATCCTCTATATCTTTCTTTATAGATTCAGGGTCAACAATGGACTTCAGATCTTTGATGACTTGTTTCACTTGTGGTAGAGCAGATCTTACTTGTGTCACAGACCCAATATTATGCATCCTGGTGAGCTTATCTCTAGTCAACTTTTGAACCATATGCCAGAATGTGTCATACTCTTCTTCTGGACCAAATTCCCTTCTTATCACAAACTTAAATCTTAAGTCAATATTGTCTAGTGGCTTGGCATACCAGTAATTGATAAGAGGCTTTGTAAAGTCATGTTGGTCTATCAATTTCTCTATCTCCATGGCCTTTTGTAGTTGTTGCTCAAACAACACCTTTTTAACTTGATCCAGCTTTGCTTGTGATAATGACTCAGATGCAGGAATGGAAGCAACAACTTGATCAGAAGGGGCAGGGGCACTGGCAGCAGTTTGAACATGACTTGTACCAGTTTGAACTGGTTCTTGGGATGTTTGGACTTCTTAGGATACTTTTGCTTTCTTTCTTTTGTCCATTTCTTTGTCGTGAATATCTTGCAGCCTTTCTGTGCTCATGGACTGAGCCATTTTCTTCGGGATACCAGCTGCAAAGGCAAAATTGATCAGAAATCTTCTATGCTCAGCCTTAGAGAGCCCTGTTGGCAACTTCCTCTTCTTTTCTCTTTGTTTGACCACAAACCCCTTTAGGTAATCACCTAAGGTTTCATCATCGTCCATTGGGGGCTGGGTTTGCTGGTCTAACTCTTGATCCTGTTCTTCTGCTAATTTTCTGGCAATTTCAGCATCGAAGGCAATCTGGGCTTCTCTGGAAGAAAATTTGTGCTTTGGAGACTCAATGAGAATGCCCTTGCCTTTGTCTTTTGTAACAGAGGTTGTAGCTTGGACTGTACTGATTGGAGCTTGAACACCTTCCCTTATAACAACTCCAGTTGCTTTTGAAGAAGCAGCTTGAGTTTCTAGGCTAACAGCTTGAGAAGCTGTTGGGACTGTTAGCCTAGATGGTGGAACTGTTGAGGCTGCTTGGACTGATTCTGTTGGAGCTGCTTGGACTGCTTTAGGAAACTCCTGATTCTCCCCCTTTTTGGAAGCATTGGTTTGGTCAGGAGGACCTACAACCTTTGCCAATTGGGTTTGAATCAAACGCTCTAATTGCATGATCTTATTTCCACAGAGGGTAAACCCTTTATGGAGATAATCCGTTCTTTGATTTTAAGCCGCTTCTGCCTGCTTCAGTGCAATAATCTGTGCACCCTGTGCAGCAATGATGGACTTTTGGTATTCCAACATAGCTACAACAGGTTTCATCTTAGGATCCGTCAAAAGCATGAGTTGCAGACTAGCCTCAAGATCAGTAAACATCTGTGGTGTTTGTGATCTATCACTGGCATGAATACCAGAAGTAGAACCCTCTGGGCCCCTCTGTTCTTGGTTCTGGGGATTTCCAGCTGGTGTTTGCACACTTGCTGTTGCCATGGGCGTGGTCTTAATGATGTTGGCACTGTCCTGTGCCTCTTGTGCAGAGACAGCAGTAGTGTCAGCCACAGAACCCATATGAACAGTCTCTGGTGAGATGTTCACATCCTGAGTGAGGATGGGAGTGTCCTCAATGTGTACCCTTTGGATATTCTGTGCAGAAGTGTCCTGCACAGGGATATTTGGCTCTTGTGTGAGGGCTGAGGAGGAAGGAGCTCCTGGTCCTCTTTTCAGTTTATATAGGTATTTGAGTGGGGCTGGGGGCTGTACAATAGGATCAGAAGGAATTTGTGTATCATGAGGAGTGGGTTGGGGTCCTGGGGGTGTAGCAGTAATGATAGGTTGAGCCTGCTCAGGACCCTCTCCTCTGTTTCTTGGAATGATGTTCATCATTGCAGAAGGCAATGGAACATCTACACTCAAAAAATTGGCACTTTGTTTTAAAAGCCTTTTAATGGAAGATAGTAAGTGCCTATGGGAAACATGTATCCTCTTATGTATATGAGAAGTGGTGCAAGTGTGTGCAATTATTTCTGCCAAAAATCTAGGATACATTAAAAACTTCCCATTCTTTAGGGAATGATGCCTTCACATCCCCTGAAAAATCATATTTGAAAAATTGAACTGTTGGCCCGTTGAAAAGCACACTAAGGCAGTGGCAATATTGGAGGAAAATTCTGACCAACCAGTTCTTTTGGGGCTCATAGACTGCTGAATAATATGCACAAGATATTTCCATTTAGGTGAAAAGTGTGCTTTCAAGAAAGTAAAGGAATCAGCAGGACCCCTATATCCAATATTGTAAAGACCGGTATGTAAAGCATTAAGGGTTAGGTCTGTTATACCTGTGGCATCTTGAAGATGCAAATGATGTCGAATGGATTCTTCAGTTATGGTGATGGGAGTGCCATCAATTTTGGATAGTATAGAAGGAACTCCATTGATGGTTTGGACGGAGGCACGATTCCAGAACTGCTCAATATGAGATATGTAGATTGTAGGATTGATATTGAGGGCATGATGAATATGGGAGTGGCGTAGAAAATCCATCATGTCATGGAACGGCTGAAGTTCAGAGTGCTTTAGAGAGTATGGTAGGCAATTGTGTTCTTTGACAAACTCCATTGAAGATTGAACAGATGTTTTAGGGTTGCAAAGAAGAGTGTGTGAATCGTTCAGAGAGAAAAGAAAGGCCGTGGAAGGAAATTTTGTAACTAGTAGTTACAACTGAACGAAACTGGGACCTTTAAAGGTTTTGAAAAAGGTTGGGTCCCGCGCACACACATTTAAGAAATTACCGAAATACCCTGCACACTTTGACAGATCAAGTGAATAACTAACAGTCCGAGAAAATGAACTAGCAGCTTGAGAAAATACTCAAGCTGTTAGTTGAAACTTAGGCATCTTTTAATGAAACAGTAACTCCCCCTTAAATAAGCATATGAATTAGATAATAATGAAAACAAATTAATCCATGTTTACCATACCAATATTTGATACCAGGAAAGTGAACCTTCCTACATCAAAAGGTTTTGTAAATAGATCAGCTAACTGATCATCATTATGTATTTTGGTAACTTGGATTAATTTCTTCTCATTACAATCCCTTATAAAGTGAAATCTGATGTCTATATGCTTGGTCTTTGGGAATTTCACTGGGTTTTGCACAATGCTGATTGCACTTGAATTGTCAATGTAAATAGGAGTGGATAAGAAGTTCATACCATAGTCTCTCAATTGATTTTGAATCCACATTACCTGTGAGCAGCAGCTTGCAGCTGCTACATATTCTGCTTCAGTAGATGAGGTGGAAACAGTTGTCTGCTTTTTGCATTGCCAAAAGACCAGTCTTGCTCCTAAGTATTGACATCCACCAGTTGTGGATTTTCTGTCAATGTTGCATCCACCATAGTCACTGTCAGAATAGGCTGTTAGTTCAAGGGGAGAGTCTTTAGGATACCATAGGCCTAAATGTGGTTGGCCTTTGAGATATCTAAAGATCCTCTTAACAGCAACCAAGTGAGAATCCTTTGGAGAGCATTGAAACCTAGCACACACACAGACAGCAAACATTATATCAGGTCTAGAAGATGTTAGATACATAAGGGATCCTATAAGAGATCTGTATAAATGAATGTCCACATCTATGCCATCTTTGTCTGTATGGAGCTGCTTGTGAGGATCCATTGGAGTGCTTGCAACTTTGGTGTCTTGATACCCAAACTTTTCCAGTATGTCTTTCACATACTTTGATTGACTTATGAAGAGACCAGTGGGCTTCTGCTTGACCTGCAATCCTAGAAAGAAAGTGAGTTCTCCCATTGAACTCATTTGGAACTTTTTGTGCATTAAAGCTTCAAACTCTTTGCACAAACAATCATTTGTTGAGCCAAAGATGATGTCATCAACATAGATTTGGACAAGCAGAATCTCAGCTTTGATGGACTTAGTGAAAAGAGTTTTGTCCAGAGTGCCTCTCTTGAACCCATTCTGTAGAAGGTATGATGACAGAGTGTCATACCATGCTCTGGGGGCTTGATGGAGACCATAGAGAGCCTTGTCTAACTTGTAGACCCTGTCTGGATACTTGTAGTCCTCAAAACCAGGAGGCTGACATACATAGACCTCTTCTTCAATTGTTCCATATAGAAAAGCAGACTTCACATCCATTTGATACACTTTAAAACCTTTGAAGCTTGCACAGGCCAGAAATAGTCTGATGGCTTCAATTCTTGCCACTGGAGCAAATACATCATCATAATCTATGCCTTCTTCTTGAGTGTACCCTTGAGCTACTAGCCTTGCTTTATTCTTGATGACTATTCCTCTCTCATCTTTCTTATTTCTGAACACCCATCTTGTACCAATTGCTCTCTTTCCTGTAGGAAGATCAACCAGTGTCCATACATTCTGAATCTTGAACTGTAGAAGCTCTTCTTGCATTGCCTCAATCCAGAATGAATCTTTCAATGCTTCTAGTTGAGACATGAAACAGGCATGTTCAAAAGCAGCTAGACTGAATTCAGGAACTGCTTGTTCAGCAGCAGCAGTCTCATTGTGAACCATTTTCCTTGTTTGTACAGGAGTACTTGGATCACCCAGTATTTGATTTAGAGGATGATACTTGTGAACTCTGAGTGTAGGCTCTCTCTCTATCTGAAAAGAGGATCCAAGATTTGTATCATCTCCATCAGGACCAGTGGATGGTTCAGCTTCTGGAACAGCTTGACTTGAATCTGGGACTGTTTCCCTTTGGGGTGGAGCTGTTCTCTCAGGACTTGGGAGTGACACTTCAGTGTCTGGATTTGTATCATGTTGAGCATTTAAAACCCCTGGAGGATCACCAGACAGAAGTGGTATAGTGGTGTATTCATCCCAATTGGTTGGATCCGCAGCAGTTTGAAACTTTGTGCCAACAGCTTGAGAATTTGTATTGGCAGCATGAGAATTTGTGTTGACAGCTCCAATCCTGTATGCATCAGCTTCTGCAGTATACTCAACAAAGCTCAGAATATTTGTTAGTGAATCTAAATCAAACAACCAATCAGGACCAGTGCCTTTGACATTTGCAGTATTTTCATTAAATTCAACATTGGCACTTTCTTCAATGGTTTTAGAGACACTCTTGTATACTCTATAGGCTTTGCTTTGACTTGAGTATCCAACAAAAAATCCTTCTTCAGCCTTACTTTCAAACTTCCCTAAGTGAGTCTTAGTATGAAGAATAGTACATGGACATCCAAAAGGCTTGAAGAAAGCTATTAGGGGACTTCTATTATGGAATAACTCATAAGGAGTTTCCCTTTAGATTGAACAACCTGAACCCTATTCAAAACATAACAGGCTGTATTAACAGCTTATGCCCAGAAAGTCATTGGTAGGTTTGAATCAGCTAACATTGTTCTAGCAGCCTCAATTAATGTTCTGTTCTTTCTTTCAGCTACACCATTTTGCTGTGGTGTTCTTGGTGCACTATATTGTCTAGCAATACCTTTGGACTCACAAAAACTGTTTAGAATATGATTTTTAAATTCAGTTCCATTGGCTGATCTTATCACCTTAACTTTTGAGTTGGATTGGTTTTCTATCTTAAGAATAAATGACTTAACTAGCTCAGCAGTTTCATCTTTAGTCCTAAGAAAGTACACCCAAGTAAATCTGGTGAAATCATCAACAATAACTAAACAGTAAGCCCTTTTATTCAAACTCAAAACAGATGTTGGACCAATAGATCCATATGAATCAGCTGAAGAGCAGATGAGATTGAATTTACTTCTTTGGCCTTATGAGAAGTTTTGTGTTGCTTGCCTTTAAGACATGCTACACAATGATCATCACATATGAACTCCTTTTGTGGTAAGCCCCTTACCAGATTCTTTTTGACTAAAACATTCATGGACTTGAAGTTCATGTGACACATCCTTCTATGCCAAAGAGCAGACTCATTGGATGATGCTTTGGATATCAAACAGCTTAAAGTATTTGATTTGGATAAAAGATCTGTGTCCAAATAGTAGACATTGTCCTTTCTTGGTGTTCTTAGTAAAACAAGATTTTCAGGAATTTTGAAATCTTTTGAAAGGACAATGCACTCAGAATCTGTAAACAAAACAATGTTTTGTTTGTCACAAATTTGAGAGACACTTAATAAATTATACTTAAGCTGTTCAACATACAAAACATCATGGAAAATCATGTTGCCTGCATTAACAGTACCTTTACCTGTAACCTTACCTCCTTTTGAGTTGCCTCCAAATGCAACAAACCCTCCATCAAAGCCTTTGAAATTTGACAAGCACTCAGAATTGCCTGTCATGTGCCTAGAGCATCCACTGTCCAAATGTCATCTTGTTTTATGAGGTGACCAGTGGTTGCCCTGCACAAATAAAAGCTTAGTCAGTAGTGGAGTAAACCCAAACCAAATTGGTTTTGGGTTGGCCTTGTGCATTGACATAACTAAATACTGTTTTTGACTTCTTATATTTAGTGAGATCTACTGATGGAGTCTTTGGAGAGTATTTAGTGATTATATGAGGTATCCAGGTATTTTGATCATCTTTTCTTCTAATAGTCTCAGATGATTCACTAACAGTTTCAGATTGATGCTTAGCAGCTTGATCTGTGTTTTTAGTGCTAACAGCTTCAGAATTTGCACTAACAGCTTCAGAATTTGGCTTAGCAGTCTGATCTTTTGCATCAGCAGTTTGATCTGAAGATTTGTCCTTGACACACCATATTTGTTTAAAGCTTAATTTAGGCTTTGCCAAAACTTGTTTTTGGTGTGTGGACTGTTTTTTATTAACTTTTGAAAGCCTGTGATCAACTGTTTTCTTTGGAACTGGTGTAGAAGGTTTGACCTTTGAATTTTTTACATGAGTAGGACTTGACTTTTTATGAATCACAGTCTGTTTTGCAACAGCTGGTTTATAAAAACAGTCCTTGGCCAGGTGATTCTTCCTTCCACAGTGAAAACACCTTTTGACTGTTTGAATTGGAGAACCAGATTTATTTGACAATTTCTGGTTCTTGTTCCTCTGATTTCCCCTTACCTGCTGTTGTTTGGGAAACTTTTGAACACCATGCTTTTGACATGTGCAGACTGGAACATTTTTACCCTTTTTATTATTCTTTGAAGAAGATGCAGTGTTACAGTTAGAATGTACAGAAACTTGTGGAGCAGCATTGCATACACTCATCTTCTCTTTTCCTTTCTTACTGGGGGCTTGGATTTCTATAGGTGCACTCATTGTTTTGTGGTCTTTCTCAACTGCTAGACACTCATAGTCTCTATTTTGAATCTGATCTTCTTTTGATTCAGGACTGTTATCAAGGATAGGATCTACAATAGTCATAGACTCATCTAGTGGTTCATTGACAAGTCTATCAGCAACTTCACTCATTGGATGAATGTATTTGTTGTTGTATGGAGGTGGAGTAGCCCTGTAGCCTATTCCTTCTTTGAGATTAACCTGAGATTTTACCATGTCTTTAAATTGGACTTCCATTAGGTGTTCCAGCTTTTGATTAGCCAATTTGAAGTTACCTAGATCTATATTGACAGATTCTAGTTTCTTATTAGCCTCTAACACCTTTTGTTCAGTCTCTTCTACCTTTTTATTTAGGGATTCTATTTTCTTATTTAGCTCCTTTTTCTCCCACTCATGATATGTTCTATCATGTCCCATTTGAATCTCATTATCCTTATAGTCATTGATCTGTTTTTCAAGATCTTCTATGGCTTGCATGTATTCATATCTCCTTTCTTCCATCTTAGCTAGAGTTTTGCACATGCTCTCATTATGATCTCTGTATTTTTTAACCATATTTTTGCATGATTGAGAGCAGAGTTTAGAATTTATCTTAGATGGTAGTTCAGTGGAGGAGACATTTGATATTTCTGCCATCAGAGCTTGATTTTGAAATTCTTCCTCTGTCTGATCACTCCAGTCAAACACATTGTCTTCTTGAGAGACAAGTGCTTGTGATGATGAAGCCTGATTAGCCTGTTGAGGCCTTGATGATTGTTGACTTTGAGATCTGCATTCTCTGGCAAAGTGACCAAGTTTATGACACTTGAAACACTCAACTTTTGTCTTATCAAAGGCTGGTTTGCCTTCTGTTCTGACTTGAAAGTTGGTCCTTCCAGTTCTTTTAAGAAACCTTTTGGCCCTCATGGTCAGCATTGCATGTTGCCACTTTAAATCCATCTCTTCAAGATCATCTGGATGAATTTGTTCTAAATCTTCAGCATTTAGAGCAAACAGTCCATCATTGACAACAAAAGCCTCATAGTGAGCTTCAGTAGGGTTGCCATCACCACCTGAAAAGGAATCACTGCCATTAGATTTTTCAGAAGACAAAAGAGCAGTATTGTGATTATAAGAAAAGGATTTCTTTTTAGTATCAATCTCAGTCTCAAACACTCTCAGACTGTTGTACAGATCATCCAGTTCTATCTCATCAAGAGTGTCTTTTGTTCTCCATTGAGCAGCATAAACTGTCCATTCTTCTCCAAGAGATCTGAGAAACTTTCTGTTGACTTCATCTTGATCTAGACTGACTTTTGCACTTTCCAGTTCACTTATCAGTTTGTTGAACCTGTCAAAAATTTGAGTAAGGTTTTCATTCTTGCCACCAGAAAAGTTCTCATACTGCTATTTCAAAAGATCCTTTTGATTTCTCTTGGTACTGGCATTACTAGCAAATCTTTTCTCTAAAGCATTCCAAAGAGGATGAGCAGTATAAAACTTTTTGAACTGATGTTGATAAGCATTAGGAATGGCTATTTGTAAAAGTGTAAGAGCTTTCACTTCATTCATTCTAGCCTTTCTTTCAAGTTCAGTTTTTGGAGGATTTTTAACTGTTTTTCCCTCATCATCAAGTTCTGGATCAACTACAGGAGGAAATTCAACAGCTTCCCATATGGCATAATCAATGAATTGAATATGCTGTTGAATCCTGAGTTTCCACATCTCAAACTCAGTGGGCTTGAGCATAGGCACTTTGAGTCCTTGCCCAGATCCACTGCTGCTATTTTCAAATTCCATTGCAAAAGATTAAAAATTTAAAAGAAAGTTTTCGACTTCGAAAAACAAAGAATAACCTGGCTCTGATACCACTTGTCAGGATCTAAAACTAATTAACCAAGACTAACTGATTTGAATTTATCAGAGTATAAATCAATAATATTGCTTTGAATCAAAGTTTAATTAAGAAGTTTGCGGAATAACACTTAATTATTTTAACAAAAGCTTTCAGAATCAATAACAAATAAACACAAGAAATAATCAAAACTGCTTGTATTGCTGATTTCAATGATTACAATCACCTCTAATCTGTTTGATTAGACAAGAACACAAACTGTTCTTAGGGTTTTACAACCTTAGAGGCTTATGAAAACTCAAACAAAAAGCAATTACAAGCTTGAATATGCAAAAAACTCCTATACAATAGAAAGACCTATTCGATGTATTTATATTGCTTCTTGATTTGTTTCCTTGAAGGACTATGACTTCTCTGATAGTAGATATGCTGGAATCTTCGTGTAGATAACTTTTCTTGAATATCAGCACTTTCTGTTTATGAAACTGTTGAGCAGCTTGAATCACTTGACAGCTTGAACAGAGCAGCTTGAGTTGATTTACTCTGGCAGCTTGAACTTTTACACTGGCAGCTCGAGATTCTTCAACTAACAGCATGAACTTTGTATTTACATATAAACTCTACTAACAGTTTGAGAAGTCTAACTAACAGCTTGAACTTACTTAGACTATTTCCCAACAGCTGAACAAAGGTTATAGAGATGGAGTAACAACATTTATTAATTATGCAGTAGACAATTTGAAGAAGATGAATAACATCGACCCAGCTGAAGGTAATAAAAAAGAACTTCAAATTTTATGTCCATGTACCAATTGTTTAAACCATTTTATGCGTAATGTGGAGGAAGTGGAATTCCATTTATTCTGTAATGGCATTGATCAAAACTACACAAAGTGGACTAAAAATGGAGAAAAGGATGAGCCATATTTAACAGCCGAACATCACAGTGGTACAACAGATTATGTTGACACAGAGATGGTTTTTGATTCAGAAATTCCAACTGATGGCCCAGAAACAGTGGAAATGGTTAATGCTGCAAAAGATAATTTTGATGATGAGGATCCGGTTGACCATGTCAAGTTTCTAGAATTACTACAGGACGCAAAGAAGCCACTTTACAAAGGATGTCCTAACTTTACAAAGTTATCAGCAATTGTTGAACTGCTGAACCAGAAGAGTAAGCATGGCTGTTCTGATAAGTTCTTTACTGAGTTACTAGTTTTGTTAAAAAAGGTACTACCGGATGGTAACAAACTGCCAGAAAAAACTTTTGAGGAAAAAAAAATTCTGAAATTGATGGGTTCAGGATACAAAAAGATTGATGTCTGTACAAACAACTTCCTTCTTTACTGGAAGGAGGATGAGGAATCGACTGTGTGTCGAACTTGTGGGGCATCAAGATGGAAGGTGGATAAGAAGACGAATAAAGTGTACGCGAAAATTCCATCGAAAAGCATGTGGTATTTTCCAATAATACCAAGAATGCAACGTCTCTTTAGGATACAGAGAATTTCAGAAGATTTAACATGGCACGCAACAAGGAGGAAAACAGATGGTGTGTTACGTCACCCCGCAGATTCACAGGCATGGCGCACCTTAGATACACAATTCCCGGAAATTGGTAAAGATCCAAGAAATCTAAGGCTAGGAATATCGGCTGATGGGGTTGACGTAAACAGAGGAAATAGGCATCACAGTGTATGGCCAGTTTTAATTGTCATTTATAACCTTCCTCCATGGTTGTGTATGAAAAGAAAGTTTATAATGCTTTCCGTGTTGATACCTGGATACCCGGGAAATGATATCGATGTATTTTTAGAACCATTGGTTGATGATCTGCAAACGTTATTCGAGACAGGGGTCGATACGTATGATGCTGCCACAAACAAAATGTTTAATCTACATGCGGTTGTGTTATGGACAATAAATGATTACCCTGCACTTGGTACTTTATGTGGCTGCCCAACCAGTGGATATAAAGGCTGTGTAGTATGTGGGAAAGAAACTAATTGTGCTAGATAACCTGCATCATTCAAGCAGAGCTATGTTGGTCACAGAAGATTTCTACCACAGGGACACCCGTTCAGAAGGCAAACGAAGACGTTTAATGGAAAACAAGATTTCCGCCCGTGTCCAAAACCAATGACTGGAAAAGACATTTACAACCAGGTCAAAGATATTGAAAATAAATGGGGAAAGGTAAAACAACCAAACCAGAAGCAACAAAGGAAAACAGGAAGAGAAGAGGGTACTTCAATCCAAGTAAATGAACAAGATGGTGCGTACTAGAATAAATTCAACATTTGGTATCGCAAGCTTGAGTATTGGAGGCATAATGAAGTTCAACATTGCATTGATTTCATGCATATTGAAAAGAATGTGGGTGAGAGTATACTCGAAACTTTACTAAATGTTCCAGGAAAGACGAAAGATGGAGAGAATGCTCGATTGGATCTGGCAGAGTTGGGGATAAATAAACCAGAGTTGTTTGCTAGGAAAGACGGAGACAAATTAGTACTACCTGCAACAGGTTACACATTAACGAATGAAGAAAAAGACATCTTTCAACATCAAGGTACCGCAAGGCTATTGTTCAAATTTCTCGTCTTTAGTCAGCCTAAAAGATAGGAAGCTCATTGGGCTTAAATCACATGACTATCACATGCTTATGCAAGACTTTTTGCCCATTGCAATACGATCAATTATGCATGAACCCACACGATATGCTATTATCAGGTTTTTCGTTTTCTTTAAATCGATATGCAGCAAAGAAATCGTGTTAGATGAACTAGATAAGATGCAAGAAGAACTTTATGTCACACTCTGCCTACTCGAAAAGTTCTCTCCTCCCTCATTTTTTGATATTATGGTCCATTTGACTGTGCACTTAACTCGGGAGGTAAAATTATGTGGTCTGGTATGCTTTCGTTGGATGTATCCCTTCGAACGTGTATGAAGGTTATTAAAGGACATGTGCGAAACAGAAATAAATTAGAGGGATGCATTGCTGAGGAGTCTATTGTGGAAGAAACAATAGAGTTTTTCGGAAAATATAAAAGGTCCATGATAACTATTGGTATCCCAGGTGATACGGATGAAAGTGATGAAATAAATGAAGACGGAAAGCGGCTGTCGGCCGGCAAGTCAAGTGAAGTTTCTGCAGAACTACTTGGGATAGCACATTTGTACGTAATACACAATACAGATGAAACTGAACCGTATATCGAGTAAGTATTACTAACACATATCTATTTCGTTAATTACTTAAAAGCTTGCATCAAACATATTAATTGACCACAAATTAACACCTTCTGTCAGGCGACACAAACAGATTTGGGAAACACAAAACCCGGGTAATCGAAAAGCATTCCTTGAGGATGAGCACAGTAAAAGCTTTGTTACCTGGTTAAACCTAGATGTAATCAATTATTCTTTGAAATTGTTTGTAGTTGTTCCTTCAATTTGAAGCACATATATGTAATTGTAATGATATAATATTTAGGTTGAGAGAGAATTAGCGATCTCCAAAGAAAGTGTTTCAGAAACCGTAAGGTGGATTTCACATGGACCACGCGCCACCATACTGAAACACACTACATATAACATCAACGGGTATACATTTCAAACTAAATGTAGTGACGGCAACGTTTACCAAAACAGTGGGGTTAGTGTTGTGACAAATGATATGCACATATCCAAAGGAGTAGCAACCACAAGACGCAAATTATATTATGGAGTTTTGCAAGAAATATGGGTGCTAGATTATTGTTTCAGGCAACTCCCTCTTTTCAAATGTGATTGGGTTAACCATCAGGCTAGTGCGGTCAAACGTGATCGTAAGCTTGGTTATACATTGGTTGACCTGACTACTTTAGGCCACAAGCTTGATCTGTTCATATTAACCTCACAAGCACAACAAGTGTTTTATGTGAAAGACCAGAACAATAAAAAGTTGTCTATTGTCTTCAACACACCTCCGAAGAATTACAGAGATATATATGATGAAATCGATGAGGAATTTAGCACCGTCATTCACCCGCACAATGATAACATTTTGCCACGTGTGGATGAACGTGACTTGGGTACTGAATCAAGAGATGATTATCATCGAAGCAACTGTGAAGGTATTATTATACGAAAATCCAAGTGATCGAACCATGTCGTGCGCTGGAAACATGTCTTATAAATGATCTTTTTATTAATTAATTTATGGAATGATTATCTATACATATCTTAGTTTCTATGTGACTTCGACATTTTATTTATGGTGCAGTAAGTTATTGTAGTGGAATATGATTTAGTCACACAAACCATTATGTGACCATATAGTATCTGCTTTTGGCTACACTGAAATCGTGTGTGAAAAACTCGAGTTCATGATTTAGTCACATAACAAATTACTTCATGTGACCATATACTAGAATATGATTTAGTCACACATAAAATTACTTCATGTGACCATATACTGGAATATGATTTGGTCACCCAAATAATTATTCAACTGACCATATAGTGGCATATATTATGATTTAGTTTTATTATTCATGGAATTGAATTGATTGTATATATCCTAAGTTTATAAAATTACTTGATTAATTTTAATCTAACTTTTATTATTCACTAAAGTTAAATTGAGAAATCCTGTTAGTGCAGATCTTGAACTGTTAGTTCAATTTCTCAAGCTATTAGTCCATTTTTTTCAAGCTGTTAAGTGTTTTAGAACATAAGTTTATAAAATTACTTGATTAATTTTAACCTATGTTTTATTATTCACTTGACTTAAATTGAGAAATTCTGTTTTCATAAATCTGGAACTGTTAATTCAATATCTCAAGTTGGTGGTACATTTTATCAAGCTGCTAATTGTTTTATAAACTAAGTGTATAAAATTAGTTTATTATTCATGAAATCGAATGGAATTGAATTGATTATATATAACATAAGTTTATAAAAGTACTTGATTAATTTATATCCTAACATTTATATTTTGACATTCTAACACACACTACACTTTAGACACACATACTAACTTATGTCACCATATAGTGTCTGCTTTTGACTACACTAAAATCTTGTGTGACAAACTCGAGTTCATGATTTAGTCACATAACAAATTACTTCAAGTGACCATATACTGGAATATGATTTAGTCACACATACAATTACTTCATGTGACCATATACTGGAATATGATTTGGTCACCCAAATCATTATATAAGTGACCATATAGTAGCATATCATTTAGTCACACAAAATGGCACTCAATGTGACTATACGTGTTAGAATTTTACATTATAACACACACTACACTTTAGCCACACATACTAACTTATGTGACCATATAGTATCTGTTTTTGGCTACACTGAAATCTTGTGTGACAAACTCCAATTCATCCTTTAGTCACATAACAAATTACTTCATGTGACCATATACTGGAAAATGATTTAGTCACACATACAATTACTTCATGTGATCATATACTGGAATATAATTTGGTCACCCAAATCATTATTCAAGTGACCATATAGTGGCATATGATTTAGTCACACAAAATGGCACTCAATGTGACTAATATGTATTAGCTTTTTACATTCTAACACACACTACACTTTAGCCACTCATACTAACTTATGTGACCATATAGTATCTGTTTTTGGCTACACTGAAATCTTGTGTGACAAACTCCAATTCATGCTTTAGTCACATAACAAATTACTTCATGTGACCATATACTGGAATATGATTTAGTCACACATACAATTACTTCATGTGACCATATACTGGAATATGATTTGGTCACCCAAATCATTATTCAAGTGACCATATAGCGGCATATGATTTAGTTACACAAAATGGCACTCACTGTGACTACTACGTATTAGATTTTTACATTCTAACACACACTACACTTTAGCCACATATAATAACTTTTCTGACCATATAGTATGTTCTTTTGGGAACACTAAAATCGTGTGTGACAAACTCGAGTTCATCATTTAGTCACATAACAAATTACTTCATGTGACCATATACTGCCATTTGGTCACACTGTTCAACAGTGTGACGCCATTTTGTCACATTTTATGAGTGTAACATGACTAATGCTTCGAACTTAATCAGCAAAAAAAATATACCAGATACCTTTAGTCACATAAGTGTTTGAATGTGTGGCAATACATTTTAGATTGGTCACACGATTGGAGTTCAGATGTGACTAAAAGAATGACGTGAATTTTAGTTTTGTATCTTTAGTCACACAATATATTAATGTGTGATGATTTGATTTCGAGCATGTGTGACCAAAGCCCATTTTTGTACTAGTGTGGTGGATCCGTTCCTTCAGGCAGAACTATTGTTGAAGGCTCTATGCCATCTCCTTCAAAGCGGGAGAAGAAATCTGCCTCAAAGACAAAGTCTAAGGGGGAGAAATCTTCATCTCCATCTAAGGAGAAATCAGCTTCAGTGGGGCAAGAAGCAGGTCTTTCCCAAACTGGCACTGTTGCAGGTTCTTCCAAAGTCTCTGATACTGATCAGCCTACTCAGGTTGAATCTCCAAACCCTACATCATCTAAGGGGGAGGAATCCGTTCACGAGGACAGACCAAACAGAAGGAGGCATCTAATTTTGTAACAAACTGAGGAAGAAGAAGAGGCGGAAACGGAAGTTGTTCAGACTTATACAGCAAAGGGTGAAGAAAAAGCCTCTGTGGACCCTAACTATCTCAAAGTTGCTTAGCTCAAATTTGACAAATCTCAGGCCAAAGAGATGGGTGTCTCTTTAGAGACTTATTATACGTTCAAACAAGAGCAGCTAGAGATTCTTGAAAGATAGAAGAAGGAAGCAACTTCTGCCAAAGCTACCAGAGCCTTTGCAGCCAAGGAGGCTAAAAAGATAAAAATGCCCTCCTTGGATGTACAAAGGAAACTAATGGAGGCTGCAAATGAGTCAGTGGTTGGTAAGGAGGGAGAGAAGGAAAAGAGTGCACAGGTCTTAGTGACCAAGTCAAAGCCTGTATCCTCCTCAGCAAAAGCCCAAGTACATTTTGACGATATGGAAAACAAGAATTTCTTTGATGTGGCCAACAGAAGACTTGCCATGGACACCATTGCCAAAGTTGTCCCTATTTCAAAGAAAGGCAAGTAGTGGAAGCTTCAAATCACCAGGTTGGGTGCTGAGGGTCTAGATTTGGAAGCTTATGAGTCTGCTGATGTTGCCTGCATGGGGTACAGGGAATAGGTTGAATTGGTTGTTGCCCTGAGCAAATCAAAATCTTAAACTGTTCAAACTATCAGGGCCTATGTCAAAACACTTATGGAGAAAGTCAAGAACCTGGGCCTGATCCCTGAAGAACAAATCAAGGGTACCTCACTAGTGGAACCCAAGTTTAAGCCCAGGAGAAAGAGAAAAGATATACAGCTTGAAGAGATCCTCATGATGATTGAACAGGGGATGCACACTGTTGAAATCAAAGGGGTAGATCACAGTCTGCCAATAGGAGTTGAGCCTGAGGAAGGCAAATTCATAGAAGAGCCTGAGCTAGGGGTGTTCTTTGTGGACCACTTATCAAAGAAAATGTGTTTCCAAAGGGAATCTGATCTTCATAAGGATGGTCTCAAGCAGATCATAGCCTTTAGACTCTCCAATGCTTTTCAACAACATCCAAGATGGAGAGCAATCATTTGGGAACAGCTCAAAGGTTTATATGAAAGAGGAGAACTTCAACATCCTGACATCATGTTCCTTAGGCACGAAGTTGAAATAATTGATGAGACTATGGAGCATTACCAACACCTGTTTGAGTAGAAACAACAGCTTTAAGGACAATCTACTGCTGAGTAGATGAAGAATGGAAGTTGTCCATAAGTTGGACAGGCTTGCCATTATCTGCTCACAACATCAACAGTCCAAACTTGTTGAAATTTTCTTCTTGTACATATGTTGTACTCTATTACATCAGTTGTAATTTATCTTATTACATTAGTTGTAATTTACCTTAGTACATCAGTTGTACTTATGTAAAAAGATGTGTTTTTTAAGTCAATGTCAGTGTGTATAAACTGATCTTTTACTTTACTTCATTGTTGTATTTCCATTTCAGCAAATGTAATGTAAAAATATGTAGTGATAATTGATATAATCAGCTTAGACTGAGTATTGCAAATAGGGGGAGATTGTTAGGCACAAAAAGGCCTCAGTCAAACCTATTATACATCTTAGGGGGAGATTATTAATCAAACCTGTTTGATGCTCTTGAAGGTATAATTTAAGGTCATGTTTATGCCTTATTGAAACCTGAAAAAGTGATTTGCAATATAAGTCAAAGCTGCTCACCCTGTTACATCAGTTGTAACTTATGCAGATTGCCCAAACTGTCCTATTCTGTTGGACAGACTGGACATAAACTGTCTACGCTGCTCATGCCTGTTGAACAGCTTGGATCAAATCTAAGTGTTTAGTTCTTTGTGAACAGATGCTGTTCTTTGTGAACAGGTTATGCACTTTATGGAATTTGTTACCATGTCATCATGTATTGTCTTGGACTAAAAGATTAGTTTGCAAGTCGAAGACAAAGTGGAAAATCAGAAGCTACTCACACTGCCCAAGCTGTTCTGATACATGAAGATAAAGTGGATATTTGAAATGGGTGACAGACCATTTCTTATATCAAACTGGCTATACAAGAAGAGGAAAGGATTAAAGTTGACATTCCTCTTTAAGGTAAAGCAGTCTGCAACAGAGACAAAAAGGAAAAGACAAAGATTCTGCAACATAGGGACAAATGTTGTTTTGTCAGAATATGCAGAAAAGCAGTTTTGTCTTTTTGGAAAGGCACTCCACTATCTCTGCATCTAATGAGGAAGGTTCACCAGTATAAAAGGAGTTTCTAAGGAATGTGAGATAACCAAGAGAGAGATAGCCTGAACGTGCAAAGAATTGTGTTTTCATGCATGCAAAGTCTTCTTAGAATAAAACAGTTGAGTGTGTCCAAGCTGTTCTTGTTCAAGCTGTCTGTCTGTCTTGTAAAATCAGTGAGTACATCTTAGTGAGTGAATTCATTGTATCTAGTCTGAGTGTGTCTTAGATTAGTAGTCTATCTTTTGTTCTGTCATCTCAGTTTGAACCATTCCGCAGTTCAAACTTGTTTGTAATTAACATTTGTTGATATATACATACAAACATTGAGAAAAGTGTGTTGAGTTTTTTAAATAGTTGTATTCACCACCCCCCCCCCCCCCTCTACAGCTTACAGCTACGTATTAGGGAAACCTTTTGGGACCTACAGTAACTAAAATCATACGTGAAAGTGTGTAAGAAAATGTTGTAATAATAAATGTTAAAAGAGGACCAAACAAAAATTTATTAAAATAAAAGGGCTAAATAAAAGATAACACTGAGATAAGGGTGTGTTATGAAAAATTTAAATTTAAAATTGAAAAAAAAAGGGAAAAACCATCCGAAATGTGGGAGACGTGATTGACCAAGAAGATTTGATAATTGTATGCATACATAATACGAGGATTCAATATTGTTTTCACTTATGAATCAAATTTAATTCAAACAGATATGTTGATTACCCGAGAAAGATAAAATATAAATCATAAACTAGAAAACATATATGTATCATTAATCTCAAAAGAAGTGTAGTGTGTATCAATATCATATCTAAACATTCATTGAACACCAAAAATCAGCAAAACTACTGAATCTTTAATACAGTGCATTCACATGGATCATCACGCTCTTGACTTTTGCATCTACAGGGGGGGGGGGGGGGGGGGTTGGAGAAAAACGTCAGAAGTTGGAAATCATTTATGCAAAAATCAAGAATGAAACCATTAACCTAACCTGTAAATCTTGAAAAGAGACGAGATTAGTAGAGGAGAGTAGCCAGCGTGGTGGACGACAAACAACAATAGGGGTCGACGGTGGTGCGCGGCTAGGGTTTTGTAGTGGGGAGAACAACACATTTCGATTCAAACCAAAAACAAGCAATTTTAAAGCATATATTAGAAAATTGGGGCATATAGCGGAAAGAAGGGGTTGTCATCGATGGCATTGTGATGGTCGTCGGTCATGGTTGAGAATCAAGGTTGACTGTGTGGTGGTTGTTAGTCGTGGCTAAAAATCAAGGTCGACGGTGTGGTGGTCATTGGTCGTGGATGAGAATCAAGGTCGTGAGTGTGGTGATCGGAAAGGAAGCAACAACAGAGGTGGGTGGAGGCCTGGGGGGTCCACATATGAGGGGGAGAGAAGAACATATGCGTCTTTCTTCTCTGGATGAGAGGGAGAGAATAGGCCTTTTGGGTTCTCATCCAATCAGAGGACGGTGAGATGGGCCTTCATCACTTATAACTTTCGAACTCTCTCGTTGCTATTTGCCTATTTCTTCCTACCCAATAATACATAAGAGTTTATAAGACTTTTAATATGGGATATCAAACACCCCCTTAATTCATCTGTAAATGTTCCACATATTGGGGTAAGCTACATGCCTAATAAATAAAAATTAAACGAATCTACAAAAATACGTATCATACATAGCTAGAGATGTACAAAACCAGGTTTGACCGGTTTTAGGTTTGGGTTTGAAAATCAGACTGGTTTTGATCAAAGGTTAAAAACCGGTTTGGGCCAAAAACCGGTTTAGGTTTAAAACCGGATTGGGGGAGGGAAAACTCAAACCTAACCTAACCGGTTCAGGTTGTAAAAAATCAAAAAACCCAACTTGAACCGTTTTTATTTTTACTTTTTAAAAACTATTTCAAACACTTTTTTTAACTAAAAACTTATTCAAACATTTTATTATAATACAAACTTATTTAAACATAACTAAAAACTTTAAATTTTATTAAATAAACTGTGAATTCAAGATATAGGCGAATCAATAACATGTAAGACATATCTTGCTTTGATTGAATAATTTTTCTCAAATACACTTTGAAAGACACACACTTGAAAAATGAGAGTTCTATATACAAGTTTACTAATTACAACATTAGTCTTTGAACTTATATAATATTGTTTTTCACCTCTATAATTTTGTAACTAACAATCTCCCCCTTAGAGATGAAAAACAATTTACAATTGAAGTTCATTGCAAGGACTTTACAATATGCAAACAAACATTTAAAAACTAAACTTTTTCAAGTCTTCAGAGATAAATCTTCAAAACTTGATCTTTTATTCTTCTCTCTTCTACTATCTTCTTTTTGATCTTTGAGTCTTCAAATAATATCTCTTCTTTAGTGTCTCACTGATTTTCATATCTTTTTTCTCTGATCTTCTTTTTTCTATTCTAAGAAACCAATACTCTCCCCTTGAATGATGAACTGGATACAATTCTCTCCATTGATCAAATATTTCATGTTTCAACTTTAACTCTTCTGCACTAATTACAGTTGTTGCAATTGTCTTCAAACTATTCAGCAGTTGTCTCTGAGATTCAAATTTTCTCCCCCTCATGATGATCATAAGAATTATGAACATCATGCAAAATCTTCAGAGACGCAGATGTAGTGAAATTACAATTGCAGACATGAATACATGCAAAAATACAACAACAATTATAACTTAGAAATATTACAAAATTCTCTCTCCCCCTCAAAATGATATCCTCTCTTTCAAATATGTTCTCTCCCCCTATTCTGAACAAATTTATCACTCCCCCTCAAATGGATACTCTCTCCCCACAGAAACAAACAAAGTCAAAGATTTTCAACTTGACCTAATAAAAATGAAACATATTCATTTGTAAATTAACGATTCCATGTCCACATAGGAATCCTGTTTGCACAATAGACATTATCTATGTGACCTACTTTCAGCGCAGGCATGATGTTAATACTGGTAGGATTTCCAAATAGTCATCATGAAATCCTTTATTATGAAAGAATCACTGTTATTTGTTCCGGCTTAGTCACTTTGGACTAGCAGTTTATAGTCACCCAGATTGTTAGACTCGATTAGTCCTAAAAGTGTATCTAATCAGCAGTAGTCACAATGTGCATACAAATGAAGTTGGAGACTGGAGCAAATATCTTCGTTTTCAATATCAATAATATCCAAATGATATATCGATAGAAATGTGTTATATCTCCGTGATTATTGAAACAAAAATCTTTTTGAGAGATAACTGAGTAGTTGGTGGGGTTAAGTGCATGCGTCAATGGGTCCATGACGTCTTTTTTAATATCAAGTAACCTAGGGCTTGATAAATTATGTGGTAACCCAGCCGACACAGTGTAGTTAGGATTATCTTTTCTTCAAATTCTTTTTCAACTCTCAGCTCTCACCATTTTTCAACTAAGCTCCTTCCGGCTCAGTTTTTCAGAAATACAAGTCAATCAGCTTCATAGTGAAAGCATGATCTGATGCACCGCCATCTCCTGTCAATATGCCCCTCTCACTTACATTTTACCTCTGCTCGACTAATAGACCTAAAGAACCATCACCCACACAAACTACAGCTGGTTTACTCATTGGGTAGGTCTTCCGGTTCTGGTTAGACCATAGAAGCGATATATATGTCTATCATAATTTGGTGCATAATCGGAGTCAGCAGAAATAGTGTTCAGCATTTCCGCTCATGGAATATCACATAAAAAATGATTAAGATTTTCAGCTCAGATGAATTAAGAGATGAAATCCAGAATGAAATTGGGGAATGATTAGTTGGGAGGCATCTGAATGAAATGTAAAATCTGATATATGATATGAAATTAATTAGATTTTGATGAAAGAATTAGCTCATAGGGGATATGAAATATATGGGAGACAAATGAAGAAAATCTTAGAATAAATGAGATTATGAATATAAAAAAGATTAGAATAATTAATCTCAATGATACCCTCAGAGAATCAGAAATTAACATAAAATTTTTTCTTTTCAGCTCAAACCTCTTATATGTGCACAAATTTATTTCAGTAAATAATTGCACACGTTTTTATGAAAATATATCATCTTCAGAGTGCGTCTGAAACTCCCCTTGGAAATAACCACACAAAGTTAGTCAACTCATGTAAAATAAATCAAGAGCAAAATATTGTAAAATAAAACTCCCTATTTGTCAATACAGCTTCAGAGTTGAATTCGGGGTAAGAATTTCAAAAAGATTAATCTTTCAGAATCGGGTTCTAATCTGAACTGATTAGAAGCCTTTGTTACGGAAGCTTGGGTTTCAGTCTGAAGTAACTGAAAGCCATTTTGTACTTTACACGGGTTCCAGTCTAAAGTGATCTGGAAACCACTTCCAATGAAGTACGGGTTCTGCTCTGTTGTGAGTAGAAGCCATATCAATGAAGACCGGGTCCTAGTCTGAATTAACTAGAAACATTTTCATGAAGACCGGGTTTTAAAATGATGTGTACAGAAACCATTTCAGTTAAGATTAGGTTCTGCACTGATGTGTACAAAAACCATTTATGTTAACATCGGATTCTGCAATGATGTGTGCAGAAACCATTTCCTGCAAAATTAAGATGTCTTTGGTATCTAAATAGCTTTGGATCCAGGCTTGTTAACGCTCTTGGGTACCCATTTCATTACGGGTTTAGGTACCCATTGCAAAACATATTTATTTTCTTCTTTCTCAAACTCTGAAAGCAAATTTCTTTTAGTATGATAAAATTGAATATATGATTTATGAAAGAAACTTGAATCTGAACGAACAGAATTATACAAACTCTTCTTTCTAAAAATTTATCTGGTACTCGCATGTTTTCGATAATAGTTTGTATTTTTCTTGGAAGATTTCTTCTGAGAAGAATAACCAGTATTTTAAGAAACTTTTGAAAACTTAGATTTTTAAGATTCACCAGGGTAAATCTTGACTAAAAGTTTATCAACTACTTTATCTTTGCCTTGATTTATCTTTAAAAGATATTTAAGTTGAAGATCTGAAGACAAATCAAACTCAGGAGTTTTAGCTAGATTCTTTTCACTTTCTAAAGATAAAACAGAATGATCAACTTTATGTTCTAAACAAAGTTTAGAATCCTTAACCTTTCATTCATTTGAAGAAGGGGAAACATTAAATTGTTACGAACGATGAAATATTGATCTTCTAATCCTTTAATAATGACCAAATATTAATTTCTGTCATCATCAAACGATTGATAATCAGTTTTAAAATATTGTTCTATAATTAAGAACATATTTCTTTCTCTTCAAACAATTTAGATTTCGCTTTGAAATCTTGTTCTTTAAGTAAGAACTCATTTCTTTTCTTCTCAAATAATTCTATAATTAATGAAAACTCCTTTTGAAGAGTAAAAAATTATTCAGATTTGTTCAAAACATAACTTTGATCAGGATGATTTGTCTTTGAGAGTGTTTCTTCAAGATCTTTAACTTTCTTGTATAGATTAGATCGTTCAGGCAAAAGATATTTTAGTTGAGTTACATTCTGAAAATTCTCTTGTTTAGAATCTTCAAGTTCCTTTGATAATTTAGATATTTCAAAATGATGCTCTTCTTTTTCAAAAATCAAAACTTTTATATCACATTCATCAGACTTTAATTTCTTTAAAAGTTCAACATTTTCTTCAGTCAACACTTTAACTTGATTATGAAAACAAGATCACTCATTTAAGTTTAAGAACCCTCTCTTGATAGACATCAATTGTAGCTCTGAGTTCTCGAATTTGTATATCTTTGGCTGTCCAGTTATCTTGAAACATTTTGATGATATCTACAAAAAAACAAATCAAGTTAAAAATGAGGTCAACAAAAGTTAAGTATGGTCAACACAAGTCAACAATGTCAAATATAGTCCAATGAAAGATCTGAATATTGTATAAGGATAGAAATCTAAGGTTGAAGCTTTGAAATATGTATCTAAGGTTGATGACTTGTTAAAAATCAGCTATGTAATGACTTTTGGACGTTGATTTTTTCAGCTTCTTTATAGAAAAATGTCTGTAACTTTTTTCTGGAGTCGAATTAGGCTTTGAAAATTGCTTCTACTGGCTTTGCCTATACTTGAAACTGTAGATCTTGATTCAAGCTTCATTTCGATGTATGGTAGGCCATGTAACGATATTCCAGTCATAAGTTATGGCCACTGGAAGCAGTAAAGGTCACAAATGAAAATGTATGCTTTGAATTCAAAATTCAGGCTTTATGATTCGAAATTCAGCCTTCAATACCCGAATTTCAGGCTTTATGATCCAAAATTCAGCCTTTAGTACCCGATATTCAGCCTTTAATACCCGAAATTTAGCCTTTTTGATTCAAAATTCTGCCTTCGGTACCTTAGATTCAGCCGTCAATACTTGAAATCCAGCCTTTGTGATTCGAGATTTAACTTGTTAACTTTGAATTTCAGCCAATTAACTTTGAATTTCAGCTAATTAACTTCGAGTTTCAACCAATGTACTTCGAGTTGCACCCAATGTACTTTGAATTTCAGCCAATGTACTTCGAATTTCAGCTAATTAACTTCGAGTTTCAGCCAATGTACTTCGAGTTTTAGCCAATGTACTTCGAATTTCAGACTCTTAACTTCGAATTTTATCTTCTGATGCATGAACTCGAATCTCACAATCCGTTTATTTGATCTTGTAAACCTACAAAGAAATTCAAAAACACGTTTTTGGCAAAAAAAAAATAAATAAATAACAATTCAAATTTATCAAACAAGGTAGTTATTACATAAAATAACAAGAACACTCAAGAACACTTAACCTAAAAAATCAGTTGATCACCAAATTGAATGTTCAAATCTCGATATTAAGCCACAAAATTAATCACACTTGCTTTCTTATCCAAAACTGAATTCAACATATCTAGATTCAACCAAATTTAGCAAGAATTGATCAAGAACACAAAGTGAAAAAACTTTTTGAATTAGAATATGAAACTTTATGTCAACAAACATGAATACGATTGGCATAACATATCCAAAATTAGATCAATTGGATACACAGAGAATTTTCTATGAATTTTCAAAGGCGACATTTCGAAAAAAAAATCCAAAACTTTAAATATCGATTTCTCCCAATGTATTTGGAATTAGATCTTGAAGTTTTAAGGATTTGTTTGTACAATAACCCTTAGACTCTTTCAAAGAATCAGAACCTAATTCCAATCCAATCTAAAGTTCCAAAAATCGATCACAAGAACGTCAAAAACGAATTTCAGAAATTAAAAACTCGATTACTTACTGATCATGATGAACTAGGACTTGAAATTTTACTGGATCTTCATCTTGTTAATCTTCAAAACATATCCAAAAGTCAGCATTTCATCATATGAACTTTCAAAAAATTCAGGAGATCATAGCTTTTCTCGATTGACTTTTTCGCTTGAACTCTCTTGCTTTATTGCATGATTTTTTATTTTGATTCACCCCCAAGGCTTTGATGCCAATTGTGAATTCAAGATCTAGGCGAATCAATAACATGTAATACAAACGAGAATTCTGATATTGATAACGAAATTTCCAAGGGAAATTTCCTTATATACAAGTTTTCTAACTATCTACTAATTACAACATTAGTCGTTCAACTTATATAATATTATTTTTCACCTCTATAGTTTTGTCAGCCAAGAAGCAGAAGTGTGAAGTTGAGTGTTTGTCAGCCAAGAAGCGGAATCAAGAAGTTGAATGAGCCTTCGTAAAAATATCAGCAATCTGCATAGTAGACGAGACAAAGGGCAGTGATATGGTTCCGATCCGAAAATGATGACGAGTCAAATGACAGTCAATCTCAATATGTTTCGTACGCTCGTGAAAAACAGAGTTACGAGGAATTTGAATAGCACTCTGATTATCACAATACAAAGGAGTAGGCCGGGAAACATTAACACCCCTATACGCTAGTAACTGTTGGAATATCTTTTGTTGATGAAATACAAAGTCTAGGTTTATTTTGTAATTTGTTCATAGTTGTAAATAGTATAAAAGTATAGTTGACTTCGTAATAGAATGTAACAGATATGACATTCTGCATTTTGTATTCACACGGATATCCACAAAGATCTAGGGCTACAGTGTTAGAAGCTTCTCATTCTCCTTTGTAATCATTTTGCAATCAATCCAAGCATTCGGTTAGTGTTGTTGATTCTGTTCTTGATTAATTGTTTGTGATTGTTGATTGTTTGATAGGATTCATAATTCACAATTGGTATCAGAGCGCTTAGGGTGATTTTTGATTTGAAATTAAATATTTTCGAGAACTGTTCTTGACACATTTTTTTTCGAAAAACATAAACATCAACAAGGGTTTTTATCCTGTTGATTATTGATTTTGAAAATTGGATCGAAGGAAGAGGTTAGGAAGTCGATTGAATTGATCAAAGATTTGTTTTGATTCATCAAACACAGAAAAAGATCTGTTGATTTTTCTGAAATTTTGAAAAACCAAAAGTTCTTCACTGTTTTATTGCAAAAGTCACTTTTAGATCTGTTTTTGGACGATATACTTTCACAAAAAGTGTTTGAAATCAGAATCCCTACCTTCGATATCAATTTGGTTGAAAATAGCTCAGTTTTACAAATTAAATTGAGTTTCAGACTTGAAAATTTTGAAGAAGTAAGAAACTCGAAGTATATTGTGTTCTTAGTCAATTCGAGTTGACAGCCATTACCAATCGAGTTGAGTACAAGTTTTAATCGAGTTGACTTTAGTGTCAATCGAGTTGAACTTGTATCTCAAGCGAGTTGACTTGCATTTAAATCGAGTTGATCTGTCTTACATTCGAGTTGGTGGTGAATTACATTCGAGTTGAACTTACATTCTATTCGAGTTGAACTCAGTTCAATTCGAGTTGATCAAGTTCAAAGGAAAGTTTAATTCGAATTGCACATATCTTCATTCGAGTTATTCTTAGTTTAATTCGAATTTCACATATATTCATTCGAGTTATTCTTAGTTTAATTCGAGTTACACAAATATTCATTCAAGTTACACTTAGTTCAACTCGAGTTGCAACATAGAACCAATCGAGTTGCACACTGCATCAATCGAGTTGCACACTACATCAATCGAGTTGCACACTGACTCAATCGAGTTACATAGTGAATCAATCGAGTTGCACATAAGCTTAAATCGAGTTGCACATTGAGTCACTCGAGTTTCATAACTAATTGATTCGAGTAGCTTAATTCTTCTAACAAGTTCATTTGTTATAGATTCGAGTTGATAATACATTGGTTCGAGTTTCAATCATTCATTAATCGAGTTGTTCAACACGTCATTCGAGTTGATTATCTTGTTAATTCAAGTTTCATTCAACATTCTTTCAAAGGTTGATCAATTTTCAACAGTTGATCAACTGTTTCAGTTTCAATCAAATATCATTAGATCTTGGAAAGTTTCCTATCTATCAGTCATAATGTCAAAAGACGCGCTTGCCATGGGATCAGAGACGAAACCCCCAATTCTCTATCGGGGAGAATACGTACAGTGGAGGGAACGGTTTTTGGAATTCATCAGTTTCCATGATCTTTCGGAAGAAATGCTAAAGTCCTTAACGGACGGACAAGCTGTGTTCATGGAGACAATCCCTGGTGTACCCACTGGAAACCCCCCAATTCCACCAAGAACTGTTGAAGTTACAAACTTAATTGAGGCACAGAAAAGAAGAAAATTAGGGGACAAAATAGCTAGGAAGTTGTTACCGATCTCAATCCCCAATGACATCTATACCTGTCTTACAAACACAAAGACCGCCAAATCCATCTGGGATGAGGTGTGCAAGTTAATGAGGGGATCCGACAGGGCTGCAACCAATAGATCAATGAATACTCTGATGACTTTCGAGAATTTTAGAGCGCGAGAAGGAGAATTACTAGTAAACACTTACTTGCGGTTTGTTAGTCTGGTAAGTGAGATGAAAAGAAACGGGGTAAACAAGTCCAATCTAGATATCAATGTCAAGTTCTTAAACGTACTTAACCCAGAATGGGAAAAGTATGCGATGATTATCCAACAGACGAAGGACATTGAAGAGATGGACTTCCACATGATTTTTGAAAACCTCAATAACTATTAAGAGGTTGTTTTGAGGAAAATATCTGGCAAAAAGAAAGCCGAGAAAGAGACTGTTGACCCTTTGGCTTTATTAGCAGAAAAGAAATATAAGTATAAGCTGAAAAAGGAGAAACACGCAGTTATTAGCAATAGCTCTTCCGAATCAGACACACCAGATTCATCTGCTGATTCCGAGATAGAAAAGATGAAAAAGCAGATAGCATTGCTTACTAAGGCATTCCAAAAGAAATTCTATCGTAAGCCAACCAACAACAAAATGCGCTACAAGACTGGCTCAAGGAAGTTTGAAAAGAAGGAGAAATATGAAAAATCTGGTGAGAGCAGTGGCAGGAAAGCTGAAAAGTATGAAAAATCTGATAAATCCGCCAAGAAAAAAACAGAGCAAAAGTGCTACAATTGTGGAAAACCAGGACACTTTGCTCGTGAATGCAGAATTCCAGTAGTAAAAAACTCCGACTACTACATAAGAAAGGCTCTCCTAGCCAAGGAAAAGGAAGCTGGAAAATCCCTTATGGCAGAGGCTGACCACTGGCTACAGTTATCAGAGGATGAAGACATATTGGATGAGGATGCTCATATCTGCTTGAAATCATAAGTCTTCAATGAATCGGAAATGAGTGAGTCAGCTATGATAGCAGAACATGAGGTGGGTTGGGCTAACGGACGAAGAAAATGAGAAAAAGCAAGAGTCTGATGAGGAAGAGACTGAAGAGTTCGCGTTGATGGCAGCAGGAAAAGCTGGATGCAGCAATGACAAGGATACTGATGAATCAGAGTCGGTAAAATCAGACAGTTCAGAAACACCAGAGGTAAATTCTAATTCTGACTCTGAAAATGATGATTCCTGTTTGCTTGAAGAAAAATTAACACAAATGGCCTTTATGCTTAAGAAATTTGAAAAATCATTAAAGGCTGAAAAGAAACATGCTCACTCTTTGGAAAACAGACGATCCTCTTTAAGCAGGAAGTGCGATCTGAAGGCATGGGTTAAGCAAATAGATTTCTTCAACGGTAGATTCCACTCCATTCGCTTGTACTGCGCTCTACTGGCTCTAAGACCCAACATGATAGGAGTAACCTACACATTCAAGATATTCTTGAAAGGCGGATTGACAAGTGCGACGAGGAGATGGAGATTCCAGAAAAGTCTACGTAATGAACATACCTTAGTATTAGATTTTTCAAACTGGAAGTCTGAGTGACCCAGTAGTTAATCTTTCCCCGTTCGTCACTGAAACATCTTTGAGTCAAGCCTTAAATGTTGTTGTTGCTGGCGTAAACAATCATGTATCTACTCAATTGTCAGAGGTAATGGCTCAAATTAATAACATTCACAAGTTTTTGAAAGGAAAGTCAGTAGCAGAGGAGTCAGTGAAGCAACCCGATCCTAATCAAGCTATTGAAGAGCTGAGAGATTTGATGTTTGAGTAGTTTGATGAAATGAGAGAGACAGAGAGAATGATAGGATTAGAGAGTACCGTGATTACTGCTTTAGGAAATTTATCTGAACGGGTGGCGGCTGTTGAATAGACCTACAAGGCTCAAGCGTCTGCGCCAAAACGTAAACATGATGAGCATGACAATGACTCCGATGATGCTCCTCATGAGGGGGAGAAGAGGAGGAAGCTTGACAAGCCTACACCGGGTATATTGATGATAACCTATCCAGAGAAGGAGGCTGAGGTTAGAGAGAAAGAAGCGGGAAGCTCAAAGGAACCTACTGATGTTCAAAGTGAGCTGGGATAGATTCTTCATGAAGATGTTCCAGTTCCTTTAAATATTCAGTCAGACATCTACAATTTTGAGGAGTACAATGATTCTATAGATGATGTTTAAGAAGTTCAAGAACAAACTTTGATGCTCCAAGGAAAAGAAAGTGAAGGAGAGAAAGAGGTCTATGTTGAGTTATCTGATGATGATGATTTGATTGCCTTAACTGATATAGCTATTCGAGCTGAAGGAATTGAAGAAGATGAAGAATTAGTGCAAGAAATATTAAGAGAATCTATACCAACACCGACGGTTGAAAAGCCTGAGGTTGTGGTTCAAGTTAAAGAAGACATTCAAGATTTTCCAATTGAGAATGTGATTCCTCAAGAGAGTGTTGTGTTGAACGAAGTTGAAGTGATGGAAAGATTTTTCAATGAATACATTCTGGTTGATGAGTCACAAAAACAACACCGACTCAGATTTGAAGCTCAACAAGTTGTACAAAGGGAAATTAGAGATATGCTTACTTTGCTCAATAAGGATGAAATCAGTAAGAAGAAAGTTAAATCATTTGAATTATCTGCAAGACAATCAGCTGAGTTTATCAAGAAAAGGAATAAACTGCCTTATCTCGAAGATTATCTGGAGAAAAGAATCTTCTGCAAGAAGCAAGCTCCGTGTACATTTTAAAAACTGTTTAGAGTTCTGGAGCCTAATATGCCGAATCTGGTTGACTATGCTAGTTTCTTGAGGAATAAGACTCAACCTGTTGATAAAGTAAAGAGTGAATTTAGGATAGTTGATTTAATCAAAATTGAGAAATGATGGAAATGTCTAGTTTCTTGAGAAATAAGACTCAACCTGTTTCGAGAGCTGATGGAATTCATTCACAGAAGCAGACATGTTCAATATGCATTTAGTTGATATCGAAGACTTATTTGATGAACTGTGCCGCAATAAGAGAAATGTATACTGTAGATTTGCACTGAAGACAATTTTTCACTTCATGCATACCAAACTGGTATTGATGTCTGTGCAAGATCTACAGATTGGTGTCGAAAGAGGTATGAGGAAAATAAACATTACAGCTCCGAATCGAGAAATCAAGTTTGCTGGAGATTTGAAGGAGTATCAAGTTATTATGGTTAAACATCCTGCAGTCATGTACAAAGACAAAAATAAAAAGCTAAGAGCAATGAGGAGTGTTGAACTTAACAAATTTGTGATGGTACGCTACAGAAAGTAATAAATGGGTTGAAGGGAAAGCTGGCATCTGACAAGAAAAGAAAAACTAAGAAGGGAGCTTTATCTGTTAATGACAGAAGATTGATGGTGGAGTTTATATCCAAAATCGAATGGAGACTTTCTGACAGGAAAAGTATAAGAAGATTTGAGTTGAAGTTGGGGCTTTCAAGATGAAGACTTTGCTTATTCCATCAAAGGGGGAGATTCTTGAAATATCTTTTGTTGATGAAATACAAAGTCTAGGGTTTATTTTGTAAATTGTTCATAGTTGTAAATAGTATAAAAGCATAGTTGACTTTGTAATAGAATGTAACGAACCTGACATTCTGCATTTTGTATTCGCATGGATATCCACAAAAATCTAGGGCTACAGTGTTAGAAGCTTCTCATTCTCCTTTGTAATCATTTTGCAATCAACCCAAGCATTCAGTTAGTGTTGTTGATTTTGTTCTTGATTAATTGTTTGTGATTGTTGATTGTTTGATAGGATTCATAATTCACAGTAACCAACGTAGCCAAACGACCTCACATGTAGTAACTGCCATAGCACGATACTCAGCTTCTGTAGATGAGCGAGAAACAACATACTGCTTTTCGCTTTTCCATGAGACAAGAGAGTCCCCAAGAAAAACACAAAAACCCGTAGTAAACTTTTGATCATTAGAATCACCAGCCCAATCAGCATCGCTATAAGCACGCAGCTCATGAAACGATGTAGAAGGAAACAACAAACTCTGAAATTGAGTACCCCTCAAATACCGCAAAATACGAAGAACAACTCCCTGATGTACAGTAGTGGGAGCGTTAACAAACTGACTAACCACATGAACATCATGAGATATGTCCGGACGAGTGACAGTAAGATAAATCAAACTACCTATAATGGTAAGATACAAACTCGGATCTGATAGAGGAACTCCATCATTCAGGAAATAAAGTGCATTGGTTTCAAGGGGAGTATCCACAACTTTATTATCAGAAAGATGAGCGCGGCCAAATAAATCAGAAATATACTTCGATTGAGATAACAAGTAACCTTTATCAGAGTGAGCAACTTCAATCCCCAGAAAATAGTGTAACCATCCCAAGTGTTTCATAGCAAAACGGGTAGCCAGATCACGCTTAAGAGACTCAATACCCTCTAAATCATCACCAGTAATAATCATGTCGTCAACATATAAAGATAAGATAATTCAATCGGCACCTGTGGTTTTAACAAACAACGCTGAGTCATGATTACTCGCAATAAATCCAAGAGAGGTGATGACAGTAGAGAATTTCTCAAACCAAGCACGAGGGCCTTGTTTGAGACCATAGAGAGCCTTACGAAGCCGACAAACTTCACATTTCTGATGAGCAATACCTGGAGGAGGAGTCATGTAAACCTCCTCATTAAGATCTCCATTCAAGAAGGCCGTTTTGACATCCATTTGAGATATTTTCCACAGACGAACAGAAGCCACTTCAATCAAAGTACAAACAGTGGTCATTTTTGCAACATGCACAAAAGTTTCCTCATAATCCATATTGTACTGTTGTGAGTATCCCTTAGCAACAAGTCTAGTCTTATATAGCTTAACAGATCCATTTGATTTGGTCTAATCTTGTTGACCCAATGACAACCAATGGGTTCCTTTCCAGAGGGGAGAGGAACCAAATCCCAAGTACGAGTATGATAAAGAGCGATAAGCTCCTCAGCCATCGCCTCCTGCCAAAGTGGATCAGAGATAGCCTCTGTATAGGATGTAGGCTCAACAAAACAATGAACATTAGCAAGAAAAGAAGCAAAGTCGGGAAGTTAAGTAGGCCTACGAGGACGAGTAGGTTTATGTGTGATAGGAACATCCACAGTAGAAGTCTGTGGTTGAGCGGTCGTATGCATAGGAGAAGGATTTGATGTTATACACGTCTCAGGAATAGATGAATCTAATGTAGAATCTTCAGTGTCAAGACTAAAAGGATCAATAGACAAAAGTTCTAACCGTGTCGGAGTAGGAGACGAAGTCGGAATTGAAAAGAAGGGAATATGCTCTAAAACTGTCAAATGACGCGAGACATATAATTTGTGACTGACCGGATCAGAACAACGATACCCCTTTTGACTTACCATATACCCCAAGAACACACATAAAGCTGAACGAGAAGACAACTTGTTTCGCTCAACATGTGGACGAAGAACAAAACAAGCACAACCAAAAACACATAAGGAAGAGTAATCAGGTTTGGTTCATGAAGTTTTTCGAACGGAGATAGACCAGAGTTATGAGCAATGGGAATCCGATTAATGACATAGACAGCAGTAAGGAGAGCTTCAGCCCAGAAGACACGACGAAATTCAGAAGACAATAACAACGAACTAGCAATTTCAAGGAGATGTCTATGTTTTCGTTCGGCAACACCATTTTGTTGAGAAGTATCGGTACACTACGTTTGGTATATTGTACCATCAGAAGCAAGTAATTGGGTGAAGGAATTAGAAGTGTATTCACCTCCTAAGTCACAACGAAAACATTTAATGACAGCTGAATGTTGGGTTTTAACCAAAGCTCTAAAATCTTTATAGATGGACACAAATTCAGACCCATGTTTCATCATATAGATCCATGTATAACGAGTATAATCATCAATAAAAGAAACATAATATCTACCACCCCCCTTAGAAGACACGGGAGAAGGTCCCCGGACACATCAGAATGAATCAGATCAAATGGTGCAAAAGAACATGAGACACTTTTATTAAACGGTAAGGCGGAAAATTTCACCGGCATACAACCACTACAATCAGATTTATCTGAAAAATTCAATTGACCTCGAGTGCCTGTAGATAAATCTGAACGAGAGTGCCATATGTAAAAAATATGAAGACAAATGACTCAAACGAAAAGAAGATAAATCGACACTTGAAGCAGCCACATCTGAAACTCTGAGATTGTCCAAAACATAGAGGTCTCCCAGCTTACGATCTGTCCCAATCACCTTCTGAGAATGTGGGTCCTGAACACAACAAGATAAATCAGAAAAGAAAACACAATAACCCGATTTACATAGTTAACTAACAGAAGCAAGATTTAAAGCAAGACTAGGAATATAATACACATCAGGTAGAGACACACAAGAGGTAACAATGGAGCCAACACCTTCTAGTGGCATAAATGTGTCATTTGCAGTTATCATAGATATGGAAGAACTCGGAGACAAAGAAACAACGATGAGAGATGAGGTGACATATGATGCGATGCCCCAGAGTCTAATATCCATAAAGATGGAGGCATACCTAAGTTAGTCGAGGAGGACAGACCTGATTGAGAAGCAGACAACGCAGCAGATGAGGAAGCAAAGAACTGTTTAAATTTCTCAAATACTTGAGGATCCAAGACGAAAGGTGGCGTGGCATTAGAGTGATCCAATGAAGGCACAACAACTGAGGCGGACAAGGAACCTAAGGGGTGGAACCTGTAGGACGATGTTGAAACTGTCCAGGAGATTCATTCTATTGTGGAGGTCGTTGATGCTGCTGTTGTTTACCCTGTTGTTTACCCCTGGCAAGTAAAATCGGACACTAAGACTTCCAATGATTCTTTCCCTTATAGAAGGCACACTCATCATAAGCAACTTTAGGAGCTGGTTTGTCAACAGAATGTTGTGGAGTGGCAAAAACAGTAGGAGTCGATGAAGACTGTGAGCTTTTATCAATCTGAGATCTAAGACGAGTTTTTTCAGCAACTAAATCTCGAAGAGGAGTGCGATCAAGGATTGTCCCACACAATCCTTCAAATCAGACCGGAGTGCCATCAAAAACTGTATTAGACGTTGTTCTTCTCTCCTAAGGATATACGGACCAAACGAATTTAAGTCTGCCGATTCAGTAAGTGCCAACTGATCCCAAAGATTTGACATAGTAGAATAGAACTCTTGAACACTCATATCATTCTGGTGTAATGCACGAATGTCTATTTCTAACTGATACTATCTTGCAAAATTAGATTGAGTGTATAACCTCTACAGAAAATCTCAGACTTCCTTAGCAGTGCCATACTTGGCTAAATGAATGCCGATCGATTGCGTAACAGAGTTATTTATCCAGGTAAGAATCTTTGCATTATCTGTCTCCCAAGTATCAAGTAAGGCTGCATAATTTTCAGCCGCCTTATCCATAGGTTTATCCTTCGTACCAATCACATAGCCCCAATTAGATTTACCACGCAAATTTTTTTTCATAACATAACTCCAATACGCATAATTGCTACCTTCAAGTTGAATAATAATCGATTGCAGAGAATCGTCTTTGCGAGCAGCCATTATTAAATCACCAGAATCCACAAATCCCGAATAACAATTTAACACAATGACAAATAGTCACAACAACAACGAATGCAAACCTAACCACAACGATGAAAACCGAATCAAACCACAGTAACGCAAACCTAATCACAGCGGCCGAATCAAAACATTAATCAAGAACCAAAAACGAAATCAAACTCACCACAGCGACGAAATCGATTATCGATTGTACGAATGAGCAACCATTGTAATACGAAATACGGTCAAAAAACAACAACAAACGCAAACCACAGTTCGATCAGCGACACCGGTGCTATACAAAACTTATCCCTTGATCAATAGCCTTGGTGTGATACCATGATGAACAATAAGAAAAAGAGGCTAGGGTTTAGATAAAACGGCTAGGGTTTATTTACTATAATATGTTATCTTACAATGAACAATAAAAAGGATATATATAAACAAGAAATGAGATAATGACAAAAGCAACCATCCAACTAATCAACTATATTAAAAGACTATATATATGCTAATAGTTTTCTTATCTTAAACTATCATATAAGTTCATCATCGGATCCTTGCTATTATAAGTAAAATACAATGATGAATTCAAAGTTAAAAAGCATTTGTTGAACCATATTCGTTAAAATACACTCTAAATAAATCATTAAAACATTTGTTAAATGTGCTTTTGTATTTTCCGCAAACATTACATCGTCGTCCGCATTCAAATCCAAAATCAATAGAAATTTTATCGATAAGTAGTTCCACCCCGCTAACGTTCAATCATGGGTTCAATTTGGCAACACAAGTAATTACTGGTGACATTTCTTTAAAATATTTTTTTTTAGTTTTTCTTTCATGGGCGCGAATCCACGCATTAGCATGACTTACTAAATTATATCGCGGTTTAAGAGTGTTTTGAATCACCTTAGTCAATTACAGGTTGTCAAAGTGATTGAACAACAAACATTCTTGAATCATAAAGCATGCAAATTCTTGACGACATCGCTCCACCGAATATGCAAAAGCACTCCCATCCCATGACATAAATGCTTGACTTTCTTCCAGAACGAATTTGAGTCCTTGGCAATATCTATTGGTATGCATCTTCAACGATAAGTTGCATTCGGTTTTCTAAAAAATGTCCGCAATTTTTACATTGCGCCTTCAACATTCGATAACTTCACCATATTGTAATTGCACCAAAGTTTAGGGTTTCATCTTTTTTCTAATACTTCAATAATTGTTGGTGCTTTCGTAGAACCAATACTGGTGGGAGCTCTAGAACTTTGAGTTGCCATTTTTTTTTTTTTGAGTGTTTTTTGAATTTTCGGTATCAAGAATGCGTTTTGAGAAAGTTTAGTGTTGTCACTAAACCAAACTCAACATACATATTTATAGAATGTTAGGGATGCCAAAATGGTAAATAAAAAAAACCCCCAAAAAAACAGTCACAAACGGCTAGTTTTTTAAAAAAAAACATCTACTTTTTTAAAAGGTTCCAAACTCTGAATCGTTCCAACCTGAACCGAACCAGTTCTGTAAATGATATATCCAAACCGGTTGCAAACCTACAGGTTTTCCAAAATCCGAACCGGTTCAAATCGGTTTTCACACCTCGGTTTTTTAGTACACGACCATATGTAGCACACATAAGCATGTGGCAATATCATAATCATATGTCGTACACAATCCAGATGCTCAGCACAAACCACACAAAAGTACTCCACAAGCATCTCGTTCAATCAACATGGTATTGCCACACACTCTGTTCATATGGTGGTGTCGATACTCCATTTAATTCGCACGGTGGTATCCTAATCTCCAACCTACACCCGTTCAACTTGCAAGATGGTGTCATGTCAACAATGGGTTACTCTGTTGAATTAGCATAGTGGTGTCCAAACAGGCCAAATCACAATAGACCTTGAATCTGAATGAATAGAATTATGCAAACTCTTCTTTCTAAAAATCTATCCAGTACTAGCCTAATTCTGATAATACTTGGTATTTTTCTTAGAAGATTTCTTCTGAGAAAAATAACCAGTATTTTCAGAAACTTTTAAAAACTTAGATTTTGAAGATTTACCTGGGTAAATCTTGACTGGAAGTTTTTCAACTACTTTATATTTGCCTTGATTTATCTTTAAAAGATATTTAAGTTGAAGATCTAAAGACAAATCAAACTCAGAAGTTTTAGCTAGATTCTTTTCACTTTCTGAAATAAATCAGAATGATCAACTTTATGTTCTAAACAAACTTTAGAATCCTTAATCTTATTCATTTGAAGAAGGGAAACATTAAATGTTTCGAAAGATGAAATATTTGATCTTCTAATCCTTTAATAATGACCAAATATGAAATTTAGTCATCATCAAACGATTGATAATCAGTTTTAAATGATTCTTCTTTAATTTTCATCATCAAACAATTTAGATTTCGCTTTGAAATCTTGTTCTTTAAGTAAGAACTCATTTCTTTCCTTCTCAAATGATTCTTTAGTTAATGAAAACCCCTTTTCAAGAGCAAAAACTTCTTCAAATTTGTTCGAAAAATAACTTTGATCAGGATGATTTGTCTTTGAGAGTGTTTCTTCAAGATCTTAAGCTTTCTTGTACAAATCAGATCGTTAAGGCAAAAGATATTTAGTTAAGTTGCATTCAGAAAATTCTCTTGTTTAGAATCTTCAAGTTCCTTTGATAATTCAGATATTTCACAATGAAGCTCTTCTTTTTCAGATTTCAAAATTTTTATTTCACATTCACCAGACTTTAATTTCTTTAAAAGTTTAACATTTTCTTCAGTCAACACTTTAACTTTATTATGAGCACAAGATCACTCTTCTTTAAGTTTAAGAACCAGTACCTGATGAATCTTGTATCTCTCTTGTTGCTTTGAGTTCTCGAATTGTATATCTTTGGCTGTCCAGTTTTCTTTAAACATTTTGATGATATCTGCAAAAAAAAATTCTAATCAAATTAAAAATGAGGTCAACAAAAGTTAAGTATGGTCAACACAAGTCAACAATGTCAAATTTAGTCCAATGAAAGATCAGAATATTGTATAAGAATAGAAATCTAAGGTTAAAACTTTGAAATATGTCTGAGGTTGATAACTTGGTGAAAATCAGCTCTGTAGTGACTTTTGGACGTTGATTTTTTCAGTTACTTTATAGAAAAATGTCTGTAACTTTTTTCTAGAGTCTAATTAGGCTTCGAAAATCGCTTGAACTGGCATTTCCAATTATCAAAACTGTAGATCTTGATTCAAGCTTCGTTTCGACGTATGGTAGGCCATGTAACGATATTCCAGTTTAAAGTTATGGCCACTGGAAGCAGTAAAGGCCACAGATGAAAATGTATGCTTTGAATTCAAAATCCAGGCTTTATGTTTCGAAATTCAGCCTTCAATACCCGAAATTCAGCCTTTATGATACGAAATTCAGCCTTCAATACCTGAATTCAGCCTTTAATACCCGAAATTTGGCCTTTTTGATTCGAAATTCTGCCTTCTGTACCCAAGATTCAGCCTTCAATACTCGAAATTCAGCTTTTGTGATTCGAGATTTAACCTATTAACTTCGAATTTCAGGCTATTAACTTCGAATTTTAGCAAATGTACTTCGAGTTTCAGCGAATGTACTTTGAATTTCAGCTAATTAATTTCGAGTTTCAGCCAATGTACTTCGAGTTTTAGCCAATGTACTTCGAATTTCAGGTAATTAACTTCGAATTTCAGACTCTTAACTTCGAATTTTATCTTCTGATGCATGAACTCGAATCTCACAATCCGTTTATTTGATCTTGTAAACCTACAAACGAACTCACAAACACGTTTTTAGCAAGAAATAACAATTCAAATTGATCAAACAACGTAATTATTACATAAATAACAAGAACACTCAAGAACTCTTAAACTACAAAAATCAGTTGATCACCAGATTGAATGTTCAAATCTCAAAATTAAGCCAGAAAACAAATCACACTTTCTTTCTTATCCAAAACCGAATTTAACATATCTAGATTCAACCAAATTCAGCAAGAATTGATCAAGAACATGCACTAGAAACACCAAGAACACACAGTGAAAAAACTTTCTGAATTTTCACGATTTCTCACTCAATAATTTGAATTAGAATCTGAAACTTTATGTCAACAAACATGTATACAATACGCACAACATATCCAAAAATCAGATAAATTGGATAAACAAAGAATATTCTATGAATTTTCAAAGACAGCTCTGTTTCGAAAAAAAATAAAATCTGAGACTTTAAATTTCGATTTCTCCCAACGCATTTGGAATTATATCTTGAAGTCTTCAGGAATTGTTTGTTATAATAACCCTTAGACTCTTTCAAAAAATCAGAATCTAATTCCAATCCAATAAAAAATTCCAAAAATCGATCACAAGAACGTCAAAAACGAATTTCAGAAAATTAAAAACTCGATTACTCCCTGATCGTGATGAATTAGAACTTGAAATTTTTACTGGATCTTCATCTTGTTGATCTTAAAACATATCCAAAATTCAGCATATTTCATCATCGTATGAAGTTTTAAAAAATTCCAGAAGATCACAGCTCTTCTCGGTTGTCTCTTTCGATTGAACACTCTTGATTTCTTGCAAGATTTTTAAATTTTGATTCACCCCTAGGCTTTGATACCAATTGTGAATTCAAGATCTAGGCGAATCAATAACATGTAATACAAATCTTTCTTTGATTGAATGATTTCTCTCAAATACACTTTGAAAAACACACTTGACAAACGAGAGTTCTAAAATTGATAAGGAAATTTCCCAAATTTCCTTATATACAAGTTTTCTAACTATCTACTAATTACAATATTAGTCCTTGAACTTATATAATATTTTTTTTCAACTCTATAATTTTATACCTAACATAAACTAATTCAAACATAAACTTACTAAAAACTTAAAATTTTATTAACTAAAAACATCAAACTTACATTTTTTATTAATTAGTAAAAACTTTGTAATCAAATATAATTCGTATTCCAACGTAAATGTACTAAAAACTTCAAATTTTATTAACTAAAAACATCAAAAATGAAGTTCAAACATAAACTTAATATTCAAACGCAAACTTATTATACATAAAACTTAATTCGTATTTCCAATATCTTCAATCTCATCGATATCATCTTCGGATCTAGCCTTGCGACTCTCACACGAAGCCTCATCGAAAGCAATTTCTTCATTGGAATGTGAGATTGTAAAGTCTTCTTCTACCTTGATATCATGTATCTCTTGTGTATCTCTTGTTCAAATTATAGTACACCTTCAAGACTTGATTTGTCTTGTGTACGTTCTGCCGCGTCTACGTAATCTATCAAGCAAATATACATCTCCAATGATGCAGTGTGAGTCTTGCTCTTCGTGTAGATAGTACCTTGCCACTAGTAGAAAAGTCAGATTCCAAAACTACAGTAGAAGCTTTGACGGTTAGTAAATCTCGGGTCATGGCGGTTAGAAACGAGGAAGTGAGATTCCGTTCCTAGCCTCCAAGCCAAAATATCAAATTGTGTGAATTGTTGGGGTCCCGTTATAGTAAAAAAAATCGGTTCTCGTATATCTCCCAAATTCTCTAGTTGATGGTCTGTCACCATCACCCATATTGTTTTCTTGTCTTAAACTATTATATTAGTTCATCATCGGATCCATGCTATTATAAGTAAAATACAATGATGAATTCGAAGTTGAAGAAGCATTTGTTGAACTATATTTGTTAAAGTAAACTTCAAATAAATCATTAAAACATTTGATAAATTTGCTTTTGTATTTTCTGCAAACATTACATCATCGTCCGCATTCAAATCGAAAATCAATAGAAATTTTAGCGATAAGTATTTCCACCCCGCTAACGTTCAAACATGGTTTCAATTCGGCGGCACGAGTAATTACCGGTGACATTTCTCTAAAATATTTTTCTAGTTTTTCTTTTATGGGCATGAATCCAAGCACTAGCATGACTTAATTGATTATATCGCGGTTGAAGGGTGTTTTGAATCATCTTAGACAATCGCGGGTTGTTAAAGTGACTGAACAACAAACCTTCTTGAATCACAAAGCATGCAAATTCTTGATGACACCTCTCCGCCGAATATGCAAAAACACTCCCATCCCATGACATAGATGCTTGACTTTCTTCCGAGACGAATTAGAGTCCTTGGCAATATTTTTTGGTATGCATCTTCAACGTTAAGTCGGTTTTCAAAAAAATGACCGCAATTTTTACGTTGTGCCTTCATCCAGGAGCGGATTTACATGGGCCCTAGTGGTGGCACGTGCCACCAGTCGATTGCTCAAGAATACAAATCAAGTACTTAGGTTCTGTGTAAAATTACATCAATGCTATAAGTGTGCTACCACTGATTCTGATACTGTGTCAATGAAGGAGAAAAGTATAAAGAGAAAAAAAGATTGTGTGCTTTTATCTAGCTGCATGTAGAGAGTTTGCAATGTACATTGACTCTTAATAGGTGGGATAGTCATCTTAAAAGATAAAGTATTGTAGTGATTGATTGATGTAGACAAGGCTTTTAAAAAAAGCATACCCTCACATTCAGTAAAAGTAATTTTATATTGGAAGGACTTTTTTTATATAATTTTTTAGAGGTTGGAGTGGTTTTAAGAGCATTTTAAATGATGCAAACTTTTAATATGTTTTTACCAAACAAGTAAAAACTTCTATGGAAAAAGTAAAGTAAGAGAGGAGAGAGAGATAAACACATATTTATAAGAGTGTGGGGAGTACCCACCTTTCCCAAACCCACCTTTCTGTACACGTCAGCGCCACATCAGCTTTTCTCTCTCCACCTTTCCCCACCTTTCTAACTAGGAAATACCCACCTTTCTTAACCTTTCCATCTTTCTTAATTTTTTTTAACATTTTAATTAATTTTAACTAACAAAACAAATACTAGAATTAAAATAATTAATTTCATAAAATATTTAAAAACTATTACATAAACTAAAAATTAAAAATTACCGAATTAAAATAAAAAAAATACATAACAATAAATTAAAATTAAAATTACGAATGAACATTAAAAAAATTACAAACTAGCCGTCTAAATTTGGTATTTGGGCAAGTGCAATACGTTTCATGAGATGTGAATGAAGGTTATTGTGTGTTTCCTGGTTAAGAAAATAAAATACGAAACTATACGAACGAAACAACAATTACGAAACTAAAATAAAAAAATACAAACATTTATGAAACTATGATTAAAAAACAAAAAATAACATTATAAAATTATAAAAGTAAAATTATATATATATATATATATATATATATATATATATATATATATATATATATATATATATATATATATAGACACATACACACACACACACAGAGACACACACATGTGGTGTGTTTTCACTGTTTCTACAAAAAAAAAAGGAAAAGAAGGGGGAAGAAGAAGGAGGAGCGGGGTGGAGCGGGGAAGGGAGGCCGGGCGGGATCGGAAAAGCGCGGGGCCGCAAGGTGGGGGCGGTGTAGCCGCCGGGGTGGCAGCCAATGTGGCAACCCCGCTTTACCGCGGGGTGAGTACTCCTCATGCCCTAAACCATTTATCCAAGTACTTCTAAACCTAACAAGAGAAAATCTATTTTTTTAGTAAAAAATGAGTTCATCTTCTGGCTTCACAAAACTCTTTTTCATAGTTTTTCTTTACAAAATTTTTTTCATATTTCTTTTTAAATGGCCAAGTAATTAAAGACATCACGAGAAATCAATGTTTGGCTTTAACTACTAGTCAAATAAATTTAATCATTTGGGTTTGATTTCAATTTAGGTTCTTATCAATTCAACCTTATAATAAATAAAACTGGCTGAAAATATTTTCATAATAAAAGAAATCTCACCTAAGAAACCCCAAACGAAATGACAATTACCTTTAATAAATAGTGCCACTAGTGGAAGGGGTTTCTAGATCAGCCACTGCCTTCACCATCCGACAACTTCACCATATTGTAATTGCACCAAAGTTTAGGGTTTCAGCTTTTTTTTAATACTTCAATAATTGTTGGTGCATTCGTAGAACCAATACTGGTGGAAACTCTAGAACTTTGAGTTATCGTTTTTTTTAGCGTTTTTCGAATTTTCGGTATCAAGAATGCGTTTTGAGAAAGTTTTAGTGTTGTGACTATACCAAACTCAACATACATATTTATAGAATGTGAGGGATGTCAAAATTATAAAAAACCCCCCAAAAAAAGGTCACAAACGGCTAGTTTTTTTAAAAAACAGCTACTTTTTTAAAAGGTTCCAAACCGGCTTCTCAACCTAAACCGTTCCAACCCGAACCGAATCAGTTTTGTAACATATATATCCAAACCGGTTGCAAACCTACTGGTTTCCAAAATCCGAATCGGTTCAAAATCGGTTTTCACACCGGTTTTCGGTTTCGGTTTTAGTACACGACCATATGTAGCACACATAAGCATGTGTCATAATCATAGGTCGTACACAGTCCAGATGCTCAGCACAAACCACACAAAAGTACTCCACAAGCATCTCGTTCAATCAACATGGTATTGCCACACACTCCGTTCAATTCATATGGTGGTGTCGATACTCCATTTAATTCGCACGGTGGTATCCTAATCTCTATCCGACACCCGTTCAATTTGCAAGATGGTGTGATCTCAACAATGGGTTACTCTGTTGAATTAGCATAGTGGTGTGACAGGCCAAATGTCGCAATAGACCTTGACATTACGGTGATGTCATACAACGTTGCTTTGCCCCATGAAGTAACATCGATGACCCACAACATGGTCACTGGAATCTCACACCCAAGTAGCTCAGGATGATAACATAACACAGAGGTCTCAATAAAGCATGAGAACATACCTCATCCTCAATAAACATGATGTGTAACACTCCGTAATTTATCTCAAAATACCACGTCATCACATATATGGCATGTCATCAATTTAAATGCTATGTATACACAACTACTATGTGATAGTCTAAATTACCATAACAATCTTTATAATAAGGTTTACTCACGGTCAAAACAAATGGTTATGTAATTTACATCAAAATACGATAAACTCTTAACTTCAAATTTGTCTTGTTTGCTTTCTATAGCGATCCTGTAACTCTGTGGTGATCCTGGTCCTTATTTTCTGAGAAGCATAAAAATTATGATAAAACAATCGAATACTTCCTCCGTCCCAAAATACATATCCACAGAGAAAAAATAATAGTTCTATGACAACATAATAAATACAACATTTACTTAACAAAATAACAGTTTTATCATTAATTATTAATATCTTTTAAAAAGTCAGTTGTTTTTGAGACCACATAATTAAGAACATAATAGATATGATATAAATCATACATATCTATTTATGGATGTGGACATTTAATTTGAAACGGACTAAAAAGAAAAACGGGGACCCTTAATTTCAAATAGAAGAAGATAATATAAAACATTTTTTATATATGCAACGATTAGATACTTTCATAGTGGTCACTACAAGCAAATTGTCAATTAGTGACATACATCTTTAGTGGCACATATCAAAACAGTCATTATATAACATGTTTAGTGACACTTATATAACGAGTACTAATTTATAAGTGGTCCTAATTTAAATATTTTACTTACTTTTTTACTCCCGTAAATATTAATTATGTAAACTATTATCTACATTCCCAAGAACATTGAATTAGAAGTGATACTATTTTTTTTTAAACTGCAGAACTCACATACCCATCTACTAAATCTACACATTTTTTGTCCACAATGGGAATCAGACCCACAACCTTGGGGTCTTCTCTAACAACTTGGTACCGCTAGGCCAAATGCCTTTTGGTAGAAGTGATACTAATTTAGTCACACTTTTCTAAAGGTATCTCTGTAAAAAATAATAAAATCAACTTTTACCTACACTTATCCATGTGTAGGTAATTTTGGTTTTTAATAATTAAATAAATGAAGATCCAATCAGGCCGGGCACGCTGAAAACGATGAAAACCTAGTCCCAAATAGGCTATCAGGTGATTTCAACGCTCCCTAGGTTGATTTCCCGGCATCTCCTGCCTCCCTCGGTGATTATCCGGTATCTCTAGCCTCTATTAATTTTTCTCCGGCGTCCTAGCCTCCATTAGGTCTCTAGCAGGGGCGGACCTATGGTTTTAATATGGGTGTCACTCGACACCTATAAATTTTCAAAATACCGAGTTACATGTGTATCAAAAATCCGAGTGACACCTAAGATTTTTTTTGAGTGACACCTACGAAAAAATTATACAATTATAATATACATATTTAATTTATATATGTTGTTTTTATTACTTAAATTTATTGAAATAACACTGAGTTTTAACAACAAAAGTTTAAGAAAATCCCAACAAAATATAAAAACAATATTGAAGAATCATTCAAGTGAATTAAGTTAGCCCAAAATTTTTTAAAAAGCCCAAAAAAAACTTCCCAGAGGCCTAACCTTATGGACGCTTGTTGCATTTATTGTATTGAGAAAGAATTACTTGTCAATATTCCGAACGAAGATGTCATGACAAGATTTCAAAAGATATAGACTCGAAGACAACAATTGTAAAACTTTAATACTTACGGTATTTATTGCTTTTAAGTTTTAATGTATTGTACTATGTAATTTTTTAATTTGAAAATTTTTGTTATTCATTAATTTTGTAGTGGCAACCCGTTTCGGTGACCGATCCATTTTAGAAAATATTTCAAAAATCTAAGTATTAAATTTATTCTAAAAAAGTGACACCGATAATAAAAATTCCTGGATCCGCCTCTGGTCTCTAGAGCTCTACTCGATTTTTATAAGCTTGTTTTTCTGTTTCATCTTTTATTTTCCTAATTTTGTTCCATTTTAAGTGTCTCATTTACTTGATTTGCGCTTGTCTCCTCTAGTTGATTTTGAATGATCTCAGTTCATGCTTATGTGATTTGTTTCTTTTTATTTCAATTATGAACAAGGGGTATTATGATCTATAAATTATGTGTACTCTCAACTTTCTGTAATTTTTTTTTTGTGTGGTTTTGTTTTTCATATTTTTGGGTAGTAATTGCATTAAATTAAATGTTTATATGTTGTAACTGAGCGGGTATAATAACATGTGTTTAATGAAATGCATGTAAAGTATTTGATAAAATGTTTCAATGAGATGTTTATGAATTATTAAAAAAGAAGAATTTCATATATATCTCTCCAAAACTTAATAATATCATATATACCCAACTTAAAATTTTAATATCATATATATCCCTCATAAACATCATATATCATATATACCCAATTTTAATTATTAATAGAGAGAATATCATATATACCCCTCTAAACTTCATAATATTATATATACCCAACTTAAAATTTTAATATCATATAATATCTCTCCTAAACAACATAATATCATATTGTAACATCCTTGAATTTTAAAGTATTGTAATTGCGGTTTATTAGTTTAAAATTGTAATTTAAGTTGGGTCGTATTTTAATTAATTATAAAAGTCGGTTGCTTTATTCAGAAATTGATGATTTAAATTTATTAAGTTTATATGATTATTATTAAGTGGTTGAGATGATAAAATAAAGATTTAATCTTTATTTAATGGAATTTAATAAATTGATTGCTATTTTGAAGAATTATGAAATTATAGAATTTCTAGTTTAATTATTTAAGTATGATAATTTTTAAGTGTTATTGATATGGAAATCAAGACACAAATCAGTATTTAAGAAAAATTTAGAAGTTGAGGGTTGAATGTGTAAAAGTTGGAAAGAATGGAAATTAAAAGACATAAGTCTTTTAATTTCTGATCACTCACCTCTCTCTCTCTACATTCTCTCTAAACAAAAGAAAACTCACGGTTCGTGCACCTTCAAATCAAGAATCAAAGAAAAACATCAAATTGGAGGCTGAAACTCCAGATTCGAGTTGCTTAGGAGAAAATATAACCATTACAACAAGCAATTTAAGGTAAATATCTCTTCAAATCGTGAATTTAAGAGTTTATAGTTCGGGTTTTGATGAAAACCGAATCTGAGTTTTTTTCGGTTTAAAATGTTGATGCATGTTAAACGGGTTAACGGGTTAACGCAATAAATTGAGAAACTTGGCGAGATTCATTATTAAACGAGAGATTGATGGTATTATTAAAGAGGATTTAATTTTAAGTTTCGGGTGTTGGTTCCGAATGTTGTAATACTTATGATTGTACAACTTGATGCCAATTTGTTAAAGAACACGTAATAATGATATGTTTATCATATGGAAATGTAACAGGTCCCTTGTGGTGTTGTTTAACCCACAGTGGGTTACTTTGTGAGTCCGGTTGAAAGCCCGTGGAGAAATAAAATTGCTTAAAGTTAATTACGCACCCACTGTGAGTACAGTAGATTTCACATGTTTATATATGTTTTATGTTAAGCTTTGCCTGCTGAGACCTGTTGCTTCATGATTTGTTTGGAATTCTACTAACTTGCGTAGATTTAGATGCACATTCTTACTTGTTGCATGTCCATTCGATTGTTGTGCATCTAGTGATGGACCGGTGGGTCGCATCGATTACTCTGATGTTACTGCGCTATATGACCTGGAGCTGATCCCTCCTAGGCCCGGTAGGCAGTATGTCATCCCCGATCGTACGTTTGTCTCAGATGGTATGTTTAATGCCGAGCTTTGGGCTCGAAGGGGCTGCGGCTCTGGTCCGTACTTGGTGTACGAAGAGGGTATACGATGTATGTCATCGGATTTACCCTTGGGCTTCATAAAATTTATAAAATGCGTAATCTGTGTATTCACTAAGCATTCGCTTATCCCTCAGTTGTTGATGTTTTTACAGGAAAAGGAAAGTCTGCAGCCGGACCGTCTAGCTAGGTCATTTGTTCAAGTGATTGAAGATTATCTACTAATCGGAGTGGTAATTGAATAATGGGATTGTTTTTATAATATGTATTTGGGATGATTGTAATGTTACTGAGTATGTAGACTTAGAATTGGAACCTTGTAGCACCGTAGGGTGTTTGAAACAATTGTAATATTTATTTATGTATTTTTATTGCTTCCGCACTTAAATTAAGCTTTCAGATCATTATGTAATCAATTATGTGGTGTATAATCCTGGGTGTAATGTAAATGGTGGTTATTGTGGCAAGGGTGTCACACGAGATGGTATCAGAGCAGTAGTTTGAGATTCAAGTGTCCGTAAGGTCTTGGTCTCAAACATTAGGTGATGATGTGTAGTGGTTTAAGTAATGATCTGAACTAAGATAGGTTACGATCTAGTAATTATAAGAGATTGACTATCGTACGGGACAAATGGGATGGTGTCTTTAAATTAATGACATGTTACTAAACAAGTTATATTTTATATTTTCAGAACATGTCTGGAGGAGGAATGACGCCCGAAGAAGCCAGAGAGATGATGCTAGCCATGATGGCTGAGCAGAACAAGATGATACAAGATCAGTTTCGGGCTCGAGATGAGGCCGATGCTAAGAGAAGAGAGGATAAGAGAAAGAACAAGGAGAAGGAAGGGGGCAACAATAATGATGAACAAGATGACAACACTGGGTCGTCAAACAAACCCAAAGGTTGTCGTTTCAAGGACTTCAAAGGAAATGGGACCGTGGAGTTTAATGGACTAGGAGATGCTGTTGCCGCACTTGAATGGATAACAGCAACTGAACGAACATTCCGAATCAGCGATTGTGCTGAGAAGGACATGGTTCGTTATGCTACTGCTATGTTCACCAATGATGCAATCATGTGGTGGAACGCAATGGTGAATGCGTTGACATTGGAGAAGGTTTCTGCTATGACGTGGGCTGAGTTCACTGAAATATTCACTCAGCAATACTGTCCAGTTGATGAGCGTCGAATACTAGAGGCAAAGTTTATGGCCTTGAATCAGGGGACTAAGACTGTGTCCCAGTATGCTGTGGAGTTCACTAGGCTGAGTTTGTTTGCGCCACACCAAGTCGATACTGAGGAAAGGAAGGTGACCAGGTTCGAGGCTGGTCTAGATATTGAGATTAGGAGGGTCATGAGCAACGTTCGTTACCCTACATTTGCTGGTTCACTTGAGGCTGCCAGAAATGTAGAGCAGATTTTGATTATGTCGGGCTACTCGATTGGGTCTGCTGCTGCTTCCACCAACCCAACACAGCCGTCACCGCCGAAGCGCCAACGGGAGGGAGGATACTCGGGATCTTCCCGGTCTTCACAGTACTCATCTCAGCAGTCGTATCGCCGACCGTCTGGTACATCTGATCGTGGTCGTGCTCGTGCATACTCTATCAACACCGAGCCACAATACTACAATAAGTGTCACCTGGAACATTTTGGCAAGTGCACTAACGGACGTGCTTGCTTTTGCTGTGGGGAACTGGGACATTTTCAGAATGATTGCCCAAGGAAGGGTGATGCTTGCTATAAGTGTGGGGTGTGGGGTCACTATAGTAGGAATTGTAGAAAGAATGCTCCAGCAGTTGCTGCTCCATCATCGACCCGATCATCTGAAGGATCTAGTGGTGGTTCAGTCAACCGCCGGAACCAGCCACAAAGGGCACCAGCTCGTGCTTTTCAGATAACGGCAGAGGAGGCTAAGGAAAACCCGGAGGTGGTTACGGGTACGTTTATAGTAAACTCTTTACCTGCACGAGTTCTTTTCGATTCGGGTGCCAACCGGTCCTTTGTGTCTACTGCTTTTGCTCAACTATTGTCGATGCCACTGTCTAAGTTGTCTACTATACTTGACATAGAAACTGCTAGCAACACTCTAGTAAAAGTAGATCACGTATACCGTAACTGCACGTTAGTGATTGAAGATGTAGTCTTCAATTTGGATCTGATACCGATAGACTTCAGTGAATTTGATGTGATAATCGGGATGGATTGGTTGATGGAGAATGAAGCCCACATAGTATGTAAGAAGCGGATGATAAAGATAACTACTCCGGAGGGGCGTGAAATCTGTATTTACGGGGATAGGAGAAGTGGGGATCTGTGCCTATTGACTATTGCAAAAGCCCGAAAGCTTGTTGCAAAGGGATGTGATGCTTACTTAGCATATGCGATTGATGCTAAGGCTGAGAAGAGAACTTTGGCCGATGTGCCGGTTGTTTCACAATTCCCGGATGTGTTTCCGGAAGACTTGTCTGGCGTGCCGCCTGAGAGACAAGTTGAGTTTCGAATTGATCTGATCCCCGGAGCTGCACCGGTAGCTCGTTCTCCATATCGCCTGGCCCCAACCGAGATGAAAGAGATGATGACACAACTCCAGGAGTTGTTGGACAAGGGCTTCATTCGACCGAGTTCATCACCGTGGGGAGCTCCGGTATTGTTCGTGAAAAAGAAGGATGGCACAATGCGAATGTGCATTGACTACCGAGAGTTGAATAAGTTGACGATTAAGAACAAGTATCCACTACCGAGGATAGATGACTTGTTTGATCAGTTACACGGGGCTTGTGTCTTTTCTAAGGTCGACTTGAGGTCGGGATACCATCAGTTGAAAGTAAGAGAAGAAGATATACCGAAGACAGCTTTCAGAACTCGGTATGGGCATTACGAGTTTTTGGTCATGCCTTTTGGGTTAACTACTTGATGAACCGAGTTTGTAGACCGATGTTGGACAAGTTGGTGATTGTTTTTATTAATGACATTCTGGTATACTCAAAATCTGAGGCCGAACATGCTGATCATTTAAAGGAGTTGTTGGAACTGTTAAGGAAGGAAAAGTTGTATGCCAAATTCTCAAAATGTGAGTTTTGGTTGCAACAGATTCAATTTTTGGGACATGTTATATCTGGAGCTGGGATTTCTGTTGATCCAGCTAAAGTTGAGGCCATAAGGAATTGGGAACCGCCACAATCAGCTACAGAAATCAGGAGTTTTCTTGGATTGGCGGGATATTATAGGAGGTTTGTAAAGGACTTCTCAAATATTGCAGTTCCGCTGACGGCATTAACGAAGAAGAATTCACCATTTGTTTGGGAAACCATACAGCAAGAAGCATTTGAGATCTTGAAGAAAACATTAAGTGAAGCGCCGATACTTGCTCTACCGGAGGGCAACGAGGACTTTGTGGTGTACACAAATGCTTCAAGGTTGGGATTAGGCGCTGTACTGATGCAGCGAGGAAAAGTTATAGCATATGCTTCGAGACAGTTAAAACAGCATGAGAAGAATTATTCGACTCATGATTTGGAGTTGACTGCAGTAACTTTTGCTTTGAAGTTATGGAGACACTATCTATACGGGACTAAGTGTCAATTATACACGGATCATAAGAGTTTAAAATACATTTTTAATCAAAAGGAGCTTAATATGAGACAACGTAGGTCTATGGAGCTCATTAAAGACTACGATTGTGAGATACTGTACCATCCTGGAAAGGCTAATGTAGTAGACGATGCCTTGAGCCGAAAAGCTTATGCAAAGGATTGCTGCTATATGATGACGTCCACTATACTAAGCTCCACAATTATTGATGATGTCAAGGGCGCTCAAGAGGAAGCCTTGAAAGATGAAAATGTTGGTAATGAGGACATAAGGGTGCAAATGAAGAATATGGAAACTAGTGAATCGGGTTTGAAAGGAATTTACGGAAGAATCTGGGTGCCAAAGTATGGAGGCATGAGAAATGTGATAATAGAGGAAGCTCACCAATCAAAATTTCTGTACATCCCGGGAGCACAAAGATGTACAACGAGCTGAAAGCAGACTTTTGGTGGTCGGGATTAAAGAAAGACATATGTCAGTACGTGGAAAGATGCAGGACTTGTCGGTTAGTGAAAGCCGAACATCAACAACCTTACGGTAGTCTGCAACCGCTTCCCATTCCGGAATGGAAGTGAGAGCATATCACTATGGACTTTGTCACAAAGTTTCCGAAGACTAGGCGACAGCATGATGCAGTGTGGGTAATAGTTGATAGATTGACTAAGTCGGCTCATTTTATACCGATTAGAGAAAATTACTCACTTGAAAGATTGGCTCAAATTTACATAGATGAAATTGTTTCTAGACATGGAGTACCGAAGTCCATTGTATCTGACCGTGATAGCCGCTTCACCTCGAACTTTTGGTCGGCATTGCAAGAAGGGTTGGGAACGAGAATTGCTATGAGTACGGCCTATCGTCCGCAAACCGATGGCCAGAGTGAACGAACAATCCTCACTTTGGAGGATATGATGAGGTCATGTGTACTGGATCTCGGTGGCAATTGGGATGATCATTTGCCACTAATAGAGTTCTCGTACAATAATAGCTATCATGCAACAATTAAGAAGGCACCTTTTGAGGCACTATATGGGAGAAGGTGTAGGACTCCTACTTGTTGGAGGGAAACGGGTGAAACACCAATTGCTGGGTCGGCCTTGCTTCAAGAAACAAATGAGAAAATACAGTTGATCAGACAGAACATGAAGGCGGCCCAGGACCGACAGAAAAGTTATTATGACAGGAGGCACAAACCTATCAGCTTTGAAGTGAATGACTGGGTTTACTTGAAAGTATCACCCATGAGGGGTGTTACTCGTTTTGTAAAGAGGGGCAAGTTGGCTCCGAGATTTGTTGGGCCCTTTAAGGTAGTAGAAAAAGTTGGAAATCAATCTTATCGCCTGGAGTTGCCTGAAGAGATGTCAGGCATACATCCAGTATTTCACGTTGGGAATCTCCGGAAATCATTCACTACTGGAAATGAGGACTGGGCAGATCATACTGAGCTGCAAGTCGATGAAAGGCTCCGATACGTGGAAGAGCCGGAATGTGTGTTGGATACCAAGATGAAAAAGCTAAGGAACAAAGAGATCGAAATGGTGCTGGTACGATGGAAGCATCATAAAGGAGCAAATCACACTTGGGAAACGAAGGCAGAAATGTCAAGGAAATATCCACAACTGTTTGAGGTCAAATAACTTCGAGGACGAAGTTTGAGCGTGGTGGAGCCCATGCTGTAACATCCTTGAATTTTAAAGTATTGTAATTGAGGTTTATTAGTTTAAAATTGTAATTTAAGTTGGGTCGTATTTTAATTAATTATAAAAGTCAGTTGCTTTATTCAGAAATTGATGATTTAAATTTATTAAGTTTATATGATTATTATTAAGTGGTTGAGATGATAAAATAAAGATTTAATCTTTATTTAATGGAATTTAAGAAATTGATTGCTATTTTGAAGAATTATGAAATTATAGAATTTCTAGTTTAATTATTTAAGTATGATAATTTTTAAGTGTTATTGATATTGAAATCAAGACACAAATCAGTATTTAAGAAAAATTTGGAAGTTGAGGGTTGAATGTGTAAAAGTTGGAAAGAATGGAAATTAAAAGACATAAGTCTTTTAATTTTTGATCACTCACCTCTCTCTCTACATTCTCTCTAAACAAAAGAAAACTCACGGTTCGTGCACCTTCAAATCAAGAATCAAAGAAAAACATCAAATTGGAGGCTGAAACTCCAGATTCGAGTTGCTTAGGAGAAAATATAACCATTACAACAAGCAATTTAAGGTAAATATCTCTTCAAATCGTGAATTTAAGAGTTTATAGTTCGGGTTTTGATGAAAACCGAATCTGAGTTTTTTTCGGTTTAAAATGTTGATGCATGTTAAATATTTTGATGGGTTTATGTAAATCTAGTGATGTAGAAGTTGTGTACAAAATTTGAGGATCTAGTTTAAGTTAAATCTTAAGATTTTTGGAAAATTTATACAAGTTCTGTGTGTTTTTCGTGGTTTCTGTGTATTTATTTGCTAGTACCGAAACCATAGAATGGGTACCGAAACCTTAAGGTTTCGGTATTGCCATTACCGAAACAAATGTGTATACTGAAACCCATAAAAGAAGAGTACTGAAACTTATGAAGATGGAGAAACCTTTGTACCGAAACTAGTTGGGTACCGAAACCATAAAGGTTTCGGTACTGACTACCGAAACTCCCCCACACTACCGAAACTCTTCATATGCATGGCAATATACTGAAACTTTTTATGACTACTGAAACCCCTATAGCAGGTACCGAAACTCTCAAGGTTTCGGTACATATACCGAAACCCACACTCACCTACTGAAACTTTGGATTTAATACAGAAACCTTGAATCTGACCCATGTGAACCGAGACCAAGTATGGGAAACACTGAAACTTTAAAGGTTTCGGTATTTGATTCTTTCAAGAGCAGTAATATATATATATATATATATATATATATATATATATATATATATATATATATATATATATATATATATATATATATATATATATATATACAAAAGTACAGATAAACTCATCTGGGTTTGGGTTTAATTAGAGAAAATAAAATGGAACCGGTCGGACATTCTATAATTCAGACATATTAAGGACATTTTGGCAATCTCAAATATTGGAGATTAAAAGTATAAACTTCAATATAATTTCAACGGGTTAACGCAATAAATTGAGAAACTTGGCGAGATTCATTATTAAACGAGAGATTGATGGTATTATTAAAGAGGATTTAATTTTAAGTTTCGGGTGTTGGTTCCGAATGTTGTAATACTTATGATTGTACAACTTGATGCCAATTTGTTAAAGAACACGTAATAATGATATGTTTATCATATGGAAATGTAACAGGTCCCTTGTGGTGTTGTTTAACCCACAGTGGGTTACTTTGTGAGTCCGGTTGAAAGCCCGTGGAGAAATAAAATTGCTTAAAGTTAATTACGCACCCACTGTGAGTACAGTAGATTTCGCATGTTTATATCTGTTTTATGTTAAGCTTTGCCTGCTGAGACCTGTTTCTTCATGATTTGTTTGGAATTCTACTAACTTGCGTAGATTTAGATGCACATTCTTACTTGTTGCATGTCCATTCGATTGTTGTGCATCTAGTGATGGACCGGTGGGTCGCATCGATTACTCTGATGTTACTGCGCTATATGACCTGGAGTTGATCCCTCCTAGGCCCGGTAGGCAGTATGTCATCCCCGATCGTACGTTTGTCTCAGATGGTATGTTTAATGCCGAGCTTTGGGCTCGAAGGGGCTGCGGCTCTGGTCCGTACTTGGTGTACGAAGAGGGTATACGATGTATGTCATCGGTTTTACCCTTGGGTTTCATAAAATTTATAAAATGCGTAATCTGTGTATTCACTAAGCATTCGCTTATCCCTCAGTTGTTGATGTTTTTACAGGAAAAGGAAAGTCTGCAGCCGGACCGTCAAGCTAGGTCATTTGTTCAAGTGATTGAAGATTATCTACTAATCGGAGTGGTAATTGAATAATGGGATTGTTTTTATAATATGTATTTGGGATGATTGTAATGTTACTGAGTATGTAGACTTAGAATTGGAACCTTGTAGCACTGTAGGGTGTTTGAAACAATTGTAATATTTATTTATGTATTTTTATTGCTTCCGCACTTAAATTAAGCTTTCAGATCATTATGTAATCAATTATGTGGTGTATAATCCTGGGTGTAATGTAAATGGTGGTTATTGTGGCAAGGGTGTCACACATATTTACCCAATTTTAAATATTAATATCATATATATCCCTCTTAAACATCATTAATATCATATATACCCAAATTCATTAATTTAATTATTTTTAGAACATTTAAAACTCAAATTTAATATTGATTATTAATTAATGACCATTATACCATTACTTATTTTTTCTTATATATATATACACACACATATATATATATATATATATATATATATATATATATATATATATATATATATATATATATATAGAGAGAGAGAGAGAGAGAGAGAGAGAGAGAGAGGGAGGTTCAATGGAAAACCACCATGCACCGGAAAACTTGTGAAAACCGCACTGCACCACCACAAATGCATCAAATTCCACGCGTGATGCATCAAAATCCCGCGTGATGCATCAAATTTCCCGCGTGATGCATCAAAATCCCTCGTGATGCATCACCTTATTTACGATCATGCCACCGCGTTTTTCATGAAATGCACCAAATCGGACGGTAGGCGTAGGTTTCCATGGTTTTCAGGTGCATAGTGGTTTTCCATTGAACCCACCCCCATATATATATATATATATATATATATATATATATATATATATATATATATATATATATATATATATATATATATATATATATATATATATATATCCAACTTAAATTAAAATATCATATCCCCTTAAATAATTTTATATAATTTATTTTTGTAAACTTTACTATGTAAATTCTTCATAGTAAAACAAATAAACATTAACAATGAAAAAGATTGTATTATATTTTTGTTCGTTTGTAATCAAATCGTATCGACTTATTACTTTTTCTTATTTGTTTTTTTCATACAGTTTTCTATATACAATTAACTGATTATATATTAAGTTTTCTCCTATATTTTTCTTTTCGAATTTATAGTTGTATTTCATTTTTTTTTAATTTAGTATATATTTTTTGTTTTCTATATACATTAGTTTCTATTTTTTTTCAAGTGTGCTTTCATTTTCTAATTATTGTTTTATCTAGTTTACCTTTTTTTTTTAACCTTCTTTATATTTAATATAGTATTTGAATTATAACTTGTTATCCAAATTTATTAGTTATGTATATTTTGTGTATAATATATAGGATAAAATATATATAATCTTATTCTTAAGATTATTATATTAACTCACAATGGTATTTTATATGTTTAAATATATAGGATAAAATATATAATCTTATTGCTAACACAAAACATACACAACTAATAAAATTGGATAACAAGTTATAATTCAAATACTAGATTAAATATAAAAAAGTAAAAAAAGTAAACTAGAAATAACAATAATTATAAAACGAAAGCAGACTTGAAAAAAAAATAGAAACTAGTGTATATTTAAAACAAAAGATATATACTAAATTAAAAAAATGCAATCTATAGTATATATAATAAGAAAACCATTTGGAGTTTCTAGACCATTGGATGGAAAGAAATCAATGGTCCAGATTAATGACAACTCATAATTATTTATGAAATGTCTCTTATACCCTTAATTAAAATCAATAATTATACATATGCCATTTTTTAATTCACTTTCCAAATTTACTACCTTAACTCAGTTACATTAAATTTTGATTTTAATTTTTTCTTTAGTGAATTAATATTAAATTAATATTTACCTAAAATAAATATGTGTCATTATTATCCTTAATGATCATAGTTAAATTCAAATGTAAATATTTGGATTTAAATGTAGAAGTGTAGTAAATAAAGTAAAAATTTTGTTATTTATTTTGCTAACAAGATTTAAAATTTAATTGATAAAACTTCAATTGTGAATATGATAAATTTTGATTGTTGATTTTCAGATATTCCATTTTTATATTTTATCATTTTCAAAATATATAACATTCACATAAGTGAAGTTTTTTGTTTCTTACAATGATATTTTATATTTGAATTTTTGCAAACACATATTATCATTTTTTAATAATATAATATAATAATATTTTTATTATTTAATATCAAACAACTAAGTATTTTTTTATCTTTAATTTAACTAGCTTTCAATTTTTTTATTTTAATTATATATAAATTTTATAATAATTTATTAAAATATAAAAAAATATGTATATTCTAAGTTGATTAACCTATATATTATAATAAAATAAAACAATTCATGTCATATGTCACTTCTACAATACAAGAAAATTTTATTTTTCCATCTTTTTTTCAAAATTTAACACCTTAACTTAATTGCATTAAATTTTGATTTTATTTTTTTCGTTAATTAATTAGTAATAAATTAGATTTTGTAACATTTAAAATTAGTGTTTACCTAAAATGAATATTTATCATTATTATCCATAATAATCATAATTAGATCCAAATGTAAAAATTTGAATTAGTTGTGGAAATTATATCATTATGTATAATAAAGGAAAACATCAAATGTCACGTGTCACCTCTACGTTCACCAAAACGATAATTACAACTTATAAAAAATAAAAGATAAATACAATTTAATATTTTTAAAAAAGATAAATATACTCTATCTTTTAATCTGTAAATAATAAAAACTAAACAAAATTATTACTTTTGTAAGTTTTTATTTTTACTCGTATACATTTTATATAAATAAATTTAATTTAAAATATCCACGTAATACGTGGGTTATAAATTAGTACAACTATAAATTCGAAAATAAAAAGAAAAGAATAAATATAATATAATCAGTTAATTATATATAGAAAACTACAGAAAAAAACAAATAAGAAAATATAATAAATCGACACAATCGATTACAAACGAACAAAAATATAATACAATTTTTGTTGTTGTTGTTGTTAATGTTAATTTGTTTTACTATGGAGAATTTACATAGTAAATTTTACAAAAATAAATTATATAAAATTATTTAAAGGGATATGATATTTTAATTTAAGTTGGATAAATATGATATTTTGAATGTTTAGTTGAAAGAAAAAAATAAGCACGAGTATAATGGTCATTAATCAATAATCTATATATAATATGAGTTTTAAATTTTCTAAAAATAATTAAATTAATGAATTTAGGTATATATATGATATTAATAATGTTTAAGAGGGATATATGTAGGGTGAGCCCGATACCGTACAGGATACGACCGGTACCGAAACCAAAAAATCCTGAAACCAAAATAAGAGACGTGGAAGAGCCGAATACCGAACCAAATACCAAACCAATTAATTTTATATGGTACCGAAACCGAAATAAGAGATTTGAGATAAATATGGTACCGAAAACCGTGAGTACCGAAAACCGATTTTTAACTAATTCAAAACCCGAGTACCGGACTGAATATATTAATTCGATATCGGTCTGTCACCATTAGATATTAGTGAGAATTTCATATATGTTCTCTAAAACTTCATAATATCATATATCCGACTCAAAAGAAGAATTTCATATATGTCCTAAAATTTCATAATATCATATTTACCCAATTTAAAACTTTATTATAAATACCCATTAAAACTTTAAATATATCAAATATATCTAAATTATTTATTTATTCTTTTTTATTACTTTAAAACTCATAATAAATATTCATTATAAAGATATGACCAATCTACCATTTTTATTTCATAAACTTTATAATATCGTATTTACCCAACTTAAAACTTTAATATCATATATAGCGTTTTAAACTTTTACATATATCAAATATATCCAAATTATTTATTTATTTTCTTTAATTACAATAAAACTCATAATAAACATTCATTATTTATGATTACAACATCCTTTTGTATTTTTCCTTACTACTAATCTTTATAATATCATATTTACCCCTATTCAAATATCAAAATTTTAAATTATATCCCAATAATTCTAAACTGAAAATATATTTATAAAAGATGATACATCATATCATTTGTACATGACTAGGTTCATGATAACATTATTACCAAAAAACCAATAATATGTCTATCATTTCGAAAGAAGTTGACAATCCAATATCCATGAAAACGAGTTGCATGACAACAAAACTATTACCAAAACACTAACTCAAGAACATGTCTAAAATCCATGAACGATTGCATCACAACAAAAAATTATCAAATCACCAACTCAAGAACATCATCGATCTAGACACCAAAAACTTAGAATACATTCTGACCTTGGTACTTCATAAGTCTTTGTATTCTTTATTTTTCCCCTAAAGTAAGAAAGAACTATCAATATTTTATAAGTATTGAGATTGCTTTTTCAAGAAAGAATATCTGAAATGAGTTTATATCTTTTATTGGTGGATGCATGAGAATCTTGGGATGCGGGGTTTTTGCATGTCTTCTCATGGTGTCCATATTGACTACATCGTGGACAATTATGCCTTTTTTTTTGGCTCTTCTTGTGCTACAATCCTGTTCTTTATTGTGGACATCCAAGTGGACGTTTGACAATTAGTGGGTATATCTTCTCCCCTGCAATCATGTGCAACCATTGATCCTTTCTTGGCATTCGAGCAATTTCTAGAGCTTAAGCTTCTTTGAATTTCTCGACTGTGAAGTACCCATCAACGTATTTGTCCTAGTTAGTGTCCCTTGTAAAAGTAATGAAAGCCACTGGATGCACGCATGGAAGACCTTTAACTTGCTAAACCCGACAACTACATCTTTTCTCATCTAGAATAACCTCCCAATGTTTCCCTTTACACTTTACTTGAGCTCCATTATCATTGCTTCTACAAACGTCAAATTCACCCAATTTCTACATGGAAAATTAAAAAAAGATAATAAAAAACTTGATACTAATTATTATAAACATTCTAATCCACTTACCTTTGAGATGTTGTTGAGATAATGCATAGTACTAGGAACTATTGTGCCTTTCCATCTTTTCATAATCCTTCGCTTCTTATAAAATGGTACCATAATCTTTTCTCAGACAGTTTGAAGGGTATCAAGAGCAATGTAAGGATGACAACCAGCAAGAAACCCACTAGAGCAAGCTTTGAGCAAAATAAAAAAGTGTTGGAAATGTCTATTGTCATCGTTTGTATGAAAATCAATATCAACAACACTTCCCGTGTTCCTATTTATTAGTTCTTTTTTGAAATCTAAAATCTTTGCAAAGGAGTCTTCCCACTTGCCATACATATCAGTGTAAGCTTGTTCTTTCCCTCTAAAAACTTTCAGGTATGGCAAATCAATGTTGTAAACTCTCATAAGTGAGTTCCTGAGCTCTGTAACAGAGACATCCCCATCATATTTTTGCTTGTCAATAACCACATCAGCACTCCACCCTTGAGTGGCACGTTTATTACCACATTTGTTGCTGGGGCTACCAATTTCCTAACCTGCACAATTAATAAATAAAGTTGAGGTAGTTAAGAAAATAAACATGGACTTAAATATGAACTTTTTTAAACTTACTTACTTCAAAGGTAACTCCATCTTGCATGATAGATGCATCAATTCTCCACTCACATTATCTCTTTGCACACATTGCTGTGAATCGTCTCGGTTCGCTTTTCTCAATAAAGTACCCATATTCATTTATCAATGCATGATGGTTTAGAGCTCTTCTAGAATAAGATCATCCTCACCATGTGGTTCTTCAATATGATCATCTTGATTGCTATACAAAAAGAAAAATTACAATTAAAAAATTAAAGATTTATATAACTACCATACATAACCAACTCAAAAAAGAAGTATTAAAAGCTAGAGTTCAGAGACAACGGTTGCGTAGATTGAAGTCAACTGAAGACAATTGCAAATACATATCAAGACAAATGAAGAAGGGAGAAATAGAGAAAAGTTGTTCATGATTTAAGGGGGAGTGTGTGATCAAGAAAAGAAGAGATGTGAAGATCAAAGAGAGACAATAAAGAAGAAGCTTTTATCAAAAGATTCAGAGATCCAAGAAAAGAATCAACCTGAACAGAGAACTTTAATTGAAAATTGTTTTCATCTCTAAGGGGGAGATTGTTGGGTACAATTTATATAGAGTTGAAAACAATTTATTTGTAATTGTTCAGGGGTTGGTTTGTAAATTCTCATATGTTGTCATTTTGTATAAATAGTAGTCAAGTGCTACTGTAAATGGAAGGAAGGAAGAATAGAAGTTGGATACAGATGCTTGCATGAGGAACAGTAGATTGTCAAGCAAGAAACTCTCAATGTAAAATTCTCTTCTACTCAATCTAAGCATTCGACTAATTGTGGTTCATATGTTTGTGTTAAACGTTGATTGAATTGCATGAAAACTGAAACTAACAAGTATACATATGAAGTATTGTCTTATACCTCTGTTGTATGTTATTAGTGCCAAGATTATTATCTGGCGTCACATATACAGTTACTTCTTTCTCCTTCTCGTACATGGTAAGCATTACCATGAAGTTTTAGTAGGAATCCACTTCAATAAAATTGCTCCTTGGCATACTTGTCAACAAAAAGAAGTGAGCATGCTAGATCCTTTTTGGATAAATAATGCTTTATGACCACTTCAATTAGGTGACTGAAGTTGTATGAGTATTTGTCCATATAGATACATTTATAAGAGCCAAAACAATATATTCTTGTATATGAGGTCTTCACTAATCCAAAGAAGCCTCCATATTTCAATTTCAGCTTGTACTAGGAAGTTATTTGCCTAAATACACGAATAATGTTACAAACTCAACAATAAATTAACTACTTTTACACTACGAAATTAAATAAACATACTCGATTATCGGCAAGTCAGCCATGCTCTCCCATGTTGGCCTTAAAGAGTCATCTATAGTATCACTATCTTTTTTTGCTGTGGTTTTATGAATAAGAAACACAGACACAACTTGATTATAATGTTGTTACACACATACTTGTTTATATTGTTGTTACAAACACACACACACAAACACACTTGTTTATAGCGTTGTTATTGTACTCATCAACAATACATCTTACAGAGTTCAATAACACCAGTTTTGCTCACTTTGAATACATGAATAACTCATGAAAGTTTAAAATTATTCTTTACATCCATAACACCAAATGAAAAGCAAATGAATCTCAAATCGTTCATCTTCTTTTGTTGATTTTATGAATAAAGAACACACACACAAATTGATTATAATGCTGTTACACACATACACAACTTGGTTATAATGCTGCTACACACACTTGTTTATAATGTTGTTACACACACATACTTGTTTATAGTTCTGTTATTGCACTCATTAACAATACATCTTATACCAATTCCATAACATGCACCAAATGAAAAACAAAAGAATCTCAAATCAATATGTTTACACAATTTGAAAAATTGAAACGTTTTGTCATGATCACCGATATAAGCCTCATAAACATTATATCATGATCACCATTGAAGTTCTAATTCTTTTTTACAAAAACATAAATTAGTCCACTCATTAAAGAGCCGATAGACCTGTTGTTTCCATTGATTAATTGACACACAAATCAGAATTATAAATCACATTCTCTTAAACCCTCATATTAGGGTAGTAGAAAAAGCTACAAGACATTCGATACCTTGATCAGATATCGAGTAACAGAGAAAGAAAAATCGAGTAACAGAGAAAGAAATCGAGTAACGGAGTAAGAAAAACCCAAAATACTTTACCTTGATTAGAAACTCGAGAGACATTACAGATTACGATCGATGTGTGCTGCTTTACGATTAATGTATGCTTGTGCTACTTACATCGTGTGCTTCCTTCCTTGTGTTGGCTAAAGGCGATCATGATGTTTCATCTTCCAGCGTGTGTGTGTGTGTGTTGTTGTTGATCGATGAAGGGGGAAATTCATATGCGTGTTTCTGATCGATGCAAAAGGTTTTTGGAGAAGAGAGGGTATAAATGCCATTAACAAAAAAATAATAATTTGGATATATTTGATATATTTAAAAGTTTTAAAGGGTATATATGATATTAAAGTTTTAAATTGAGTGAATATGATATTATGAAGTTTTTGAAGGACACATATGAAATTCTTTTTTTGAGAAGAGTATATATGTAGATTTTAGAGTTAATTAAAAAAATGGTCCCTGTGGTTTGTCCAAAAATTTGGATTTGGTCCATGAACTTTTAATTTTACAGAAACGGTCCTTATTTTCATAGTTTCTTTGCAATTTTGGTCCCTCAACCTATTAACTTTTTAAATATGACCAAATTACCCTTATTTTGATGCAAACTACAGGGACCATTTCTACAATTAATTTTTTAACTCTTTTATATTCTTAATGAAATAAATTATTTTTTAGTGTTACTTAAATTTAATAAACTATAAAAATAGAAAAGAATTATTTAATTATTTATGTTGGTTCATAAATGATTTAGATACTTTAGTCTTAATTTATTTTAATTTACTATAATCAAAGTGTAAACCAATCAAAATTTATAATCGAAAAAATCATCCATGTTTAGAAAATATTTTCTAGAGGTTTCGTATATAAAATATTATAAAAATATTTGACTCTATAATTATTTATGTTGGTTCATAAATTTATAATATAAATATGTTTGTTGGTCAAATATATTTTACTTTCTTCTTAAATAAAATCCGCCAAAGATTCTATTTTATAATCCGTTAACATTTGTATCAAAGCAAGGTGATAATGGTGAAGTGATAAATCTGAATGGTTTAAATTTTTAAGGTGTCAATTTAATCGGATTAAAATGAAAAGTCAAATTAAAAGACGAAAGAAGATTGAAAAACTGATTATATTTCTCAATTTTTATGTAAAGGTCTGACAAACCAAAGTTTGATTATTAAAGTTGTTAATCATGAATCTCAAAAATGTTGTATGGACCTAAAATTTTTAAATCGTTTTTGGTGTAATTAAAAATTAATACGATAAAATAATTGATACCTTAAATAAAAAAATTTGAGTTGTCTTAGACCATTTGGAAGTTTTTTTAACTCGGTCAAATTAAACGTTAAATTTTTATTTATTTAAGTTCTTTAATATTTTGAACTTTAATTAAACTGTTGGCTCATAAATAATTTTTTTTTTATAATTTATTAAAGTTAATTAACACTAACAATAAAGTAGAGTCAATTACATAAATGGTCTTTGTGGTTTGATCAACATAAATATTTTTTATTACAAATGTATGAACCAGTATAAATAATTATAGAGAAAAAATTTCTTATTTATGAAACCTTTAAAAAATAATTTCTATATAAATGATTTTTTCGATTATAAATTTTGATTGGTTTACACTTTGATTATAGTAAATTAGAATTAAATAAGACTAAAAATATCTAAATCATTTATGAACCAACATAAATAATTAAATAATTCTTTTCTATTTTTTATAGTTTATTAAATTTAGTAACACTAAAAAATAATTTATTTAATTAAGAATAAAAAAGAGTTAAAAAAAATTAATTGTAGAAATGGTCCCTATAGTTTGCATCAAAATAAGGGTAATTTAGTCATATTAGAAAAGTTAATAGGTTGAGGGACCAAAATTGCAAACAAACTATGAAAATAAGGATCGTTTCTGCAAAATTGAAAGTTCAGGGACCAATTCCAAATGTTAGGACAAACCACAGGGACTATTTTTGTAATTTACTCTAGATTTTATGAAGTTTTAAAGGAACATACATGAAATTCTCCCAAAAAAATAAGAACCGAAATTGCCCTTCATTTTTTTCTTTCTTTGTAACTTTAGACAAAAAACAAATTTTAATTACAAGATTGTCATTACATCTATAACCCTTTATTTTTTATAATATAATGGTTGAGATTGGTTCCTTGAGACTATATAAGTATTGAGTTCTACAATGATCTTATATATATATATATATATATATATATATATATATATATATATATATATATATATATATATATATATATATATATATATATATATATATATATATATATATATATATATATATATATATATATATATATATATATATATATATATATATATATATATATATATATATATATATATATATATATATATATATATATATATATATATATATGTGTATATATATATATATATATATATATATATATATATATATATATATATATATATATATATATATATATATATATATATATATATATATATATATAATAGTTCGAGAGAGTATCACTTATTATGCAGCGCACCAGAAGGCACCACCTTTAAAAAAAAATTAAATGTTTTTCATAAACATGTTTTCATTAACATTGAGGATCATATGTAAATTTCACATACATTCACATCTCCTAGCTTTTAAAAAGTGATATGAACGTACACTTACATAATTTTTAATATATGTGAACGTGCATTTATGTGATACGTGATTTCATGCTTCATGCACTTAGAGTGTTCAAATTTGCGTGCAATTTATGTATCATCTGTGTAATGTTAATTAAAACATGTTCGTGAAAGAAAATTTCAAAAAAATATTAATTTTAAGAGTGGTACCTTCTGGTGCGCTGCATAATGGGTGGTACTCACTTGAACATATATATATATATATATATATATATATATATATATATATATATATATATATATATATATATAGAGAGAGAGAGAGAGAGAGAGAGAGAGAGAGAGAGAGAGAGAGAGAGAATCAGGTTCATCAGCGTACCTATGAGATTCCAGCGTACCCTAATGTGAATGATATTTCACATATATTTTTTTTGAATAGACATGTATAAGACAACATTATAATAATTTTTTTCAAAAGAAGCAACATCATAAATCTTGTGAATGGTAAAAAAAGATCATGTGAATGGTATTCACATGGATGACCATTCACATAAATATGCATTGAACATTCACATAATTTTTAAAGACACTGAAAGTGTGAATGTATGTGAAATTCATATATCACGTGTATAACATTAACTTCAACATGGTTATGAGAAAAAAAAATTAAAAAAAAGTTTTTTAAGGTTGGTACCTTCGGGTACACTTGATATCGAGAGGTACTTTTTTGAACCTGACTATATATATATATATATATATATATATATATATATATATATATATATATATATATATATATATATATATATATATATATATATATATATATATATAGAATATGGTTCGAGAGAGTACCACCCTTATGCAGCGCACCAGAAGGTACCAGCTTTAAAAAAACTTTTTTTAAAATTTTTTTTCATAAACATGTTTTAATTAACATTATGAAGAACATATATAAATTTCACATACATTCACATCTCCTAGCTCCTAAAAATTGATGTGAACACACACTTACATAATTTTGAATGTATGTGAACGTGCATTTATGTGGTGCGTGTTTTGATGCACTTAGAGTGCTCGGATTTACGTGAAATTCACATATGATCTGTGTAATGTTAATTAGAACATGTTCATGAAAAAAAATTTCAAAAAAATTACTTTTAAGGTGGTACCTTCTGGTGCGCTGCATTAGAGGTGGTACTCACTTGAACCTAAATCTATATATATATATATATATATATATATATATATATATATACTATTTTCATGATCCTAGAATGAACCTATTTGAATGCTTAGCCATAATTAAACACTCACTCACTTAAATGATGTTGTGGTTCCTGTTGTACTCAATTACCAGACGCGCAAACACACATATGTACTTATGTTACTGGTTCTGTATTCTGTTTGTTGCTGCTGTCGATTTCTTTTTATTACAAGTGCTATTGTTTCTATTGATTAATGAACACATATACAAGCACAAAACAACACCCAAACACTCTGCACGCACTAATTGACCATTTGTTGTTTAGTTTGACTCGATCACACACATATATGCTTTATTTGTTGTCGTTTCTTACGAGTTGAAAGACAGGCATACACACTAATCACTGGTACAAAATTGACATATGGTCACGGTTTTATCCGGACTGATAGACCACAGTTTTACTTATTGTCATGGCTAAAGTGTCATTTATGAATATATATATATATATAGTATTGTTTTAACCACATTTTAGCTAACAACTGTGACTATTGCAAACCTTATTCGCATCTTTAGCCACGGTTTAAGATAAATTATAACAATTACTTGTCACGGTCTAAACACTATGGTCAAATACATGGTCATCTCATGGATTTTAGAGGAACTGTGCTTGTGATTACAACATAGTCCCTTAAGTGTTTTAAATAGTAAATTGGTCATTTTGAGACTCAATTTTAATAGTTAAAGTCGAGTTCGTGAATAATAAAAAAAACTGATTAGTGAGAAATTAAAATAAATAATACAAATCAAATTGTATTTGACATGAATTCCATTTTAATGCATCGATGCACGTAATACACGTCAAATACAGAAAAATTTTTATTCGTATAAATTTAGATCTTTATTATAACCGTGAGACCCTACGAAATTGGGGGCCCTGTACGATCGAGCTTTTCGCACACCCTAAAAGCCACCCCTGGTCAAATATCATAATTTGTCATGGTTTTTTGTTGTATACCTTATTCGCATCTTTAGCCACGGTTTAAGATAAATTATAACAATTACTTGTCACGGTCTAAACACTATGGTCAAATACAGAGTCATCTCATGGATTTTAGAGGCCCTGTGCTTGTGATTACAACATAGTCCCTTAAGTGTTTTAAATAGCTAATTGGTCATTTTGAGACTCAATTTTAATAGGTAAAGTCGAGTTCGTGAATAATAAAAAAAACTGATTAGTGAGAAATTAAAATAAATAATACAAATCAAATTGTATTTGACATGAATTCCATTTTAATGCATCGATGCACAGTATACATGTCAAATACAGAAAATTTTTTATTCGTATAAATTTAGATCTTTATTATAACCGTGAGACCCTACGGAATTGGGGGCCCTATGCGGTCGAGCTTTTCGCACACCCTAAAAGCCACCCCTGGTCAAATATCATAATTTGTGATGGTTTTTTGTTATATATCTATATCAATTTTGTGATGGCTATTAACTGTGACGATAAATACGTATATGGTACTGGAAATCCGAATCTGTGACCAAAGTTACACCACCAAGTTTATATCGAACGTAACTAAATCATAGAATAGAATTAGTCACATAAATAAGTTGTAACATAAAGTTAAGTTATATGGTCACGAAAATCCCTTTGTGACCAAAGGGTAGAATTTTTCAGCTACATATGTTAAAAGAAAAAAAAATCTATGAATATAAGTATTCTATGGTCGCGATTTAGTTCATAATTATGTCTAAAATTAAACAATTGTCATAATAATGACAATTGTATCGTGACTATAAATATTTTATGGTCACGGTTTAGTTTCTTATGAGTATCTAAAAGTAAATAATATTCATCATTAAATTAAGAAAAAAGTTGTGTCTATATTATTAATGGTTACGGTTTAAGAAAAAAACATGTCACTACAATTATATTTTGGTCACATTTTAAGAAAAAACAAACATGTGAGTACTAATATTTAAAGGTGACATATTAATTTCTTATATGTGTCTAAAAGTAAATAATACTCATGGTAAAAGAAAAAAAGATGTGAATATAAATATTTTATGGTCACGATTTAATTCGTTATGAGTGGCTATAAGTGATCGATGACCACAATTTAATGAAAAAAAAATGTCACTATAAGTAGTTTTTAGTCACGGTTTAAGAAAAAGAAACATGTGACTATTAGTACTTAAAAGTGATCGTTTAATTTTTGTAACATGCGTCTAAAAGTAAATAATGGTCATGGTAAAAGAAAAAAAGCCATGACTCTAATTATCTTATGGTCACATTTTAGTTTCTTAAGAGTGTTAAAAAGTAAACAATATTCATGATAAAAGAAGAAAACTATAAATTTAAGTATTATATGGTAACTGTATAATTTATATTAGGGATAATTACAAAAATAGCAATATCTCACATCTTTATTCACTTTTTAGCCATTTTATATACATTTTACCAAAATAGCCACACTTTACGTTACCACATTTACGTGATAGCCACAATTTACGTGATTTGTACTTTTTTTCATTTTTTAATGCATTACGTTACAAAAGGTGTTTGGTCACGTAAATTGTTTGTTGTACTTTACGTGACCACTTTTAAAAATTGGCTCATTCCCCATAAAAATGTAATGCTTGCTTAAAAAACATTTTAAAGTGTGACAAGACATCCCACCAAACATTCATGGGAAAGGAGCAAAAATGGTCACGTTAAGTACAACCATTTACGTGACCAAACACCTTTTGTAACGTAATGCATTAAAAAATGAAAAAAAAGTACAAATCAGTGGTCACGTAAAGTACAACAATTTACGTGACCAGACATCTTTTGTAACGTAATGCATTAAAAAATGAAAAAAAGTACAAATCATGTAAATTGTGGCTATCACGTAAATTTGGTAACGTAAAGTGTGGCTATTTTAGTAAAATGTATATAAAGTGGCTAAAAAGTGAATAAACATGTGAAAAATGCCTATTTTTGTAATTATCCCTTTATATTAAGTGGCTTAAATAATCAAGTAGTCACAGTTTAAGAACAAAGATGGTCGTCATAAGTATCTTTTTTAGTCAAGGTTTAAGAATAACAAATACGTGACTATTAGTATTTAAAGGTGAAAAATTAATTTGTTATACGTGTCTAAAAGTAACAATAGTCATTATAAAATAAAAGAGTTGTAACTATAAGTATTTTATGATCATGGTTTAATTTGTTGTGGGCAGCTAAAAGTAATTAGTAGACGAAAAAAGTTGTGACTAAATATTTTATGATCATAGTTTAAGAAACCAAACATATAACTATTAGTCTTTAAAGGTGACAATTTTATTTTTTGTGTGTTTAAAAGTGAACATTAGTTATAGTAAAATAAAATGTCTGTTCGCATGTTATTAATCAATTTTAATGTTAGTGATCCTAATTCTAAAATATATAATATATTTCTAAACAATTATTTGTTTCTTATATGAAAAAATCATAAAGGGTTTATATCATTTAAAACCAACTTTTAAAAGAAAAATCGACACGGCTCATTCACTTCAGTATGGTTTCAATTTTTTTAGATAAATTACTATAACAAAACTCATCTGTTTCTATCACCACTCAAATCATATTCAAAATACATCAACCCATCATAGCTTATAAACTAGTGACATGGCTCATCTACTTAAGCAACGTTCTTATTATTAACTTGTTTAATCATAATTATAACAAACATCATCTATTGTTATTATTATTAAAATCTTATTAAAAATACACCAATCCATTATATTTTAAAAAAAATTGGCATGACTCATCTACTTCAACATCATTCCATTTCGCCTGTTTAATCCCAATTATAACATAAATCAGTTATATTTATCACCATTCAAATCCTATTAAAAACATATCAATACATCCTAATAACACACAAAAGTTTTATTATTCAAGACAAACTAAAGAAAATTTATTAGTTTGTCAAAGCTTGATGAGTTTGCTATCACACTTGACAATAATTATAGCAACCCGCATGAGCCTTGAGCAATTATGATATCAAGAGCACTCTGCACATAATCAAACAGGTTGTCATTTACAAACATCAAGAACCAAGATTTTTAGATATATTATTTCAATCCTGTGGGTCTATTTTGTAATAAGTTGTTATTATTTCATTTCCATGTAATTATCTTTTATTTCTATGTAATTTTCTCTTTTGATAGAAAGTTGAGAGGTAGTTTGTGCAAACCCCTCAACCTTAGGTCCTAGGTATAAAAGCTTGTGCCTAGGGTTTTGTAATACAACATTTTCACTTTAAAATATTCAAAGTGTTGGCGGCTGCACATGTGCATGTTTGACATTGATAGAGTTTCTTATTCTCTTTTTTCCTTTGCATAAATCAGCCGCATAATCATAGAAAAATCATTGTGAGTGCTTAGTATTTGTTTGGGACAACTACAACAATTGGTATCAGGGCCTTTGGAGTGGATTTCAACTGATTTTCGACTGAATCTGAGAAGTTTTCTTGTTGATGTCGCTGTTCGTCGAGAAAAACCCACAATTCTTTTTTCAATATCCTCCTTAATCTTTTGTTTTTACTTGTTTTACTCCTTCATTATGATCGATATCTGATCCTGTATAGATTTCGAGCATTGTAGTTCAATTTATACATGATTTAGGGCTATATTTTGCTTAAAATAGATCTGCGCTGTTCTTCATCATTTTCAACATATTTTTCTTAAAAAATCATCGATTTAAGTGTTTTTAGGTGCATCTTGTTTACAAAACTAGTTTCTAAAATATGGATTTGTGTTTTTAAACTGGTACTGTTTTATTGAAAATAGTTATTTTAAGTGCAACTTCGGGTCCAAAATTCGAGTCCTTACTTCGGCTGACAAACCCTCGAGTCCAATATGAATTTCGGATCTACAACCGAACTTCGGGTACCAAATCATCCGAACTTCGCTTACACCATCCAAAACTCGGATACTCCACATTCACTTGTCTTACCCCACTTATTTTTAATTCCCACGTATTTTGTCTCTCAACCGAAGTTTGGTTCCTCAAAATCCGAACTTCGGGTCATTTTCTATAAAATCTTTCAAACTTCTCCAGGTTCATCAATCGAACTTCGGGTCCCTCCATCTGAAGTTCGCATCCTCCAGGGAAATTCCATCACCCAACATCCGAAGTTCACCAGCTTAACATTTCTCAGTGTCATCCGAACTTCACATTACCACTCGAACTTCGGTTCATCCACATCCGAACTTCGGTTCCACCACTAAAATGTCAGTTTCCACTTCCAAAGATCAATTTCCTTTCACAACACTCAACACTTTCATTCATCATGTTTAGAGAGGCTTTAGTCTTAGGATCAGAAAACAGTCCACCAGTTCTCTTTCCTAACGAATACGAGCAATGGAAAAAGCAGTTCCTGAAATTTGTTAGCATGTACCCTATGGGGCATCTCATGATCCAGTCCATCACCGAAGAACCGACTATTTTCTACTCGGATATTCCTGCAGTTTTAATTGTTGTTCCTCCTAATCCTACCTCCAAAGAACAACGGGGTCCACAAGATTACAAGAAGCGCGAGAGACAAGCTACTGATCTGATAGCAACACTTATTATATCAGGCCCTTCCCACCGACATCTTCATAGACAATAAGCTGTCAGTAAGAGAAATGTGGGATGAACTTGAAATGCAGATGCTGGGAGCTGATTTGAACGACCGTGTAACACCCGTATAAATTCAATGTTAATCGTTTATTTATGAAAATTTGATAAGTTGATTATGTATATAGAGATTTAATATTATTGTCTTAGTAAGCTAAGTCTAGAAAGAAATGAGTAAACAAACAAATGAAAAGTGGGTATATATATATATATATATATATATATATATATATATATATATATATATATATATATATATATATATATATAAAGAAAAGAAAAAGAAATTTATGGATACCAAATCGTGAGAGAGAGAGAGAGAGAGAGAGAGAGAGAGAGAGAGAGAGAGAGAGAGAGAGAGAGAGAGAGAGAGAGAGAGAGGATCCCAACAGATTTATTTTCATGCTTCTTGTTACTTCCCCATCACCGTATCACCATTTTTACCATAATCGTCTTCTTTTCTTCATAACACACAAAAACACATACTAAATATATCTATATTTTGAAGATTGAGGGCTGAAAATTTGGGAATCCAAGATCATTATCAACATTAAATTATCATCTCTTTGAGCATCTTTGAGGTAAATATTCTAAAACTTAATCAATGATCAATTCTCGTATGAACTTTTGATTTATGTTATAACTCATAAGATTGAGTGTAAAAAAATGGTTTACTAATCTGAAAATGAATACCCAACATCTAATAAGATCATCTTCTTCATTTTTCTTCACTTAAAAGCTTCAAAGAGCAACAATGGTGATTTTCATGGGTGTAATATTTGAATCCGAAAATTTATATAGAAATGCTTAAAATATGGATACAATCAAGATTTCAATGTTATTTTGGTGTTTAATTTCGGATTTGGAATCAAATGTTGAAAATTCCTAGAATATTGGAGTTCGTGGATTTAATGGAGTTGAGAGATTAGTGATGTAAAGAAAGAAATAGAGAGAAAATGGGATGGGTTTAGAGTGAGGAGGGGGCTGCTGGAGGTTCTGCCGGCGTTGCCGACTCTGGCTGGCGGCCGACCGACCAACTTCCTTTTTCCTTCTGACGGCAACTTAGTTTGCGCTTTCTTTCTCGATTTTTGATTCAGCCGAGTGGGAGAGAGAGGGATGTGTGTGTGGATTGCGTGGGAGTCGGCCGGAGAAGCAGGCGGCGCCGGCGCCGGTGGCCACCGCCCTTCTTCTTTCTGCTTTTCGTGAACTGCTCTTGCTTATTTTGTTTCTGCATTTTTTTTCTTCTTTTTCTTTTGTGTTCCAGCGGAGAGGAGAGAAGAGTTTAATTTCTTAATAATATTATTATTTTTTTAATTTAATTCTTTTATATTGTTTGGGCTAGGTTAATGTTTGTAAATGGATCTATTGGGTGATTGATTTAGTTAAGTGTTTGGGCCATAAATTAAAGGTTAATGGCTACTGAATTCTTTGTTTTTCTGTTTAGTCCAGCCGAGAGAGTGAGAAGAGAATGGTTCTCTCTTTAGATATTTTTTATATATATTTCTTTGGGTTGGATCTTTTGTGAGTGGGAGTAGGTTAAACTCCAATTTTTGGGCTTAATTAGATGATTATTTTGGGCTGATAAATAGATTAGAATTCAAAGAAATATTTTGGGTTTTTTAATAAATTAATATGGGTTATGCTAATTTTGTTTGGGTACATGCATAAATGAATTTGGTACATTAAAAGGGATTTGTAGTTTGATAATTCATTTAATTAATTTGATAAATTAGTTTGGACTTAAGAATTATTACTTGAGGTTGAACTTTTCATTAAATTGAAATAGGATCTAAATAGATGAATTTAAATACTCTATACGTAAAATGATTTAGTAGTTCTAATTAAATTGATGAATTATTCGAGCAAATAATTAATAAACCAACAAAGAAAGTTCTAACAAATAAATCGAGGTGTTCCGAGTTAGTCCCTGAACTTTAATTAAATTAAATAGATAGCGGACTTAGTAAATTATAAAATTAAGGATATTGACAAATAAGCAATGCACTTTGATATCAGGTACTTAGTAATTCGATTGAGGCGTGTGGATTTCGTTTGTGTTTTCAGCTGTTAGCGGGTATACACTCGGCGAGTACAGATTGCAGGAACTGTGAGTAATTGATTTAGTTTCACAAATGATCATACGTGATATGTTAGCATTGAATACCTCATTCGTTTTCATTGCCATGATTTGTTTAATACCATGCTTAGCCTTGTTGTTGTTATAAAAGTTCGTTGCCATCAGTTGTATTTGAGAAACCATTCCCCAGTATGCATACTGTGTATTATGTGGATTAAGTGAGGTTGATGTGTGTTTCCGAGTTGCATGTCGGGCGAGCCGCATGTTTTGTACACGTGCTAACCGAGCGATTCGTACGCCGTGTACTTGTAATTGGGCGAGCCGGTAACTATACCCTATTAGTGTATGCTAAATTGAGCGAGTCATATTGCTACACTGTTGAATTTGACCCGATATTTGTGTTGAACATGTTATATATGCTTGTCTATGTTTTTAAATCTGTTACTCGCTAGGCGACGACTTACCCCGGTTGTGGGGACAACTTTTCAGGTTTAGCTAATAAGGGAAAGACACTAGCTTCAGGATCTAGAGTTTGAGAATTTATGGTATCAGAAAGACTTCCGCACTTTGATTTATATTTTGTACTTGGGATGGGTAGATCTCTAGACTTCGATTTGGTTGTAATAGATATTTTATTATAGCGCACTGTGAACGTGTTGGTTTTAGTTTATTTATGTATTGAAATTGAAATGTGATATTAGACAGCTTTATTGTATACTTCGAGGTTTATGTTGCAGAATTATAGTAAAAGCGCCGCGTTATTAGAACAGGGCGTTTCAATATCAGAGACAGGTTTGGTTTAAGTGAATTAAGTACTTGTTTGGTGCTTAGTCTTAAACTGTTAGATCATTAGTAGTGTAAGTTATGAGTGTACGAGGTAAACTCTATCCTGATGGCCTTAAGGAAATTAGGTACAGTTAAGATAGGGTTTAACTGTAGCCTTCATAATTTTCTAAACATATACCCTTATGAGCAAACTAGAAACTAATCAAGTATGAAAATATAACGAAAATTTTAATTTGATTCATAAATTTAATTTCAGCACCATGGCTGATGACGAGAGCCACAGTCATCCACGCGATGAGCGAGTTGTTGTAGATTCAGAGGATATCGAGCATACCGATAGTTTGCGTGAGGATGATTACGACTTGGATGTCGATATCAGACCCGAGGGAGGGCCGTTGACCCCTCGTGAGTCTTGGATGATGAGGTACATGACCCGTTATGTACGAGATGTGATGAACGAGAGCCGCACGGAGATGCAACAGAGTCTTCAAGAGATTCGCGACCTGATAGCTTCTTCCCGATCTGATGTGGGAAATCCTTTGGTTTCTGCTCCTACTGGTGGGGGAAATACCTCGGGGACTGAGACTGGTGGCCGACGATCTGATCATACTTCGTTCAAGGCCTTTAAGGGGTCTGGGGCGAAAGAGTTCGACGGGACTATGGAGCCTGTGAAGGATCTGGAGTGGCGAGAGTGTTCAGAGGGGGCATTTCGTCTGAGCCATTGCTTAGAGACGGATAGGGTGGAGTATGCTGCGGGGATGTTAGTGGGTCTAGCATTGACATGGTGGAAGAATACCTCGAGGGCTATTGGTTCTGATCTGGTGGGGACGATAACTTGGGCTCAGTTTAGGAAGAGATTCCAGGATCAGTACTGTCCAACTGATTTGACGAGGAAGATTGAGAGACAGTTTTTAGCTCTACGCTAGGAGGGTCTGATAGTTCAGGCGTATGAGGCTGCGTTCAGGGAGAAATCCCAGTTTGTGATTGGATATGCGCTAGATGAGGAGACAAGAGTAGATATGTTTGTGACTGGGCTTCGTGCTGAACTTAAAGAGTTTGTTGAGATGCAGAGCTATGGGACCCTTGAGGAGGCAGTCCGCGGAAGCACGAACGAGCACTGTTAAGTTCTACTACTTCTTTGATGTCATCAGAAAGCTAGGACTGCGGGTTCTGATCGGTTATTTCAAAGTTCAGCAAAATCAACTGGTTCTTCTTTCTCCCAATCCCAGCTGTAGTATACATCACAGACACAGATGCCACACGATTGTGAGCAGTGTGGGAAGAGACATACTGGGTTATGTAGTGGCTTTTCTAGAGGGTGTCATACATGTGGGGATACCAGGCACATAAGAGTTAATTGTCCGATGCATCCGCTGATTTGTTTCGATTGTGGGGTTCAGGGTCATGTAGCGAGGAATTGTCCTTTGTGGAGGCAGAGTCAGAATATGAGTGCTAGCATTGCATCGATGAGTCAATCAACTGCAGGTCCAGCTCAATCGAAGAGAGACAAAATTGATAGGGTTCCGACCCGTGCTTTTCAGATCACTACTGATGAGGCTTGCGAGACTCCTGATGTGGCTACGGGTATTTTTGACTTAATGCTTTACTCGTTTATTTATTTTATTATTTAACTGGGGTGCCACCATTCATTCTTATATCTATGCCTCTTTTGCATGTCATACAGATGTATTGTATTATTCGATCCCATAGATTTTGAGATCGTTAGCGAGCGTGTAGTATAGGCTTAAGATATTTATTCATATGTTTAGCTTTAGTGATTAAGATTTTATTTTATAGCGTGTAGTTATAGTTACTAAGGGATTGAATGTGATTGCAGTATGGATTAGTTGGTTGCTTATAATGTTCATATTGTCTGTTTGAGACGTAGTATTCACATTTTGAGTGAATATGATAAATATATATGTGTTTATAGTGTTATGATGCAACAAGAAAAAGTAATCAATTATTCATTGAGGTAGCCGAAAGACCATGAGAGAAAAGATTTGATACGCGACTTAGAATTGGCAGCGATGATGTTTACATTGAAGTTATAGAGAAATTCATTAGATGTAAAGGGATGTCAGCTAGTCATTAATATGTGAAGTCATAAGTTTTACTACGACATGCACAATAGAAAATAATTTTATTGAATTGTAGAGGTAAGCATTATCAGGTAAGTATTGTTTGTTGGTGTTGAATTCTAAGCACATGATTAGATTCAGATTATTGGGGAGTGATTGGGAGTTATTCAGGATCGATCGTAGATATATTCGGTTTAAGCATAGATCACTTGAATTTGAAGTTGATAGTCATGTGATGCTAAGAGTATCGTCTGCGAAGGAAATTATACAAATTAAGAAGCTTAATCCTAAGTTCATTATAATGTATTGGACTATAAAGTGCATAGGTGCGCGAGATTATCAATTAGGATTACCATTGGAGTTTGTTAATGTACATGATGGGTACGATTTTAGTTTTATAAAAATAAATAATAAAAATTTGAAGAATGCTGATAGGATAATGCCCACTCAGAATGATAAGATTGATATGAGGCTTAGAACTGTCAAGATGATTTAAATTGAGGTGGCGTTACACAGAGGTCTGAAAACATACGTGGAAATCTAAGAAAGAGATGTAAGTGAGATATTTGATTAAATTAATTTCATGTGATCTCGAGGACGAGATCAATCCAACTTGTAGGAGATTGTAACACCCGTATATATTCAATGTTAATCGTTTATCTATGAAAATTTTATTAGTTGATTATGTATATAGAGATTTAATATTATTGTCTTAGTAAGCTAAGTCTAGAAAGAAATGAGTAAACAAACAAATGAAAAGTGGGTATATATATATAAAACAAAAAAAAAAAGAAAAAAAAGAAATTTATAGATACCAAACTGTGAGAGAGAGAGAGAGAGAGAGAGAGAGAGAGAGAGAGGACCCCAACAGATTTATTTTCTTGCTTCTTGTTACTTCCCCATCACCCTATCACCATTTTCACCATAATCATCTTTTCTTCATAACACACACAAACACATACTAAATATATCTATATTTTGATGATTGAGGGCTGAAAATTTGAGAATCCAAGATTATTATCAACACTAAATTATCATCTCTTTGAGCATCTTTGAGGTAAATATTTTAAAACTTAATCAATGATCAATTCTCGTATGAACTTTTGATTTATGTTATAACTCATAAGATTGAGTGTAAAAGAATGGTTTACTAATCTGAAAATGAATACCCAACATCTAATAAGATCATCTTCTTCATTTTTCTTCACTTAAAAGCTTCAAAGAGCAACAATGGTGATTTTCATGGGTGTAATATTTGAATCCGAAAATTTATATAGAAATACTTAAAATATGGATACAATCAAGATTTTAATGTTATTTTGGTGTTTAATTTCGGATTTGGAATCAAATGTTGAAAATTCCTAGAATATTGGAGTTCATGGATTTAATGGAGTTGAGAGATTAGTGATGTAAGGAAAGAAATAGAGAGAAAATGGGATGGGTTTAGAGTGAGGAGGGGGCTGCTGGAGGTTCTGCCGGCGTTGCCGACTCTGGCTGGCGGCCGACCAACCAACTTCCTTTTTCCTTCTGACGGCTACTTAGTCTGCGCTTTCTTTCTCGATTTTTGATTCAGCCGAGTGGGAGAGAGAGGGATGTGTGTGTGGATTGCGTGGGAGTCGGCTGGAGAAGCAGGCGGCGCCGGCGCCGGTGGCCACCACCCTTCTTCTTTTCTGCTTTTCGTGAACTGCTCTTGCTTATTTTATTTCTGCATTTTATTTTCTTTGTGTTCCAGCAGAGAGGAGAGAAGAGTTTAATTTCTTAATAATATTATTATTTTTTTTAATTTAATTCTTTTATATTGTTTGGGCTAGGTTAATGTTTTTAAATGGATCCATTGGGTGATAGATTTAGTTAAGTGTTTGGGCCATAAATTAAAGGTTGATGGCTACTGAATTCTTTGTTTTTCTGTTTAGTCCAGCAGAGAGAGTAAGAAGAGAATGGTGCTCTCTTTAGATATTTTTTTATATATATTTGTTTGGGTTGGATCTTTTGTGAGTGGGCTTAGGTTAAACTCCAATTTTTGGGCTTAAATAGATGATTATTTTGGGCTGATAAATAGATTAGAATTCAAAGAAATATTTTGGGTTGTTTTAATGAATTAATATGGGTTATGCTAAATTTGTTTGGGTACATGCATAAATGAATTCGGTGCATTAAAAGGGATTTGTAGTTTGATAATTCATTTAATTAATTTAATAAATTAGTTTGGACTTAAGAATTATTATTTGGGGTTGAACTTTTAATTAAATTGAAATAGGATCTAAATAGATGAAATTAAATACTCTATGCCTAAAATGATTTAGTAGTTCTAATTAAATTGATGAATTATTCGAGCAAATAATTAATAAACAAACTAAGAAAGTTCTAACAAATAAACCGAGATATTCCGAATTAGTCTCTGAACTTTAATTAAATTAAATAGATAGCGGACTTAGTAAATTATAAAGTTAAGGATATTGACAAATAAGCAATCTACTTTGATATCCGGTCCTTAGTAATTCGATTGAGGCGTGTGGATTTCGTTAGTGTTTTCAGCTGTTAGCGGGTATACGCTTGGCGAGTACAGATTGCAGGCACTGTGAGTAATTGATTTAAGTTCACAAATGATCATAGGTGATATGTTAGCATTGAATACCTCATTCGTTTCTATTGCCATGATTTTTGTTTAATACCATGCTTAGCCTTGTTGTTGTTCTAAAATTTCGTTGCCATGAGTTGTATGTGAGAAACCTTTCCCCGTATGCATACTGTGTATTATGTGGATTAAGTGAGGTTGATGTGTGCTTCCGAGTTGCATGTCGGGCGAGCCGCATGTTTTGTACATGTGCTACCCGAGCGAGTCGTACGCCGTGTACTTGTTATCGGGCGAGCCGGTAACTATACCCTATTCGTGTATGCTAAATCGAGCGAGTCGTAATGCTACACTGTTGAATTTGACCCGATATTTGTGTTGAACATGTTATATATGCTTTTCTGTGTTTTTAAATCTGTTACTCGCTAGGCGACGGCTTACCCCGGTTGTCGGGATAACTTTTCAGGTTTAGCTGATAAGGGAAAGACACCAGCTTCAGGATCTAGAGTTTGAGAATTTATGGTATCAGAAAGACTTCCGCACTCTGATTTATATTTTGTACTTGGGATGGGTAGATCTCTAGACTTCGATTTGGTTGTAATAACTAGATATTTTATTTTAGCGCACTCTGAATGTGCTGGTTTTAGTTTATATATGTATTGAAATTGAAGTGTGATATTAGAAAGCTTTCTTGTATACTTTGCGGTTTATGTTGCAGAATTATAGTAAAAGTTTCGCGTTATTACAACGGGGCGTTTCAGACCGGGTCAAATTGAGGAAGCTAAGGTCAAATTCTCTGAATATAGGGCCAAGGATGGAGAACCCTTACATGACATATTCACTCATTCTGAATTGTGTTAAACAAACTGAACAAATCACATTTCATCAAGGATAGGGATGATATCAATATATAGTTTCTGTCTTCTCTGGCTCTGGAATGGGGTATTGCATGTCGGGCAGTTAAGACAGGTCTGGAAATCAGCTAGGTATCTATTAGTGTCTTGATCAAGGAGCTAAAGAAATACCAGGGTGATGTGGATGCTCATAAACAGATGGCCAACTCTGTGGCTTCTGTGTTACTGAACCAAATTTCCAAAGCCAACGATTCCCTGACACTACTATCCAACAAGACCACTGTCCGTGGGCCACTTCCAACCCCACCACTTACACACTTCTACAACCCGACAGGTTTGTCTTCTCAATACCCACAATATGCCTTACCTCAGATGCCTTCTTATGGGGACCCTTAGATGCTAAGGAAGCTAAATTCATGAAAAAATGGCCCTGTTGTCGAATCCTTTTCAACAAAAGCGTATCTACCAGAACAAGACCAACAATCAGCTACGGTACGATATGGGCCCAAGGAGGTTTCCAGATGAGAGTAGGGATGACATGAGAGAGGAGAGAGATGATAGGAGAAGAGACGATCGAAGGTATGACGATCAGAGGGAAAGAAGAGTTGAGAGGAGAGAAGAGAGAAGAGACGAGAGACGGGATTATCGAAATGATCACCGTTATGAAAGGTGTGACGATAGGAGGGATGATGATAGGCGGAGGAATCGCCGACGTGTGGACAACCTGGACTACCGTCGAGCAAACAAGAGGCCAGAACGTAGAAATCAACGGGCAAGGCTTGATGAACACAAGACTTCTGACGACCTTGGATGTTATAAATGCGGCAATCCTGTTCATTTCTGCTATGAATGTAAAAATCAATACGAGCGTGACTTGGGTTACAATGAACGCAAGGTCGCGGTGATGAAGAAGCGGACTGATGCAATGGCCCTCGTAGCCCAAGAGGATTACTGGGTTGACGAGGAGTCTGATGATGAAGATGACAGCGGCCGTAACTACTACATAGCCGAACGGATAGGGTTGACTCATAGTGACGTTACCTCCGAATTCGAATCAGACAAGTCTATAGAGGGGGAGATCATCAACGAAACTACAGCCTATCTGATGGCCAAATCCGGGGACTCAGAATGTTCCACATCAGACTCCGAGACCAATGAGGCACATTCACTTTACTTTCGTCACTATTTAAATGCTAAATTTGTTAAGAATGAATGTAAATTTCATACACAACTGCGTGAATTAGAAGCAAAATATAATACTTAAAAATAAAAGTGTATTAAAGCTGAACAACTTGCACAATCACTTAAAGAAACTTCTCATACCTTCGAAAAGAACTGGCTAAATGAACACAACCTTGTAAAAACTTTCTTACGAGAAAAAGTAATGGATAATAATAAGAACACTTCACTTAAGAACTGTATTGATACAATCACTAAGGAAAAGAGTTCTTTGAAGTCATAACTATCTGTTTTTACGAAACGGTTAGTCTTTAAATGTGGAAAATTTAGAAAATGAAAGAGAATTTAAAATGATAAAAAAAAGAAGAATAAGTTTGTATTCCCTTATCAAAACCCTTGATGATGAAGTCTTAAGACGGGGACAAACGACACAAACTATTCATCTCACCCAACCAAAGAAAATAGGATTTATCATTCCAAAGAAGGAATCGGTTTTAAAAATCCAACGTTTTTGAAAAAGGCTCAATCGGTTTTACGACTGCAATTTGATAGAAGATATATGTGACGCGGGTATCAGGCCTTCTTTCATCACTCACCAGAAGTAGTCCTGGCCCAAAAGGAGGAGAAGAGAAATCAAGAAGAAAACTGGCAAATTCCTTTCGCATATGAAAAACTAAACGTCAGTTATCCTTACAAAGTACCCACTCTTGAGGATGAATTCTTCGATAGCTATTCAACAACATAAATGAATGCTAAACGTGTTAAACCAATCATCATCCTTATACTCCTACCACTGTTCTTCAACACAAAATCAAAATTTTAGAAGAGGAATTAAGGATCGCTCGTGAGAAAGCTTCTGCCAGTCAATAAGATCTTCTCACAAGTGAGGAAACTTTTAAAAACAACTTTTTGAACAAAGTATAGAATTAAGGAGCTGTTTGGTAGTTGTTGAATGATCTAGTGCTGACCAATCAAGAGGGTTGAATGATTTAGATGCTCTGAATGAATTTGGTTGTTAAAGATAACATTATGTTTGATTTTTATTTTAAATAAGAATGCTAAATGATGTAAATTTACCATTATAACCTTTTAGTTGTATCTTTGTTCTATTATATATAGATATTTTGTTTTCATTAATGTTATAATAATATATATTATTTTTAAAAATGATAATCTATATTGAGAGACATGTGGTCCACAAATCACAAGACCATAATAGGCTAATAGCCGATTTTCTCATCACTCTTTCTTTCTTCCACCTGCAACACGTCTCCTTTCTTCTTCTTTTTTTTTTTTTTTAACTTCTCTCTCCCCAATTTTCTTCATTTTCATCCTTGACCTGCAACCCTCCTTCGCATCACCCTGCATCACACACAACTTGAGATGACAATTTTTTAACAGTCTTCTTCACATTGAGAGCTAAGAACTAAGAGGAAGCAGGTGGGTATGTGGGTAATTCTTTTGATGCAGAATGGGTTCAGCATCATCTTGGCTAGGAATCGTTCAGTACGAATGGAATCATTCTGAGCCTCCAAAGTTTGTTTACCAAACAGCCTAGGTTGCTGACTGAATCAGAAGGTGGCTCTGAACGAGCCCATTCAGAACCAAACAAACAGCCCCTAACTCTTTACAAAGAACAGTTTAACATTGTTTCAGAAAAGTTAAATTCTTACGTAAAATATTCAAAAACCTCTCCTCTTGCTAATGTCCTAAAAACATCATATGACAAGGGTAATATAAAAATTGAAGTCCCTTTAAATATTTCCAAAGGTGAGTGTTCAAATTCTTCAAAATCGGAGGTATCCAAAAGGACCAAGAGTAAATCTAAGTCCTCAAAGAAACCCACTCACCAAGAAACATTCTCTAGATTTATGTTTTCCAAACATACTGACTATTCTCATTTTGTTTCTACAGATCATGTAAGAAGGGTTCCAAAAATGACTATGGAAGATTTTTCTAGTTTGTTTGTGAAGAAGGCTGTAATGCCATATGGTTTTGTTGCTAGTGATGAGATGATTTTAATTTCAAAAAACAATGAATGTTCCGTAACGAATTCGAATACTTGTTTGAAATATTCATTTTCGGCAATGTTTTCTTTATGTCATACTTGTTTTAGACGTCAAGTTCCTGAAATGAATAAATATGTTCCAAATCCAGTAAAAAGAGTGCTTAAAAACAAAAAAAAAACAATGCATCATTTGCCTCTTCTGGAATTAAACATGTATGTTGCATTGTTGCCTAAGGATAAGCCAATGGCTAATACAAAATAGGTTTTAAAAACTCCCAAACCAAAGGTAACTTCACCGCCTAAGGTTTCAAAGCCAGTTGGCCCCACATACAAATGGGTGCCAAAAGGTTTCGTATCTGGACCACATAACTGCAATATGCGTTCCTAAATCTGTCAAATTGATATCGATATCAGGAACTCATAACAAGAAAGGACCCATTCTTCAATGGGTACCCAAAGTAGTGTGATTTGATACAGATGGTTCTTGGTTACTTTAGATCAAGACTCGTACCTTAACGAGAAGGCTTCTAGTTAATTCAGATTAGATACCATACTTTTGTGAAATGGTTTCTGTGCATCTTCATACCAAACCAATGTGTTTGGCTTTCGCACACTCAGTTTAGGACCCGTACAAATCATGACATGTTTTCTGAACACTTCGGTTCAGAACACGGTTTTCATGTCATTTTTAACATTCTCATCGTGGATCTATATTGTCTGCTCATCAATATAGTTACAATGTCATATTTTAACACAATTCTTATCTCAGGTAAAATCCATATGTTATATGGATTCCGGTTGTTCCCATCATATGACTAGGAGAAAAGAGTTGCTAACCAACGTAGTCGAGCAATACTGCGGAACAGTTAGATTTGGGAATGAAAATCATGCTCATATCAAAGAATACGACGATTTAGTAGTAAACAATTAGTGATCAACGATGTTGACTATCTCGAAGGATTACCGCATAATCTAGTTAGCATAGGACAACTTTGTGATAAAGGTTTAGAAGTGACGTTTAGGGCGAAAAGCTGCAGCGTCACGAGCGATGATGGAAATGAAATCTTAACTGATTCACGTAACTCAAACCTATATACCATCGATGTTGCCAAGCTAATGGTAAAGGATAACATTTTCCTGTTGTCTAAAGCCTCCTCAAATGACTCATGGCTATGGCATAGACGGCTATCCCATTTGAACTTTGGCAATATGAAAACGCTAGCATCAAAACATATGGTTAAGGGTCTCCCCAAACTTCACTACGAAAAAGATCATCTATGTGGAGCATGTGAGAAAGGAAAAATAAAGAGATTCTCTCACAAACCAAAACCCAAACCATCAACAAAGAGAGTTTTAGAGCTTCTACATATGGATTTATGTGGTCCTATGCGAACTCAAATTAATAATGGTAGGCAGTATGTGTTGGTTACCGTTGACGACTACTCACGATATACCTGGGTTCGGTTCTTGCAATCCAATGACAAGAAAGCTCAAGAGATCACAGATTTCATCAAGAGTGTCAAGACCCAACAGTTGCTGTCTGTACATTCAATCGGATCCGACAACGACACAAAATTCAAGAATTCGGTAGTTGAGAGTTTTCTACGATCCAAAGGCATCCATCGTTAATTCTCCGCCACTCGAACGCCTCAAGAAAACGGTATAGTTGAAAGACGAAACCATACCCTGGTATAGGCTGCTCATACCATGCTCAATTACTCAAAGCTACCACCATTCTTATGGGCCGAAGTCGTGTCAAATTCCTGCTACTCACAGAACTGCTCGATCATTCATAAGCGCTTCAACAAAACTCCTTATCAGCTCTACTTAAATAAAGTTCCTTATATCAAATACTTACGAGTTTTTGGTTGCAGGTGCTATGTGCTGAACGACAAGGACAACCTCAGGAAGTTCAACGAGAAAGTAATGAGGCAATTTTATTGGATACTCATCCAATTGAAAGGCATAGCACGTGTACAACACTCATACCAGGACAATCAGTGAGAGTGTGAACCATACAATTGATGAAATGGCTCCTGAAGTCGACCAATCAGGACCACGCATTCTGCCATCCCTGGAGACTCCTCTACCTGAACTTCTTTTTCTTCTTTCGACTTAATAAAATTGTTTGATTCATTTTATGCAGAATTTTTTGGTCTTAATTTAAATTCTTCTTTAGTTTCAGCTCCTACGGTTAATGCAAATTCATCACATTTAACAGTTCCACTACCATCATCAGAACCACCACTTTCATCTCCATTACCATCATCATTACCATCATCTTCCACACATACACCAACTGTTGAGGCTACTTCATTCATACCCTCCCATATTGTATCGAATATTATCCCGTTAGAAGATCCAACCAATACTGAATTGGAATCAGTGGTACCCTCGCTTTAAACCATCGAACAAAACCCTTCATCCATCCCCACACTAACCACTGAGTTACCTTCATATTCACCCCTACCCACACGAAAATAGATGGACCCGGGATGACTCGACCGAACAAATTATTGGTGATCTGACAACCGGTGTTCAAACTCGAAGGTCATCTGCGAATGAATGTCTCTTTGCATCATTCCTTAGCATGATAGAGCTTGCTCGTGTGGACGAAGCATTAAAAGACCCTGACTGGATTGTGGCTATGCAAGAAGAGCTCAACCAGTTTGAACAGCTATGGGTATGACAGTTAGTTCCCAAACCGAAAGCTCAAGCAATCATCGGGACAAAATGGAGCTTCAACAACAAACGAGATGAGAACGGTATATTAGTAAGGAAAAAGGCGAGGCTAGTCGCTGAAAGTTACCGACAACAAAAAGGTATTGATTATGATGAGACCTTTGCTCTGGTTGCACGGATTAAAGCTATCCGAATCTTCTTGGTGTGTGCCGCTCACAAAGACTTCAAGTGTACCAAATGGACGTCAAGATCGCCTTCTTAAATGGTGAACTGAATGAGGAGCTGTACGTTGAACAACCACAAGGCGTTAAGGATGCGCATAAACCGGACCATGTTTATGTGCTAGATAAAGCTCTTTATGGTTAAAACAAACCCCTTGAGCTTGGTATGATAGCCTCTCAAACTTTCTTACTTCTGCTGGATTCAGTAAAGGTGTGGTGGACACAACGTTGCTTACTAAAAAGGAAGACCCACACATAATGTTAGTCCACATTTATGTAGATGATATTATATTTGGATCTACAGATCCTCAGTTTTGTAAGGAATTTTCATCCCTCATGAAGTCCAGGTTTGAGATAAGTATGATGGGGGAAATGAAATTTTTCCTCGGATTTGAAGTCAAACAACTTGACGATGGGATTTTTGTGAACCTATTGAAATATATATTATTGACATTCTTAAAAAGTATAGGTTAGACTCTTACACGGCTATCACAACTCCCATGGCTTAAACTATAAGTTAGACACTGATCCTTCTCGGAAAAGTGTCGATAACACAACTTACAGAGGGATGATCGGTTCCTTAATCTACCTTATGACCAGTAGACCTGATATAATGTTTTCAACATGTCTTTGTGCTCGCTTTCAGGCAGACTCGAAAGAATCATACGTTACCGCGGTTAAACGCATCTTTCGTTATCTTAAGGTTTCACCCGAACTTGGTCTATGGTATCCCAAGGGAACCAACTTCGATCTTACTGCCTTTTTCAGATGCTGATTATGCAGGTTGCAGAGTAGACCGTAAAAGCACGTCAGGTGGAATTCAGTTTCTGGGTGATAGACCGGTGAGTTGGTCTTCCAAAAAGCAAAATTGTGTATCCACATCCACAGCCGAGGATGAGTATGTAGCAGCTGCAAGCTGTTGCTCTCAGGTGTTGTGGATGAGGACACATTTGTGTGATTATGGATTTTTTCTCACAAAGATCCCAATATACTATGACTCCCGAAGTGCGATTACTATATTCTGCAATCCTGTAGGCAACTATAAATTACAAAAAGATTTTATTTAATTTTCTTTTTGTTCTAATCTGAAAAACCTGAAAATTTAAAAAAATATTTTAGTTTTTGTTCTTTTTATTTTTGGGTTGAAATTTTAAGTCAAAAAAAAAAAACACAAAAAGATTTTATATTGTTTCAAGTTGTTTTGTTGTTCAACATGTTGGAATTAGTGTCCAAGTCACAATTATTTGTAAACATATTGTTATCAGGCTGGATCCTTTTTGGGTGCATGCAATTAATTGTAAAGAGAAGATGATTAACTTAAATATATAATGATAATTAGTTTGTTAATTTATTATGTTTAATAAATGTTAGGCACAAAAAGGCCTCAGTCAAACCTGTTCTACATCTGAGGGGGAGATTGATAATCAAACCTGTTGATGCATTTGAAGGTTGAATTTAAGGCCTGTTATATGCCTTATTGAAGCCTGAAAATGATTTGCAATATTAGTCATAAGCTGTTCTATGTGTTGCATGTGTTGCAACTAAGACAGTTTGTCCAAGCTGCTCTGTCTGCTGAACAGGCTGGACATAAACTGTCTACGCTGCTCTACACTGGTGAGCAGCTTGGGCACTTTTTAAAGTGTTCTGTTCTTTGTGAACAGAACCTGTTCTTTGTGAACAGGCTAAACACTTTATGGAATATGTTTCCAAGTCATCATGTATTGTTTTTGACTACAAGATCAGTTTACAAAGTCGAAGACAAAGTGAAAAACAGAACTGCTCAGCCTGCCCAAGCTGTTCTGTAACATGAAGACAAAAGGTTATTTGAAAAAGGGTGACAGACCTTTTTCTTATATCAAAATAGGCCTTTACAAGGGAGAAACACGCAAAGTTGACATTCCTAAATTAGTTAAAGGCAATGCAATAGTAGACAAAGTAAAAAGACAAAAGTTCTGCACATGTAAAGACAAGTCTGCTTTTCAGAAAAGTGCAGAAAAGGTTATGTTGTCTTTTCAACAAGACTTCTCCTTTTTCATTCCGTCCAATGAAGATGTTTCTCTTAGATCCTCTGAGTGAGTATAAAAGGAAGCTTCTAAGGACAGAAAGAGTTGAGAAGAAAGCTAAGTGCTGAAACCAAGAGTGAACGTGCAAGTGTGATTTTCATGCATGCAAGCCTTCTGTGTAAATCAGTATCTGTGTGTCTAAGCTGTTTTACATAAGCTGTTCCCTTAAGTCTTGTAAACACAGTGAGTGCTTCTTAGTGAGTGTATTCATTGTATTCTAGTTTGAGTTTGTCTTAGACTAGTAAACATACTGTTGTATCTGTCATCTGAGCTTGAACTATTCCGCATTCAAGCTTGTTTGTAATTAACAAATTGTTGATAATACATACAAACTTTAAGAAAATAATGTGTAGTTTTTAAATAGCTGTATTCACCCCCCCCCTCTACAGCTTAAAGCTATATACTTTGGGAACCTCTCGGGACCTACAACTGGTATCAGAGCAGCGTTTAGAGTGTGTGTCATTCTAGATCTCTCATTCTCCCAAGTTTCCATGGACAACAGTGCTGCAGGTTCCTCTTACTATGACAATGGCTCTATGGGCAAACCTCCAAAATTTAATCATCAAAACTTCTCTAGTTGGAAGTGCAGAATGATGCTCTATTTAGAGAATCTGGATGTGCAACTACCAGAGATAGTGATGGAGGGTCCCTATGTGCCAACCTCTGTTACTACAATAACTCCAGCGGTTGAAGGAGCTGCTTCTGAAATCAGGACCTTTGAGAAAGCTAAAGCTCAATGGTCTGATGAAGACAAGAGACTGGTGGCTCTGGATGCAAAGGCCAGGAACAACCTGGTCATTTCTCTTCCTGATGATGTGTTCAAACAGGTTGAGAAAATGAAGACAGCAAAAGAGATGTGGGATACTTTGTGTACCGTCTATGATGGACCCACAATCACACTGGACAACAAGATCAACAATCTTGTTAGACAGTATGAACTCTTCTTTGCTAAACCAAAGGAGACTCTCACTGAAACCTACACCAGGTTTACTGCCCTAGTGAATGATCTCAAGGCTGTTGGGATCACTAAGGATAGTCTTACCCTGGTGAATAAATTTCTGGACATTCTACCTGAAGAGTGGAATTACTTCTCAACAATTCTAAGGAACTCAGGTACTATCAAAAGTATGGATCTGGTCAGTCTGTATGGATCCTTACTGAATGATGAACAGTCAAGGCAACAAAAGAGAAATGCCTTGGAAATGTCCAAAAGAGGTGCAGCCTTTGTGGCTAATGTGAGACAGCCTGTAAATCAGGTGAGTGATGTGTTCACTCAACCTGATCAACAGGATGATGACAAGGAGGAAGTGTCAGATGAAGAAGATACTGCAGATCTTGCTGAACAAGATGATGAGCAAATGATAGCTATGCTTGTCAAAAGGTTCAACAAGAAAAGGTTTGGAAGAAACATGCTGCAAGGAAATTCAGGTGCTGGCAAAAAGAAGGCATTTGATAAATCCAAGGCTGAGTGTTTCAAATGTGGCAAAACTGGTCATATAGCTGCTGACTGTGTGTCAAAAGCTGTTGGTCAGTCATCCAAACCATACAAGACAAACAAGGATGATGGTTATAGGGTTAAGTAACTTATGGCCATGGCTAAGCTGAGGAAGTTGGAAAACTCAGTGGGTTCCAACCGCCAAAAGGGACTTATGGCAGAGACTTGTGATTGGGAGGAATCTGATTCATCATCTGATGAAGAAGACAATCAATGTCTGATGGCCAACACTGATGTCCCATCAACAAGCAGCTTCAAACAAGATATGGCTGAAGCTGAAGCCTTCAGCAGCTTAGAGAACTGGAATCCTACTATGATGTATAAGGTACAAAATTTTATGGCTTACAGTTCTGAAGAAAAAGTTAAAATGTTTGAATATATGCTTGTTGATCTAAAAGCTGCTGTTGAGAAGCATGATGCTTTACTATCGGAAATCTCTAAGCTTAAAACTGATCTTAAAACTAAATCTAGTAAACTGGACAGTTTCCATAAGTTGGAAACTGAGCTTGATGAATTAAAACACATCAACTCTATTTTACTGGAAGAAAAGAGAGAAACAGATATAAAGCTTGCTAAGCTTCAAAAGATAGTTGACTCTTGGTGCCAATCTGCACAAAAAGTCAGCCATTGTATAAATCAACAGATTCCTGCACAAATCCAAGCCTATCTTGGAAGGGATCTTGACACAACAGCTTCCATTGTTGAGATCAATAATCTGAAAGAAGATTTATCCACTCTTGGTGAACTTCCAAACACATTCATTCAAAATGTGAATGGTAAACTAATCTCAACAAATAGGTTTGTCAGGCCTCAAAACACTGACAGCTTGTATGAACTTAGCTCAAAAGCTGATGTTGGAATTTGTTCTCCATCAAGTCAGCCTGCTAAGTGCTCTGCTGGTTCACACAAGCAAAAGAAAGGAAAACATGTCCAAACTGAAGTTGTGGATACTAAACCTGTTGACAAAACAGGTTCTGAGTCCAAAGCTGATGGTAAAAAACATGTAAATCCTTTTGATGCTAAACACTTTGAAAACAAGTTTTCAAAAGGTAAGCAGCCTGTTCTCAACAAGGGTAAGTCTCATGTTGAAAATAAAACTGCTGTGATTTCAAATAAGTTTTCAAATCAGAGTGGTAAACTGGTTTTAAATAAGAACAAACCTTTCAAAACCAGACACAGTGAGTATGCTGATAGGCAGCATAAATCACAATCCAGTAGGGGCAAAAACAAAGCCATTGCTCAAATTGAGATAATTGGGAATAAGTTTCCCAAACCTGTGGAAGCTCAAAAGCCAATCAAGCTCCCTGTCTTTGACATCTGTCCACGTAAAAAGAAGACAGAAGAAGCAGCCAAAGTTGTGGCTATTGAGCTATCCACTCAAGCTGTTGATTCAACAAAAAGTAATAAAACTGCTAAACCTGCTGAAGGAATCAACAAAAATAACTCAGAATGTGTTTCTGAAAGATCTTCTTCCAAAAACCCTAAAAAAAGAAAATGTTACAAATGTGGGAAGAAGACACATTTGGCCAAGGATTGTCCTGAATCTGAGGACATGAGGCCTGTTGACTCTGTTGTTTCCCTCACAGCTGTCACAAGCAGTGCTGGAATGTAACAGTCACTGAGGATGGTATTCAAGCTGATACCATTCAAATAGGGAATATTAGTGTGGATATTTCAAGTCCATCAACAAATGTTGATGAAGTAGGAGAACTCATCTCTGTGATGAGTTCCCCTAAATATGACTAATAATTCTCTTATCACTCTGCAGGAAAAACAACCTACCCAGGTTTGGTACTTGGACAGTGGCTGCTCAGGGCACATGACAGGTTGTAAAGAATTGCTGAGTGAACTCAGGCCTGAAAAAGGGCCAAAAGTCACCTTTGGTGACAATGTACAGGGATCCACTGAGGATATGAACTCTTAAGCTGTTGCTGCAGTGTTCAAAAGATAGCCTATTGTGGTTGGGCTAAAACATAACCTTGTTAGCTAAGCCAAACTGTGTATGCGGCTACAAGGTTAACTTTTGATGAGCACCTGGGTTACATATTGGATTCCCAAGGCACAGTGGCTTATGTGCTCAACGAAAGAAAGGTGTATATGGTTGTGGATATGCATCTCTGCTGAAACCCCACAACTGAAACCTGTTTTCTCACAAGAACAAATGCTGATCTGAACTGGCTATGGCACAGAAGACTGTCAAATCTGAACTTCAAGAACATCAACAAACTCTGTAAGAAAGAGTTAGTGACAGGTTTGCCTTCTATGACTTTTGCTAAGGATAGATTATGCACAGCTTGTGAGAAAGGCAAGCAGAGAAAAACATCTTTTAAATCCAAACATAATTTTTCTATTGATACTCCACTCTTCTTAATCCACATGGACTTGTTTGGACCTGTTAATGTCCCAAGTCTAGGAGGAAGAAGATACACTCTAGTAATGGTTGATGAGTTCTCCAGGTACACATGGGTGATTTTTCTAAAGAGCAAAGGAGAGGCTGCTAGAGAAATTATTGGATTTGTCAAAAAGGATGGAAATGCGAACTTCTGCCCAAATGTAAAGCAGCTTAGAAGTGATCATGGTACTGAGTTCAGAAACAGTACTCTTGAAGACTTCTGTGAAGAGAAAGTAATCACTCAAAACTTTTCAGCAGTAAGAACTCCTCAACAAAATGGAGTTGCTGAAAGGAGAAACCGAACTCTCATTGAAGCTGCCAGAACCATGCTGTGTGCATCAGGTTTACCTTCATCATTTTGGGCTGAAGCTGTTAACACTGCCTGCTTCACCCAAAACAGATCCTTAGTGGTGAAAAGATTCAACAAGACTCCCTATGAGCTGCTCAAAGGGAGGAAGCCAAATGTCAGTTATTTTCATGTGTTTGGATGTCCCTGTTTCATTCTGAATCAAAGGGACCAACTGTCAAAGTTTGAACCTAAAGCTGATGAAGGTGTGTTTGTTGGCTACTCTGCTATCTCCAAAGCCTACAGAGTTTACAACAACAAAAGTTAAAGCTGATAGATGAATCTAATCAATTTGTCACCTTTGAAGAGCCAAGATTGCCGTCCACCAAAAGCTGTTCCTGAATCAGTTTCAGGAGAACTTAACTTTGATTTGAGTCTTGAGCATTTCAAACATGAAGAAGACTCAAAAGCTTTCCACTACCACCTAGTGTGGAACCTGTTAATGCAATGATGGACATGATGATGATTATTGTCAATACACCTTGGTTGTGAATAAATGTACTGACTTAATTACAACTGCATGTCCAGAACCTATCAATGCTGATTTTCCCAGTTCCTCTGCTGATATGTTCAACAGTGGTCAGACATGTTCAACAAGTGAACAGGCTCAAGACAACAGTGTGTCTGAAAATCTTGAGAGCTGTTCAACAGGACCTGCTGAAGATGTTAACAACTCAGGTGAATCATCATTGAAAAATGATCCTAAGTGGATCAGGTGTCACCCCAATGATCAAATAATTGGTGACATCAACAAAGGGATATAAACACGGTGGGACAGCTTAGGGAACTTTTGTATGTTCTCTAGTTTTGTTTCACTGATGGAGCCAAAGAAGGTTGATGAGGCATTAAAAGATGCCAATTGGATCACTGCCATGCAAGAAGAGCTCAATCAGTTTGAGAGAAACAATGTATGGAAGCTGGTCCCTTCTCCTAAAGGTAAAACTATAATTGGCACTACATGGGTCTTCCGGAATAAAATGGATGAGCAAGGTCATGTCATTAGAAATAAGGCAAGGCTGGTTGCTCAGGGCTACAGACAGGAGGAAGGAATTGACTATGATGAAACATTTGCTCCTGTGGCCAGGCTAGAAGCAATTCGTTTGTATCTAGCCTACGCTGCTCATAAGAGCATTAAGGTATTTCAAATGGATGTGAAGAGTGCATTTTTGAATGGGAAGCTGCAAGAAGAAGTTTATGTCAAGCAGCCTCCAGGTTTTGAAAATGAACAACATCCAGGTTTTGTCTATAAGTTGGACAAAGCTCTCTATGGTCTCAAACAAGCCCCTAGAGCCTGGTATGACACTCTTACTGAGTTCCTTATGAGCAATGGGTATTCCAGAGGTAAAGTGGATACTACACTGTTCATAAAGAATGTGAAGTCTGACATTATGCTTGTTCAAATTTATGTGGATGACATAATATTTGGTTCTACTAATGAGCAGCTATGCAAGAATTTCTCATTACTCATGAAATCTAAGTATGAAATGAGTATGATGGGAGAACTAACTTTCTTTTTTAGGATTACAGGTTAAACAAACCTCAACTGGAATTTTTATAAATCAAAGAAAGTACACTTTAGATCTATTGAAAAAGTTCAAATTTGATCAAAGTTCTCCTATTAAAACCCCAATGGCAACCAATGTAAAATTGGATGCTGATGCCAGTGGCAAAGCTGTTTCAGTAACAGCTTACAGAGGCATGATTGGGAGCTTGCTATACTTAACTGCTAGTAGACCTGATATTATGTTTGCCACCTGTCTGTGTGCTAGGTTCCAAGCTGATCCAAAGGAATCTCATCTAGCTGCTGTTAAAAGAATCTTCAGATACCTGAAGGGTACACCAGGTTTAGGTCTTTGGTATCCCAAAGACTCAAGCCTTGAACTAACAGGCTATTCAGATTCTGATTTTGCAGGCTGCAGGTTAGATAGGAAAAGCACAACAGGTGGATGTCAACTTCTTGGTGGAAAGTTAATCAGTTGGAGTAGCAAGAAGCAGAACTCAGTATCCACTTCTACTGCTGAAGCTGAGTACATTGCTGCTGGAAGCTGCTGTGGGCAGATTCTGTGGATGCAGCATCAGCTTGAAGACTATGGCCTTATGTATAAGAAAACTCCTATTCTGTGTGATAATACAAGTGCCATAGCCATCTCCAACAATCCAATATTTCATTCAAGAACAAAGCATATTGAAGTCAGACATCACTTCATCAGAGATCACATTCAGAAAGGTAATGTGGAGGTAAGTTTTATTTCCACAAATGAACAGCTTGCAGACATTTTCACCAAACCTCTGGATGAAACAAGGTTTAATTACCTTGTCAGCAAGCTGGGCATGTTAAACAAGAGTGACTAAGTGTTTCTCAAAGGTCTAAGAATTTGTGTGTTTCACACTGCTCAAGTTTCTCTGAACAGCTTAGGCAGAACAGGTTATACATGTTCTGTACTTAGTCATTTGTCTGAAAAACTTGAACAGCTTGAGCATACAACAGGCTGAACAAAATCAGTTTATTCGTCCAGCCTGCTCTGATGGTCCAATCTTCACCCTGTTCACTTCTTCACACTGTCTTACAAGCCATTGTCTTGTAACCTGTTCAACTATTGAACACAACCTGCTCTTACAAAAGAGAGCAGGCTGAAGGCACAATTTGAGGAATGAACAACTTGAAGACTGAACAGCGTGTGTTGACCCAACTTATCACAGGTTTGACCAACAGCTTGGACCAACAGTTTTAATTACCTTTCTTCAAACTTAAGTTACTTAATTTATGTTTTATTTAACTTAATTACTGCGGATAATGTGGGTTACGTGTGTTAGTGATTAAAAAGGTCAAGTGGTCTGATAAATGTTTCTGACATGGACAACCGTTCCGTTTTTCGTTAACTAACATTTCAAATCGAACCGCCCAAACCTTCTCTCTCATACACACTCACATTCAAATCCTATAAATACCAAACCACTGTTTCATCTTCGTCTTCCTCATCATTTCCAAAAATCCTCAAGAACCCTAAAAATCGACTAAGTGTCCTCTGCTTCTCCAAACCTTAAGAATTCCCAAATGACTCACAGACCTAACCCCTTTCTTCCAGTGTTCGTTGGTGATGATGTTGTCAAACATTCATCAGTCACCACAATGCTGACCATCAAACCCACAAACTACGTAGCAAACCTCACTATTCCCAAAAACTATGTGGGAAAAGGCTACGATCAGATGGTGGAATTTCTGCAAGTTCATCCGTTGAACTATGCAATGACTGCAACTCCTGGTGTCCTGTACCAGGAGATGGTGTATGAGTTCTGGTACACCTGTTCCTACAACCCCAACACCAAAGTCATCAAGGGGAAAATTCTCAATGGGACTCAGACCATTGAGATAACTGCTGATCTGCTCAGAGAGGTGCTTCATCTACCAATTGCTGAGACCTATGACAAGTTCCAAGCTGAGGATGCACAAATGGGCAATCTGCTACGCTTTTGTGGTGTAGCAGAACCCAAACTTGGAGCAACACTGTTTAGGAAGGACCTCTCTCCTACCTATAGCTTTCTATTCGCCTCGGTGGTGATGTGTTTTGGAAGCAAAGTTGGTTCATTTGACCAACTCAGCAGAGATGAAGTTCCAATAGCCTTACAGCTAGTGGATGGGACTACCCTTGATATGGGTAAGTGGATTTTTGTGAACTTGAGGAACCTGGTGCAGCAAGAGTCAAGATCAGCTGCTGTCCGTTATCCCAGGTTTCTGAGCCTCATTTTCAGACATGTTTGTGGTGAGCAATTATACAACTCTCAGCCTTTACTTAAGTCTGCTGCATTCCCTGTCATAGGGAATAGAGTTTTCTATACTCCTGTCCTCCAAAATGAGCCTCCTCTATCCACACCAATGAGGAGGTTGTTAGGTTTGGTGGAAGGACCCTCTGCTGTGAGGGTGGATCCAGAAGTTGCTGCTCCCGCCAGAAAATCCAAAGCCAGGTCCAAACTTGTAAAGAGGACCCTGGCAACTGCTGAAGCTGGGCCTGTGAAAAAGAAGGCCAAAACAGCTCAGTCTGAGTCTGTTCCTTTAGCCTCTGTGGCTGAGGAGGAGCAGGCTCCTCACCCTGGTTCATTTGTTGAGCCTGAAGCCTTAGTGGCTGGTGCCTCTGTGGCACAAGAGACCATGGAACAGGTCAGCCCCACTGTTCCTAACCCAGTCTCACACCCTGTCCATACAGATCCTCTCCCCTCTCCACAATCACCCACTTCATCCATTCACTACCAACGCACCAAAAGGAAACCAGCCCAAAGAACCACTTCCTCTGTTCCCTCTCAACAGGGTTCAGTTGAAAAAGAAGCAACCCCAGCTGCCTCTCCTATTTTGGGAGAAGGTTCAGCTCATTTGGAGCCAGCTTCACTCCAATCTGAGTCTACCCAGAGTCAGCCTAGAATATATGATACTTGACATTCTACACGACATTCTACGTAGATTGCATGTCATTCTACGTAGATTGCAAAATGATATTTTAGGAATTAAAAGATATTGTATGCATCTTTTTTTCACTTTCTCTCTCTTACTTTTTTTTCATTCTCATTTTCTTTTTCTTGTATGAAAATTGATTTTAATAGTAAAAAACGTTTTTTACAAAAAAAAATATTTTTTCTATATAGAAAATTATTTAATTATTAAAAATTTAACGTATTCTATATAAAAATATTATGTGTCTATATAGAATGTTATATAATTCTATATCTTTTTATGTAGATTAACATTACTATTCATAATTTATGTAGAATGTTATGTTTCTTATATATTTCATATATTTTTATGTTCATTATACATTTCTATATCTTTTTATGTAGATTAACATTACTATTCAATTCGTTTTTTGTATATTTTTATATCAGTTGCATACCAAGTGTTTAATAAAATGTCTAAATGAAATCTTTTTTTTGTTTCAATGTGTTATTGGTATATTTTATCATTTAATTTACGTAAAATATATAATACTTGACATTCTACACGACATTCTACGTAGAGTGCATGTCATTCTACGTAGATTGTACATTATTATGTTCGTCGATACTGTACAAAGAATATGATAGATTCGTTTTCCATGTTTTATAATGAAGATTATTTGTAAGATATTATATTTATAATGAATGTAATAATCATTAGATTTTTTACATGATAATCTACGTAGATTACATGATAATCTACATAGAATATAATACAAGACTATTTGTAGAAAATCACACATAATCTATGTAGAATGTTATGTTTCTTATATATTTCATATATTTTTATGTTTCTTATACAATTCTATATCTTTTTATGTAGACTAACATTACTATTCAATGTCTTTTTGATATTGTTAGGCACAAAAAGGCCTCAGTCAAACCTGTTCTACATCTGAGGGGGAGATTTATAATCAAACCTGTTGATGCATTTAAAGGTTGAATTTAAGGCCTGTTATATGCCTTATTGAAACCTGAAAATGATTTGCAATATCAGTCTAAAGCTGTTCTATATGTTGCATGTGTTGCAACTAAGACAGTTTGTCCAAGCTGCTCTGTCTGCTGAACAGGCTGGACATAAACTGTCTACGCTGCTCTACACTGTTGAGCAGCTTGGGCAATTTTAAAGTGTTCTGTTCTTTGTGAACAGATGCTGTTCTTTGTGAACAGGCTAAACACTTTATGGAATATGTTTCCAAGTCATCATGTATTGTTTTTGACTACAAGATCAGTTTACAAAGTCGAAGACAAAGTGGAAAACAGAACTGCTCAGCCTGCCCACGCTGTTCTGTAACATGAAGACAAAAGGTTATTTGAAAAAGGGTGACAGACCTTTTTCTTATATCAAAATAGGCCTTTACAAGGGAAGAAAGACGCAAAGTTGACATTCCTAAATTAGTTAAAGGCAATGCAACAGTAGACAAAGTAAAAAGACAAAAGTTCTGCACATGTGAAGACAAGTCTGCTTTTCAGAAAAGTGCAGAAAAAGTTATGTTGTCTTTTCAACAAGACTTCTCCTTTTTCATTCCGTCCAATGAAGATGTTTCTCTTAGATCCTCTGAGTGAGTATAAAAAAGGAAGCTTCTAAGGACAGAAAAAGTGTGTGAAGAAAGCTAAGTGCTGAAACCAAGAGTGTAACGTGCAAAGTGTGATTTTCATGCATGCAAGCCTTCTGTGTAAATCAGTATCTGTGTGTCATAAGCTGTTTTACATAAGCTGTTCCCTAAGTCTTGTAAACACAGCGCCGTGCTTATTAGTGCGTGTATTCATTGTATATAGTTTGGCTTTGTCTTAGAACTAGTGAACATACTGTTGTATCTGTCATCTCAGCTTGAACTATTCCGCATTCAAGCTTGTTTGTAATTAACAAATTGTTGATAATACATACAAACATTGAGAAAATAGTGTGTAGTTTGTAAATAGCTGTATTCACCCCCCCTCTACAGCTTAAAGCTATATACTTTGGGAACCTCTCGGGACCTACAGATATATATTTTATATCAGTTGCATACCAATTGTTTGATAAAATGTCTAAATGAAATCTTTTTTTTTTGTTTCATTGTGTTCTTGATATATTTTATCATGTAATCTACGTAGAATATATGATACTTCACATTTTACACGGCATTCTACGTAGATTGCATGCCATTCTACGTAGATTGCATGACATTCTACGTAGATTGTACATAGAATATGTTTGTCGATCCCCACAATTTAAGCGTGAGCGTGGCTTGAACATCATCCGACTCTATGACTACTATGTCTCAATCATGAGTGGCTGTAGCGGCAGTCAAGATATATCACGCTAGACCCATGATCCGCTTGATAATGCATGTAATCTGAAAATCTATATTCTCACTAAGCATTGCTTATAGTTGTTGATTAACTTTTTACAGGAAAAGATAAAGGAAAGTCACCTGCTGGACCTAGTTCTTAGGTCTTACAAGAATCAAGATTGAAGTTTTCTATAGACCACTACTCAACAAATCTTCGGTACTGATTGGCAGATGATAATTGTGGTGGTCTGGGTAGATTTGATTTGATTGTATGATGACATGAATTAGATTAGTCTGGTACCATTTATAAGTTTAATTTGAATACTGTAATCTGAACTAAAATTGTATTAAACTTATCCTAATGTTTGTATTTGTAATTTGAAATTCCGCAATATAATTACTCTATCTTAGTTATGATTGATATAGTGTTGCATGATGTGGGACCTAGACTCTGGGGACTGCCCGTAAGGAGTGGCCTTCACAGGATGGTATCAGAGCCCATAGTTTGAGTGAATCAAGTATTACGTGAGTAATACTTGGTCTCAAACTGAAGCAATACATATGTATCAATCATTTAGGAGGTTTGAACTGAGATAGGATGTACAGATTGTTAGGATGGGAGTAAGGGTACATAGATCTAAGTCTATAAACTGATAGTTAAATGATTTTAATTTTCAGTAAAACATGTCAGGATCAGGTGATATTCCCAACAACATGAATCCCCAACAGATGTTTGAAATGATGCAACAACTATTAGCCCAACATTCCGAACAACAAAATAAGAATATGCAAGAACAGCTTCAGGCTAGAGATGAGGCCGAAGCAAAACGACGTGCTGATAGAAAGAACAAGAGAAAAGATAAACAAATCCAGAATGATGAATCTGATTCTGATAACTCAAACCCCAATGTCCAAATTGAGCAGCCGAAAGGCTGTAAGTTCAAAGATTTCAAAGCTAGCGGTGCCCTGAACTTTGAGGGTACAGTCAACCCAATCCAGGCGATGGATTGGATAAGCCATACTGAAGAAATCTTCAGAATTTCTGACTGCTTAAAATCCAAGAAAGTGAGTTACGTATCTGCTTTGTTCGTCGGTGCTGCCCGTGCTTGGTGGAAAACCCAGAGAAGTATTTATGGCGAGGAGGTTATTCAGACTTTGGAATGGGATCAATTCCTAGAGATGTTCAACGCAAAATATTGTCATGTTGACCAAAAAGACAAGATGGAGGTTCAATTGATGCAGCTAACCCAAGGAACCAAATCTATTGATGAGTACGAGTGCGAATTCTCGCGGCTCTGTGGCTATTCCTCGTATCAAGTAGCCACTGAATAAAGAAAGATGAACCGATTTCGTGGAGGGCTTAACCCTAGATACAGACACCCGATGAGCGCGATGAAATATAAGAGTTACTTGGAAATGGTTGAAGTGGCAAGACAGATTGAGAGAGAATATCTAGAGTATGGTGATCAACTCTATGCTCCATCAACGAACTCAACATGTCCATCTCCCCCAAAGAAACAGAGATTTGGCAGATTCTTTAAGCCCAACAAATCTCAATCTCAGCAACCCCAACAATCTCAGCAGTACAGCTTGCCTCAGAAAGCTTAAGCTTACTCTCTCACGAATGAACCCCGATACTGTAAAAGATGTAGGAAATCACACACGGGAATGTGCAATCCCAATGATGTGACCTGTTATGTATGTAGCAGGATCGGTCATAGTAGCGAAGAGTGTCCCCAGCGAGGACTTGGATGTGCAAAATGTGGAAAGCGTGGACATTTTATGTATCAATGTCAGAGTGGACATCGAGGCCAATCGCAATTATCAGCTGGAGGTTCTACGATGAAAAGTTCAGCCGCAACTCCAACTGCAAGAACTCGTGCATTCCAGATAACAGCGGAGGAATCAAAAGAAACCCCTAATGTGGTTACCGGTACGTTCTTGCTAAATTCGATACCTGCTTGTGTACTATTTGATTCCGGTGCTAGTCGTTCCTTTATATCGACTACTTTTGCTCGAAGACTGTCTAAATCTCCATCGAAGCTTTCCGTAGTACTTGATATTGAGACGGCCAGTAACAATTATGTTATGGCTGATTCCGTATACAGTAACTGCACTCTACTCGTTAATAACATTGTGTTCAATCTCGATCTTATACCGATTCCATTTAAAGAGTCTGATGTTATTATCGGCATGGACTGGTTAATGAACAACGAAGCTACGATTGTCTGCAACCGCCGAATCATCCGAATCAAGACTTCAGACGGCCGAGTGTTAGAAATCAAAGGCGACAAGCGAAAAGGTGCTCACTGCTTCATTTCTGTTGAGAAAGCGAATAAATATCTATCTAAGGGTCATGAATCCTATCTATGTTTTGTCTCGTCTGAATCTGTCATTGAAGCCAACAAGAAATCCATATCTGATATTTCAATCGTCTGTGAGTTCCTAGACGTATTTCCTGATGATATTTCTGGAGTGCCACCGGAACGTCAAGTTGAGTTCGGAATTGACTTAGTTCCCGGTGCGGCTCCAATTGCTAAAGCTCCCTACAGACTTGCGCCTGCAGAAATGCAGGAAATGTCAAAGCAATTGCAAGATCTATTAGAGAAGGGATTTATCCGACCTAGTTCATCTCTGTGGGGTGCACCTGTCTTATTTGTTAAGAAGAAAGACAGAACTCTCCGTATGGGCATCGACTATCGCGAGTTGAACAAAGTCACCATCAAGAATAAGTATCCTCTGCCCAGAATCGATGATCTATTTGTCAGCTACAAGGAGCAAGTTATTTCTCCAAAATCGATCTTCGTTCTGGGTATCATCAGCTGAAAGTAAGAGATGAGGATATTCTAAAGACAGCTTTCCGAACAAGATACGCTCGTTATGAATTTCTCGTAATGTCGTTCGGTTTAACGAATGAACCAGCGGCGTTCATGGATCTCATGAACCGCGTGTGCAGACCAATGTTGGATAAGTCAGTAATCGTGTTCATAGACGATATTCTGATTTACTCCAAAACGGAGGCTGATCATGTTATTCATCTGCGTCAACTGCTAGAGTTATTGAAAAATGAAAGACTCTACACAAAATTCTCTAAATGTGAATTCTGGCTCAGACAGGTATAATTTTATATTGTCATGAGTTATTCATAAGCGTTCTTTGTTCAAATAAAAACTTGAATTCAACTTTGTTATCTTTATAGATTCAACTCCTTGGCCATGTCATATCTGGCGAAGGTATCTCAGTTGATCCGTCCAAAGTCGAGGCCGTTCAAAAATGGCAAACGCCTCGCAATGCCACTGAAATCAGAAGCTTCCTTGGATTGGCTGGTTACTACCGGCGATTCATTAAGGACTTCTCGAAGATTGCTGTGTCTCTCACGATGCTAACACGAAAGAATACACCTTTCGTATGGACTGATAAGCAGCAAGAGGCATTTGAAACTCTGAAGCAGAAACTCATTCAAGCGCCAATCTTAGCCTTACCAGAAGGCAATGATGACTTTGTCGTTTATAGCGATGCATCTGGTACTGGCTTAGGTTGTGTCCTCATACAAAGGGGAAAAGTCATTGCCTACGCTTCAAGGCAATTGAAAGACTATGAGAAAAGTGCACCAACTCATAGGGGTGAGCAGTATTTGGTTTGTAATCGAAGAAACCGAAAATCAAACCTAACCGAATTCGATTTAGACCAAACCAAATATTAAATTCGGTTTTCGAATTGGTCTTAGACCAAATCGAATTTTAAATTAGGTTTATGGTTTGAATTATGGTTTCACTAAATGTAGACCAAACCGAACCGAATTACCGAAAAAAATTAAATCTTTATTAAATATATATTTTATATATATATAAATTTATAATCTTACAAATTTAAAATGGGCTTATCATTTATTTATTTAGTAATTGTGCCATTGTGGGATGATATAATAACTCATTACTATTACCCAACCAACCCAAAGTCCAATCCAATTATCCAAATAATAACACTGAGACGTGAGGTCCTACAACCCTTTTTGAATTCGGTAATTCGGTTTTCGAACCGAACCAAACCGAATTGTAAATCGGTTTTCGAATTGGTCTGGCTCCTTTTAAATTCGGTTTGGTTCGGTTTTCGAATTTGCCTAAAAAAAGTTTCAATTCGAAGAAACCAATTCGAGGAAACCAAAGAAACCTAAAACCGAACCGATGCTCACCCCTACCAACTCATGATCTTGAGTTGGCTGCCGTTACCTTTGCATTGAAAATCTGGCGTCACTATCTCTATGGAACTCGGTGTCAGCTTTACACCGACCATAAGAGTCTCAAGCATCTCTTTACTCAAAAGGATCTGAACATGAAATAGCGTCGGTCCTTGGAGCTTATCAAGGACTATGATTGCGAGATCTTGTATCATCCTGGCAAAACCAATGTGGTCGCGGATGCTTTGAGTAGAAAAGTGTATCCAGAAAAGTGTTGCTATGCCCTGACTCCTATTGTGTTCTCTTCTGATCTTATTGAAGACATTAAATCTGCTCAAGCCGAAGCATTGAAAGAAGAAAATATCTGTTCTGAAAATATAAAAGGGAAACTTCAATTCTTATCAGTGAATCATTTGGGACTTCAATGTCTCAAGGGAAACCGAATCTGGATTCCTAAATATGGTTCTATTTGCAACACTATTCTATCTGAAGCTCATAAGTCCAAGTTTTCTATTCATCCTGGCAGCTCAAAGATGTACTTCGATCTGAAAGCTGATTATTGGTGGCCAGGAATGAAGAAAGACATCGGTCAATATGTCGGAAGCTGCAGAGTCTGTCAAATGGTTAAGGCAGAACATTAGAAATCCTTCGGGGATATGCAACCACTGCCAGTTCCTGAGTGGAAGTGGGAGTATATAACCATGGACTTCGTCACGAAATTGCCAAAGACCAAAAGACAGCACGACTCCATCTGGGTAGTTGTGGATCGATTAACGAAGTCAGCTCATTTCATACCGATGAAAGAGACATACTCTCTTGATAGATTTGCATAGATGTACATTACAGAAGTTATTTCTCGTCACAGTATGCCAAAGTCTATCGTGTCTGATCGTGATAGTCGTTTGACTTCAAGATTCTGGAAAGCACTGCAAGACGGGATGGGTACTCGAATCTCTATGAGTACTGCTTATCATCCTAATGCAGATGGCCAAAGTGAACGTACTATTCTGACTCTTGAAGATATGCTCTGTGTCTGCGTTCTTGATCTAGGTGGTAATTGGGATGACCATTTACCTTTGGTCGAATTCTCATATAACAACAGTTATCATTCAACGATCAAGATGGCTCCTTTTGAAGCTTTATATGGACGAAAGTGCAGAACTCCCACCTGTTGGCACGAAACAGGTGAATCGCCTATAGCGGGTCCTGCCCTTCTACAGTTGACTCATGAAAAGATTCAACTTGTTATAAGGAATATCCTTGAAGCTCAAAGCAGGCAGAAGTCATAGTATGATAATCGTCACAGATCTATCAGCTTTGCGGTTAATGACTGAGTGATGCTGAAAGTATCCCCAATGAAGAATGTGGTAAGATTCATAAAGAGAAATAAGCTAGCTCCGAGATTTATTGGCTCGTTCAAGATCGTTGAAAAGATAGGAAACCAATCTTACCGTCTTGAATTGCCAACTGACTTAGCGGGAATACATCCTGTATTCCATGTTAGTCATTTGAGAAAGAGCTTAGCTGATGAAAGAGAAGTACAGATACCACATATTGATCTGAAGATTGATGAAAAGCTTCGAGTGGTTGAAGAGCCAGAATGTATTCTGGACTCGAAAACCAAAAAGCTTCGAAATAAAGAGATACAGATGGTGCTCGTTCAGTGGAAACACCACAAAGGTTCGCATCAGTCATGGGAATCAAGAGATGTCATGAAAGCTACATATCCAAGTCTGTTCGAACATAGCTAACTTCGGGGACGAAGTTTATGCGTGGTGGAACCCATTCTGTAACAACCTAACTTTTGGTCCACCTTTAATTTCAGTATTTTGAGCTAATAATGTAATTTTATTACATTATATAATTAAATTTTATAAATGTTATAAATTATTTTGATGATCAAATTAAAGAGATGTACAAAAGTGGAGGGGTTAATTTCACTTATTATCAAAGTTATATATATATATATATATATATATATATATATATATATATATATATATATATATATATATATATATATATATATATATATATATATATATATAACAACAAAATGAGCATTAAAGCTCATTAACCACACTTAAAGATTTGACACACACTCTCTCTACTTCTCACTAACCTACGGATTCATCACAAAATCACCAAGAAAATCCATAATATTTGCACTAAATTGAGGATTTAAGTCAAGAAGGAGTTACAAGGAACATCAATCAACAAGAAAGTACAAAGATTTAAGGTAATATTTGATTTAATTTGATATTTTTATGAGTTATGTTCGGTTTTATGAAAAACCGAAACAATGAATTAAAATCTAGCATAAATGATGTTGCATGTTAGATTAAATTGCTAGAAATCATGAATCTAAGTTATTAGAAGTTATAGAAATAAAAATTGTGGGTTGGATCTTACAATTAAAATGAAAATCGGAATTTTTGTAAAACTATGTGTTCTTGACAAAAAGAAAGGAATTTGGATGATTTTGATAAATTTATGATGTTTATGATTGGGAAAATTGTATAAAAACAACCCAAATATGATAATATAACTTATTTGTAAGTTGCATGTTGATAAAACGGGTTTTAGAGGATTTTTATGAAAAATCCGTATGAATATAAGATAGAACACGAAGAACAATTTCTGGGAAATTATAAGTATGAGATCCGAATTCGGATGAAGCACCTATTTCGGACGAAATGCTCATTTCGGATGAAAGATTGAGCCGAACTCGGATGAAACCGAATCCGGATGACCCAGTTCGGATGCCCACTTCGGACGGTCCCAATTCGGCTGACCATTTCGGTCCGAATCCGGATGGTCCGAATCCGAAAATCTTACTTTGATATTTTAAATTAAGAATTAAAGATTTATGATTAAAGCAATATAATATATATATATATATATATACATATATATATATATATATATATATATATATATATATATATATATATATATATATATATATATTCTGAGAATTCAAAGAAACAAAGAAAAAGAACAAATGAATGATTGATGAGTTATCAGTTATCAGAATCAGATCAGATAAAGATTTAGACCTAAAATGTTCTTGCTATGATATGATTTTGAACAGGTTCAGATAAATTCTGAACAAAGATTTAAAGATATTGAAAGCGGGTCACATAATTGAAAAGAATTGACAGAGATCAGATAGACCAAGATTAAAGATAAAATCCTGGGATAACTCAGGTGGTGGATTTTATATCTGCTTGATAAAGACCACAAGAACCTGTGAGTTATAGATATTCAGCTTTACATGCTAGATTTCCGGTTGAGACATATTGTTGATGATAGATTAATTTGACATTCATATATGATCAGCTGGATTGTGACCTGTGCTCACCATGGTTCGGTGATGCCCTGTGGATCATGATAGCTAATTGATTTATCATTCCGCATGACATTGTACTTACAGTTTATTTCAGATATTGTTATGAGTTTATTGCTATCATGACCTTGATGACTTATGCTTTCATTATTGCTCGCACCTTTGACATATCAATTCAAAAAAGAATGATTAGCTTTGACGGTCTATTGTTCTAGACCATGCTATTTCTCCAGTTCTATTGAACTTGGTAATGATACTCCGATGTTCCGCCATGTTGATTTACTGGTAGCTAGCCCAGTATGTGGTTGATCCCCACAAATTAAGCGTGAGCGTGGCTTGAACATCATCCGACTCTATGACTACTATGTCTCAATCATGAGTGGCTGTAGCGGCAGTCAAGATATATCACGCTAGACCCATAATCCGCTTGATAATGCATGTATCTGAAAATCTATATTCTCACTAAGCATTGCTTATAGTTGTTGATTAACTTTTTACAGGAAAAGATAAAGGAAACTCACCTGTTGGATCTAGTTCTTAGGTCTTACAAGAATCAAGATTGAAGTTTTCTATAGACCACTACTCAACAAATCTTCGGTACTGATTGGCAGATGATAATTGTGGTGGTCTGGGTAGATTTGATTTGATTGTATGATGACATGAATTAGATTAGTCTGGTACTCTTTATAAGTTTAATTTGAATACTTTAATCTGAACTAAAATTGTATTAAACTTATCCTAATGTTTGTATTTGTAATTTGAAATTCCGCAATATAATTACTCTATCTTAGTTATGATTGATATCGTGTTGCATGATGTGGGACCTAGACTCGGAGGACTGCCCCATAAGGAGTGGCCTTCACAGCATCTTCTTTACAACTCTCCCCCTCAGGTGGACTATCTTTCAACAACTCAAGATTTGCAATCTTTTGTTGCTGATCAGCCACTGTCTGATCCAACTTGGCATTATGTTGTTGAAGTTCAAAAATTGCCCTTGTCAGCTCAAGAACCTGTACAGTCTGACTATCAATCTGAGCTTTAAGGTGAAGAAGTCTCTGGTTGTCAGATGATAATGATGTTGATGGTGTGGTTGTGGTGGTTTCTGGTGGTACTGTTGCTGAGGTGGAGGGCATTGATTGTTCTCTTCTTTGTCGCTTCGCCCTCTGATGCCTCTCAACGAAATTCTCTTCTTCCAGCTCATATTCTTCTTCATCTTCATCTTGAAGCTGAAATGTCTGCTGTCGTGCAGTGTGCGACACAACCAATCTAGAACGATAATGACCAAGAGTCGTCGATGGATTCGATGCTTCCATAATATCCCTGGACTCATCCGAGTCGGTCTCTGAATCTGGCTCGGCTGCCTCAGTCGATTGCTCCGGTTGATAATTTTCTATATCAACAAAAATGTTTCCAGGAGCATCGCGTGGATGAAGAATATCATGTATAACTTCTTCAACAATGTCGGTTTGTGCTGCTCCACCATGAGCTAAAATGTCTTTTAAAGCCTCTTGTCTTGGATCGGCTTGAACGACTGGTGGAGAAGCCACTGCTGTTGTTGCTAGGATAGGCTGACGCTGGCCTGGTGCTGCTGCTTCTTGTGCCGCTACGGGGCCTAGTTGCTCGTTATCCAGCCAGCCATCTCCTGCTGAAGCAATGTATTCAGCATTAAGCAGAACTCCGAACAATGGAGTAAGTTGCGGTCGTTCATTCTCAGCCCGTCTTTGGTTGTGGCTCTGACAGTCAGCAAAAATTCTTTTGTCGATGCCCGAAAACAAAAACCACCTCCGGTGATGGTGGCAGATTTGGCAAACAATGACGAATAATCATCATTACAAACCGAGGATACAACAAAAATCGCTCACGACTTGGATCTGTAATTTGATGAATAAACTCAGCAAAAAAGAATCCCGAGAAACTACATGGCTTATTGTAGACCAGTGAGATCATCCCTGATTGAAGTTTGGATGTCATCGTATCGAAACCAGCCTTTTTCGAGGCAATACACACTAGAAAAACATGCATTAGATATCTCCACTGCCCCATTAGACCACTCTTGACATATGAAGCCTTGGCCAAATCGAGCGAATAACCCATTCTTTGTGGCGAAATGGAGTTGGGTAATCAGTTGGCCCATTTTCTTGTGCTTCAGTCCCCAGATTTAGAGTTATTCTCAAATCAGTTGCCGAGAACGCAATCGACTGTCCATTAACTATAGCCCTGAGTACGGGGGGCATGACTGAGCTGTCCAAATGTAGTGTACTCCAGAATTGGCGGATATATTGTATCATCAGATTAGGGTTATGCGTCAAAGCGTATGCCACTCGAGATCGAGTCAGAAATGCCAGAATTTCACGGTAAGGCCCAGCTTCTGGTGCATGCATGTCAATGTTAACCACCATATTGTGCTTATTTACGAAAGCTCGCCCTGCCATTCCGGCACATGCAATAAACGGTTAATATATGAACAATTGAACTTTTTTGAAAACAATTAAGTTCGCACGAACTTAGGTAAGTTCGTACGAACTTAGGATCATACGAACTTAAAAATAATTCGCACGAACTTAGTGTGGCTAAGTTTGTACGAACTTGTTTAAATTTTGAAATAATAATTTGTAAGAATTAAACAAATATCAGATTTAATTAGTCATTCATTTATTTAATATAATAGGTTAGATTGTCGGGTCGGGTTGGATCTCACTGATCCCGGTCTCCCCTTTTTCCTTCTTTTCTTTCCGCGCGCACAATTACAAGCCACACACACTCACCTTTCTCTCTCTCCTCGCTCCTCTCTCTGCTCACTCTCCGACCGGCGATTGCCGCCGCCATCGCTCACCGGCAACCCCAACAAAACCCTTCACTTCTCTATCCCCCTCTCCTTCTCTCTCTCTACCTCGCTCACTTGCTATGTCTCCCTCTCAAAACCTACGACAGCGGCCTAAAACCTAGCACCGCCGCCGTTGACACACTATATCTCCGTCATCGCTCGGCCTCACAACTCGCCTCCCTCGACGCTCACCTCACCTACACCTCTTACGCTCATTCATCTCTCGGCTGCCACCACCGCGGCTGACTAAGGCCATTGCGGCCGCCCCTGGTGTAGCGCCGCCACCGACACAGAGGTTGAACCAAAGCCATAGCCGCCACTAAACCCCAAAATCAATTTTGTTTTCTTAATTCGTTTTTACATTTTAATTTGTTTCAGATTTCTCAAATGGAACACTTTACAACACATAAAAATCAGCAAATAATTTAAATATTGAAGTTTAGCATGCCTTGCTTTGAAGAAAACGTGAATCTTTGCTTAATTCCCTACTGGTTTTCTCGAAATAGTTGAACGTCCAATTAGCGCTTCTGTGTTTTCAATTTGGTTAGGTTTCCATGATGTCATGCGAGAATGTTTTGTGTTGCTCCTACAAAACAGAGAGATATATATTCTGATTGTATTTGTATTTCGTTGTTTTGTGAATACAACTGGTATTTTTTAAAAACTTGAATTTAATCTATCATTTTCATAATCAAGTAGTTTATTATTAACCTGTGTATTGTACGGATAACTTTAATAAATATGTTTTTCTCAAAAGTTATGTAAACTATAAATAGAAATTTTTTTATACATGTAATATTTAACATATATTATTATAATTAACTTGAAGTATATATTAGTTAAACAGAAAATATAGTTAATAATAAATTTAAGTTTGTTGTCATTATTATAATTAGATAAATAGATTTTTATGTTGATTGTTGTAATTTTAGTAGATCCCTAACAATAGAAACATTTTTAGGGGTTTTTGAAAGAAATGAATTCTTATATTTTAAAAAATACAAAATACAAAAATCAATTGGATATGAAGCCACATGACATTCTTAGGGGTGTAATCGACCCGAGTCAGGTCGGGTAATACCAAGCTTGAGCTCGAACTCAATAATAAAACTCAAGCTCGAAACTCGACTCGAGCCTATGTTTTGAAACTCGAGCTCGACACTACTCGACACTATCGAGCTCGGCTCGATTAAGTTCGGGAATAAAGGAATCGAAATATAAATACAAAATATTCAATCTAATTTTTATCCCAACAACAAGCAAGAAATATGCAAATATAAGACTGTAATTTTAGGTTAAAGTTCTATAGTAGTGATAAAAGTATAATATTACTCGGACTCGACTCGATTACTACTCGAGTAGATCGAGCTCGAGCTCAGCTCGATTAACAGCGAGTCAATTTCAAGTTTTTTACGAGTCAATATCGAGTACCTCACGAGTTGTCTCATCTCATTTACACCCCTAGACATTCTTAAGTTGATGATGAAACACTCATTTCAACATAATATAATATTTAATTGAATTACATTAGATTAACTAAGATTGACAAGGAGTTTAAGCCCAAATCATAAACTAATATGATTCAAAAGAAAACGGGCATGACCCGTTCGCACGGAGTCCATATCCCTGATCAATTTGTATATACAAAGCTTATGCATTTTTAGTATACTTACAAAATACTTGCAATTGAATACATCAACTATCCTCAAATGTTAAAAAGCAAACAACAACTGACGAAACACGTAGGTGATCTACCCAATTCCCAAAAGAGTATGCTTTTGGCTTTACCAAAAAGGATTTCAATCCGGTCAACAAAGCTTTTGAACCGGAACTGACAATTTCCTTGCCTTTAATACTACTTCCACCTGAGATACATGAAGTAAATGAGATTAACAAATAAAATTTGCTAAGTGAGTTACTAGATCGATATGACGTGTATAACATAAAGCATGCAACGTCCAACAGGTATAGGTATAAAGAGCACATGTGCCATATCTTTACCAAAAGTGTGTGGGAATAGAACCCACTCCAACATGTCACGAGGGAGACTCGAGAACCTGCGCGTTACCAGCCCGAGGATACTAAGACTAGGCAACCATAAAAACAACTGACACCCGAAGTCCGGCCACCTCCGGTGTAGGGATTTATACACAGCAACACACAGTAGGGCGTTTAAATATAAACAATAATTTGGACGTCCAGTGAGGCCAAAATGAATATCATGGCTCAACAATATGGTATAACCCAATTAGGAATATAACAAGTGTTAAAATGAAGTATCAAGGTATAACAAGGATGTCAATATGTACAAAATGGTAGTAATTACCAAGGCTCCATGGCCACATAACAAGGTTATGCAACTAAGTGCAAGAATTAAAATGCATCACATGATGCCAAAGATATGCACATTATCACAAAGAAGATAAGCATGTAAATGTCTATGCACCACACACATCAATACTAGAACTCACAATAAAATAAGCTAAGATTAGCCTTTTAGTAACAATATCCGCCAACGACCTCTTAATGCTTGGTTTTCACCCTTAGCTTCCAATTCTGGAAATTGACACTCCTTTCAGATCTAAGCCTATCAAATGTCAATATTCAAAGTATTTATAAGTTCATTGTATCATATTGTAAGATTTGGAAGCCATTTGAAGTGTTTACGTGTTTTCGGTTTAAGTTTCCGAATTCTAACAACATCGTTGTACCTTTCGGTTGTTCTTATAGACTTTTAGGTAGTATTTGGTGTTAATTTATGTGTTATATAAGTATATAATGATTACACAACTTTATATTATCATTATAAAGCTTAAAACATGAGTTTCAAGTGTACAAGGGTGCGACTCGCCAAGTCAATCAGGAGACTCGACGAGTAAAATAAACCTGAAATAATTTTTTCATTTAGTAATTTGACTCGACGAGTCAGAGGGGTGAATCATCGAGCCACCTACAAGTCTGCACATTCTGCTTCTGTTTTAAAATTCCCAGCTCGTAAACCTTCATTCAAAACTCAATTTCAACCTTCATATCACTTGAATAGGCTATTTCATGCCTTATTGGACTAGTATACTCATATATAAACTTACTTTAACATATATAACATAAAAATTAAACTAATTTAATCACACCCTTGTTGAATTCCTTCAACTCCTAACCAATTCAATTTTCATGGGTTTCTTTGATTTCTTATGCTCATAAACTACATAATTCATTCTATAAATTTGTTATTCATAATTAGAACTTTATGAGCCACCATGTTTTGATTTATCTCCATCTGACCCTCAATTACAAAGGTTATGTAGAAAAGAGACGAAGATGAAACATATACACACCTTGAAGAGTTAATAAAAGCTTAACTTGATTATACTAAGCTTGGTTGCACAATAAAGGTTGAAATCTCTTGCCAATGTTTAACAAACTCCAACCCTAGTTCTTTCTTTCTAATATGTGCAAGAAAATTGAGAGGGAGTGAAGGAAATGAAGGGGAAGGCCACGATTGGGGGTTAATTTAACCCCTAATTGGTCAAAACTTTGCATCATCACCCCTCAAGTCTCCTTCTTTCAACTTCAGCCTCCTAACATATATTCTTCACACTTTAAATTCACGCAACTCTCATATGTGCATAGACTACTTGTACATAAGCATTAAAGTCTTGTACATGTGGTATGGACTACAAGTTTACAATGCTTATAGCATATAGAACAAGTTGGTTAAGTTTATGGCTAACATTCCATACTAATTATAATTATACAATTAACATAATTCATTTGACCAATTTAATTAACTTAATTATTACCTTAATTATGAGGGTGTTACAGATAACAAATTGACAAATATATTACTTATTTAATAGTATAGATTAACTTATGTGTTACATTGTTACTTTTAACAACTCATTTTTAATAAAATAATATAAATCTTAAGTTATATATATATATATATATATATATATATATATATGTGTGTGTGTGTGTGTGTGTACACATATATATTAATTTTTTTGTAAAATAAAAATCTGAAAACAATATGTTCAAAAAATATAGTAATATGGTCTTGGTTGTTGAGATTTTAATGAGATTCACTTTTAAAATTTTATAATTATCTAAAAATTAAGTATTAATTTATAAATACTAATTTACAAATATCAAATGTAGAAATGTCATTTGGCATCATGTGAGGTTGACAAATGACAAAATAGTTACCCATTTAATAGTATTTATAGATTGTATCATGACTAGATTTTTATGTAATTTACTAAGTTGTTAGATTTTAAAAGGGATAACTGCGCAAAAAACCTTAACTTGTCAGTTTTTTGTGATTAAAACTCCAAACCATTTCCCGTTGTATTGAAAACTTCAAACTAACTAAAAATCAGTAAATCAATGTTTTATCAATGGGTAACCGGTTGAAACCGGTTATTAATCTTACGTGGACCGGTAAATAAGCTACGGGGGATAATTTTTTAGCCTTTGAAACTGGTTACCAAGTATTACACATCATTTAAACCCCCGTTGATGATGTAATCCTGTTTAAATATAATTAAAAATTATCAACGGGGGTTTAAACGATGTGTAATACTTGACAACCGGTTTTAACAATTAAAATTGTAGGTTATTTACCGGTCCACGTAGGATTAATAACCGGCTTCAACCGGTTACCCATTGATAAAACCTTGATTTATTGATTTTAGTTAGTTTGGAGTTTTCCATGAAATAAAAAATGATTTGAGGTTTTAATCACAAAAAAATGACAATTCAAGAGTTTTTTGCGTAATTATCCCATTTTAAAATGTTAAACGTTTATAATTTGTTTTTTCCATATATGTAAAACAAACGATGGTATGAGTAGTAAGAAAAAAACAAATAATTTCTAATAAAATGTATTTTGGATTACAAACATAAGAAAAAAGTTATTAGAAAAAATACCAACAAGAAAATTGACAGAATAGTTCCTTTTTTGTCATGTAAAAAACTGTGTTCTCACCTCTTACACACGACCAATGTCAGTGAATGAATCATCATTAGCCATTAGGGTTCCTAATCTACCATTAGGTTTCCTACAGATACAATAATAACAATTCGAGGTTTGCTCGGTGGTTGTTGTTCCCCATCCAAATCGATTTTACCCTAAACTACTTGGAAAAAAGATTACAGTTTCATATATAACGATTCAACGTTTCTGTAGGTTTCCAATTACATTTTGTTCCAGAGAGAGAGAAAGAGCAAAAATCATTGTTTCCATCACCGATCGCCGTCTTTATACAACTCCGGTCTGGCCGTTCTTCTGTGAGATCTTCTCCGATCAGGTAATTCTTTGTATAACCGTTGACCACATTACGGAAGCGTGTTCGATTTTGTGTTTGCTGAATTATCGATTGGGTTCTGGTTGCCGAACTCATGTAATTTTGTCCTATCTTTAAAGATTCAGTTTTTATGGTGGAAATCAGGTTTAGTTATGTGGCGATAGCATTGTTATCCTAAATATGATTTCGTCGTAAAGTCTATATCAGTGCATGCTAGCAGCAGTTGAATATTATTGGTTCAGCTAATAAATTGTTTTGTAAGTGACATAGATACGAATCTGAGTTAGAGATTGTTTAACAATTAAGCAAAATTTGTGAGTGTTAGTTAATCTGTTAAGTCAGAGCTCAGAGGCATGAAGTCCTTGTTTATAATTATAATTTAGACTCATTTTAATCAAAACTTGAGTTGAGGCTTGTATTATTTAGTCATACGTTTAGGTAATGCTGAATGGAACATTATGTCATGCCAATTTTGATCTTTCATTGTTTACCATCCATCTTTATGAAACTGTGCAGCTTTTGAATGATTTTGATCCTGCAATCAAACTCCTCATGATTGCCTTTGGCTATTTTTACTAGATTGTAATTCATTTCTTATCTTTTATTGTCTAAGTAAGCAAGATGAATATATAATCCTACTAAGATGTACCTTATAAGGGAGTACAATACATGCATTTCAGCTTCCAAGCCTTAGATCTATGAACTTAAGGTTGTGAAAATGTGCATAATCGAAAGCAACATAAATATGCACGTGGTCATCAGAATTTATACTAAACTCGGTGAAACTAAATGAAGAGGGAAAAAGATTCTTTAAATGCGTGGAGCGATAAGTTGTATGAAACTGACAAGATAGGGTGGTGATATATAAGACTTTTTTCCAGATGCCTTGGCAATATGATATTTAGGATGGTTCTCTGTTGGCATCTTATTGCGACATTGGTTTTAGCATGCCTGAGGGTTTGGTGTTGCTACTTTTCTTATGGAATGATCCAGGATATATAACTTAATCATATTGATAATGTTGTCTTTTTGACCAACCCAGACATAAGTCTCTACCTTTTTACCCCATTAATTTCGTTGTTAGCATATGAAAATTGGATAGGTAAGTAGCACATTTTTATCTTTGGGGATGAAAAATTGATACCTACCTCATGATGATAGCACAAGCTTTGTAGAAAACTTAAATAAGTGAATTAGGACTTTTTACAAAATTTTATATGGTAAATTGGTTAGTGCTAGAACATATCTTGTGGGTCCCTCCTTTCTTCTTATGTACATAAACAGGCACATATCTCATTGCACGTGCACACATTGTACATGGCCACCATACATAGGGAGAAATTTTTAATGGGAAAGTGAATCATTAAGATGCTTTTTGATAGAGAAAATGATATTGTCTTAATAAACAGCCCAACAGGCTTGGTAACAGGCCCAATTAGTTATTTACGTAGCCTAGATTAGTGCTATATATAGAGAGAGGAAGGCAAAGAGAAGAGTATGTGTGATTTTGTTTGGTAAATCGGTTGTAAGGCTTGGGCAGAGAGAATTTGTTCTCTTCTGAGTTTGGCAGTAGGGTTCACCATCCTTTGGGTTCCCTTACTGATTTGTTTTCTTTTAATATTTCGAATTCCAGCACTGTTCTTCTTGTTTACTTGTTATTAGCTTCTTTTCTAGTTATTGTGTTTTAGTTTCTATCAATTGGTTCCGTTGCCGGGAAACACCGAAATGGAGATTCCGGAAACCCAATTGATCACCCGATTACAATCACGCATTGATGCACAAGATGAGAAAATCCAGAATCTCTCCTGTCAGATGCGAGATCTCTCAACCTCTATTCAGTCCATAAAGGAAATACTCTGTGAATTGCCAAATTCTTTGAAGAAAATTATGATGGAGCATGACTTCATCAGAGACAACTATGTCGATGAATCTCTCTCCTCTTACCTGTCGAAATCATTTGAGAAGATGAAGATGATTGATTGGAAACATCAAGAGATGCAGCAAAATCCGAATCCTGATGCTTCAGCAACCAACGACCCTAAATCAAGGGCTGAAGCAAAACCTTTTGATCGACAGCTATATGATTTTGAAGCGCCGTCAGCCGTAAGTTCCGATCATAAGGACGGGCACTCCGATGGTATATTCGTATGTGGGTTGAAAAATAAGATACCTAATTTGGCACGAACCCTAAAGCATAGTCGATGCGCCCAGGTTATGGGTTTCTTTAGCAATCTGAAACCCGCTACTAGCATCCAAGGAGAGAAGAAAAGAAACGTTAAATCTAATTACGTGCCAACAGGGAGGGAGTTTCGATCCAACCCAGGAAGATATAATCGGGCCCTAATCATAAAACATTGGCCCAGAAAAACAAGCCCAGGATATCAGTATTTTATCTATCCAGTGATGCAGTCCAATAGGCCTATTAATCAACCAGGCCCAACTGGTCAAACTCTGGAATTGGAGGATCGCATAAGAAAAGAGGAAGACATGGGCGATGAAGGTGTGACGTGGAGAGTAGAAGCAACCTTGGAAGATGAAGTCGTTGATGCTGGGTTAAGCAGGATACCGAACATGGTTCTTATTGGCAACAAATCAACACACATATTTCGGTCAAACAGGTTAGTATGCCTCTTCGGATTAGATTTCATGCCAATCAAGAAGTTGGGAACTAGTTTAGGAGGTGGAACTCTTGTATGGATCACGGAGCATGTGGTCTATGCCACTGTTTCTATTGTCTCTTCTAATCTTGATATTCATTCGTCAGTGGTTGTTGATCTCTTGAAATATGACCATTTAATTCCCTTAAAGCACCCATTTATGACTCATGTCCTTGCTGAAAATTTTCTGACGAAGGTTGTCCACTTACATGGAATACCAAAATTATTGTGGGTAGACCAGGACCTGTTAAGCACATTCTGGAATGAAATAATTTCCTTAGACAGCAGCAAACTATGGTTTAGTTGTGCTTTCTGCCCTGAGATTGACAACCAAATTGAGTTAGTGAAGCAGTGCCTTGAAACCTATCTACGTTGTTTTGCTTTCGAGCAACAAAAAGCCTCATCTTACGGGCTACCAGTGGTTGAATTCTGGGAAAACACAGCTCATCATGTATTTACGCTGATTGAGGTTATATATGGTAGATCTCTAACCGTTTTACGATGGGTTCTGGGGAATATTTGTTGTAAAGCTGTGGTATATGGCTTAGTAGATCTAGACGAAGCAGTTAACAATGTCAAACACAATATAACTCAATCCCAAGCACCAATGATGTCCTCAACTAATAAACGTAGGTGTGATATGGAGTTTTTGGCAGGTGATTGGGTGTTTCTCAAACTTCATCATCATCATCATCAGCTATTAGTGGATAAACAAATCAACCATAAACTTTCGGGGCAGTACCATGTCCCTTCTCGTCCTAGCACATGCCTAACTTCTCATATGGTTACAAAGCATGAAACAAAGAGACTATTATGGCTTATTGCGTGGAAAGCTATTCTTATTGCAGAACCTTCATTGGAAAAATGCTAATATTAATCCCAAGAAGTTGTTGCTGCTTGGAAGAAAGCCTGATATTACAAAGTTCATTTCCATATCTCTGGCTTGAGGACAAGCCTATTCTTCATGGGGTCGGTATTGATAGAGAAAATGATATTGTCTTAATAAACAGCCCAACAGGCTTGGTAACAGGCCCAATTAGTTATTTACGTAGCCTAGATTAGTGCTATATATAGAGAGAGGAAGGCAAAGAGAAGAGTATGTGTGATTTTGTTTGGTAAATCGGTTGTAAGGCTTGGGCAGAGAGAATTTGTTCTCTTCTGAGTTTGGCAGTAGGGTTCACCATCCTTTGGGTTCCCTTACTGATTTGTTTTCTTTTAATATTTCGAATTCCAGCACTGTTCTTCTTGTTTACTTGTTATTAGCTTCTTTTCTAGTTATTGTGTTTTAGTTTCTATCACTTTTTCATGTGTTATAAGTAGATAATATAAGAATTACTTACAATCAGGGGTCCTTTGCATTTTAGATTTTCCTTTTCCCTGTATGTGTTGGCTATGTGTAATTGTGTATGTTACATGAACACACTCAATTTTATCTCATATTTTATTATCTGGATGATGTAAAATTTGATTCCTAATCCTGGCTTCATCAATAAATGACACTTTTGGTATTGCATGCTCTTGCAGATAACTCATTTATGGAAGCCTAGCAATAACGTCATATAGTGCAACGTATCCAAGCAATGGGGACTGAACCTAACCGTGGAAATACTTATCCAGGGCCAAGTGCAACCCCTTTTGCTGCTCCTCGAAGCAATATGCCCATTTCTTCATCTCATCCTGTGGTTGGATCAGAGGCCTCCGCTTTCAGGCCAACATCAGTCCCTGCGTCGCTGAGTACAGTTCCTGTTACGTCAAGTACAACTTCATTTTCTTCTTTTGGGCCTGCAGTTGGTTCCGGGACTCCCGGTTTTAGACCCATGCAACCAGGTAGGCCTACTCCTTCATATGGCCCACCAACTACAGGACCTATCCAACGTTTCCCAGCTCCACAGTTTTCCTCAACAGCTCAAGCACCCTTGCCACAAGCTTCCAATGTGGGGCAGCCCATATTGCCTCCAACAATGAGACCTCCTCCACCTGGTCATGTTCCGCCTATGTCAACTTCCCTAAATCGTCAGCAGCCCCAGATACCATCTGTACCTATGGGATCTCCACCCCAAAGCTTGTACAGTGCTTCCAGACCAAACATGCAGCAACCTACATCCTCAATGGGACCGCCTTATCCTGGTGCCATCCAGGCTTCTTCACCATCTGCTTTACCAGGCTATCCAGGTATACAGAGTAGCACAGTAACGCCGCCACCGCCACCACCACCGGTTTCTCATCAAGGAGGTTATGTCCCCCCTCAGCCCACCTCACCTGCTCCTTTTTCTTCTCATCAAGGTGGTTATGGACAAGTTCCACCAGTTGCATCTTCATCAGGAATGTATGTAGGAGGATCGACACATCCAACAGGAGTTATGTCAGGTTTGGTAGAAGACTTCAGTTCACTTTCTCTAGGATCTGCTCCTGGATCATTTGATGCTGGGCTTGATACTAAAGTATTGCCAAGGCCATTGGACGGGGATGTAGAACCAAGTTCTTTTGCTGGGATGTATCCCATGAATTGCAATTCTAGATATCTACGACTTACAACTAGTGCCATACCAAATTCACAGTCGCTGGTTTCGAGGTGGCAGTTACCTCTTGGAGCAGTTGTTTGTCCCCTGGCAGAAGCTCCCGACGGGGTGAGTGTTTACTCATTTGGCGGAACTACTTACTTGTGCTATTCTATAAAACTATGTTAGTTATGAAGTGTTTATTGTTCAGGAGGAAGTGCCTATAGTTAATTTTGCCACAACAGGCATTGTTCGTTGTAGAAGATGTCGTACATATGTGAACCCGTATGTGACTTTTACAGATGGTGGAAGAAAGTGGAGGTGCAATATATGTGCTTTGCTGAATGATGGTAATACTCTGAATTTGTACAAATAGTTGAACTGTTTTTCAAAATTGGTAGTGTTGGTTGATTTACTACTCTTACTATAAAGTTTTTTTTAAAATTTAATCCCTAATATATCTTTTTTAGTCTTGCAATAATGTCTTTTTCATATGGTTTAAGACAACTAATTAGAACCATATATGTTTTGAGTTTTAAACTTGTTTTGTTGTTGATGGTTTGGGATTGCATTTTGTCACTAGCTGTTTTGTTGATGTTGACCTAGTGTATATTAGTTTAAGGTGATGTCTTCTTTCTAATTGTTTCTCTCTGTCATTGAATTAAGAACTATTATAGGCGCTATCCCCCCCCTCTCTGAGTGAGTGCAACTGCTTGTGAATTGTAATTAGTGTGCAGAGCTCTCAAGTATCTCTATTCTCTATGTCTAATTCTTACTTTGATTTTAGATTCTGTCAATTTCATATAAAACAAGAGGAATACCTTCTCTTAGGGTTTGAGCTTTTGATGTAAATGGAAGTTGTAATGGGCAATGGTTTTGAAATTTTGTTGATGAAATAAAACCTATTTTTGTTATTGCTCGGGGCTTCACTTGATAGCTTTCTTGGTTATCTGAGTCCTTTCTTTCAATTTGTTTGCTAATTCATTAGTGTCGTCACGAACGGATGCACTCTTGATATTTTCTTAATGCTCAAAGCTAGATATATTGTCCCAGCATTATGCCTTTAAATCTAGTATCAGAAACAGCTTCAATTACTCTACCTGGTCCCACACATCGTAAGATGTTTGTATATGCAGTGTCCATAAACACAAGTCACCTCCATAATGTGACAATTTATTCTATAATGAATCTTTACCTTCAGTTTAAAGAAGATTATCAATTCTGGGAAATTTTATAACAATTATGAATTTATGATATGCATAGTAATCAATTTTTGTCCATATACAGTGCAAAATGATTATTTCGCTCATTTGGATGCCACTGGTAAAAGAATCGATCTAGATCAACATCCTGAGCTTACAAAGGGTTCTGTGGAATTTGTTGCTCCAGCTGAATACATGGTTCGGCCTCCAATGCCACCACTATACTTTTTTATGATCGATGTATCAATATCTGCAGTTAAGAGTGGAATGCTTGAGGTAAGCTTTTATTTGGATATGTTCTTGGGAACTCATCTGTCATTGTTGTAACATGCATATATTGTTCATGGCTCGTACATGTTGTACAAAATTAAATGCGTATGGGTAACTTTTTTCTTTATGTTTAGGTTGTTGTGTAGGTGTTATTATATGTGCAGGGATAGATGGATGGTGTGCAATGGCGCACACGGCACACGCAGTGGCCAGTTCTGCTCAAACAATGATTGAACTTTGAAAGAACTTGGCAATATATATATATATATATATATATATATATATATATATATATATATATATATATATATATATATATATATATATATATATATATATATATATATATATAGAGGGAGGTTCGATGGAAAACCACAATGCACCTGAAAACTTGTGAAAACCGCACTGCACCACCACAAATGTATCAAATTCCCCGCGTGATGCATCAAAATCCCGCGTGATGCATCAAATTTCCCGCGTGATGCATCACCTTATTTACGATCATGCCACCGCGTTTTTCATGAAATGCACCAAATCGGACGGTATGCGTAGGTTTCCATGGTTTTCACGTGCATGGTGGTTTTCCATTGAACCCACCCCTATATATATATATATATATATATATATATATATATATATATATATATATATATATATATATATATATATATATATATATAAATATATATGTATGTATATATTCGATGCAGCTCAAGTTTTAAAGTTTATAGGCTTGTTAGAATAAGCAGTTTTTCTCTTCATGTTTATAATGTTGTCTTTTGTGTTCAAAATCTGGAATTACAAATAGTCAATCATATGATGAACCTAATCCTCATATTATTAGAAAATTGCTAGACGCGAAATACTTTAAGAACACAATCAATTAAACTACGTAGCATACTAAATTAACTTTCCACCAATCAACCACTTGTGAGGCCTATATTCATCATGAACATCAAGGTTATCATAAACAAGAACCAAAATGAAGTAAGTAGTGAATGCACATTTAGACTTTCATGAATAAAGTCTTGCTAGAAACACATATTCTATACATATGTATTTGTTGGTGCATCTGAATTATTAAACCATTGACATCATCGTGAACATCGTACACAAGAACCAGAAGTTAAGACTGAACTCTGAAAGCAAGAAAAATCAGGAATAAGAAGCACCTGTGAAAGTGTTTGAAGACCAAAGACTAGAAAAACTGAAGCTGTCTTCTTTTTTTGAAAACGCAAGCATAATGTATTAATAAACACATTGGGATACAATAAGGAGACACAAGTATTCTGCAAGGAGAAGAACACGGCGCCAAGAAAAAACTAACATGAACCAAGAAATCCTACCAGCTACTAAACCCGACAATTACAACTCTGCACATGAACACAAACCTTCCAACACACCAGGAGTGTAACAGTCTAGTACCAGCCCTTCTAGAGGCTGACAGAGCAGTAAAAACGAACCAGTCACAGGAATTAGACTTTCCCCGAAATGTCACACACACCATATACACACAACCACCAAACCGTGACCAACTTATACACATGTGAATCTCCAATCCATATGCTAGAGAGTAAGTTCATTCCAATATAATTTCCTGCACTGAGGCTATTTAACGGGTCCGACTTCCATACATTCCACGACCCATTTATATTTCGCCAACCGTCTCGAAACCCAATCGAAGGATCTTAACTGGATTTCGGCAAGGAGACTCAGTGTTATCGCCAACTGTTTTCTATTCATCTCTTTCTGTATGCATCTTTTGGTTGAAATCGTACACTTATGGAGATGCAGTTAGACTTGTCTATCAAACTGAATGATATTTAAGACTTCATTCTACTTAATGGGCCTTGGAACCTTATCCAAACACAAGATTATTACATGAATCTTGAATCACTGAGTTTTTTTTTTTTTTTTTTTTTTTTTTTTTTTTTTTTTTTCAGTTTTCTACTTACCGTTTATGCATTTTCTTTGAAACTGAATCAAAGCTACATGAATCATAACCAGATTGGATGGTTCTCACAACTATGTGAGAGTACTCGGTATCCATCAGTGTTGCAAAACCCGGTCTAGGAGCCCATTACTTGGTGGGTAATCGGTAATCAGCCCTTTACCGAGACAACTTGTAGGTAATTGGTGTAAAAAAATCAGAATTGGTCAAACTCGGCCTAATTACTCGGTCAAAATCGGCCTAATTACTCGGATTTGGTGAAACTCGGTTTTATATTTCAACAATTATATTTATAGTTGAGTATGTATGAACAATTATATATGTGAGTGAGTATTTATGAACATGTATGTATAATTCTAAAATTTACATATAAAAGTTCCAATCCGAGTACTTCCCGACCCTGCCTAGGTCGATTACTCGCTACCCTCCGTCTGACCACTCGAGTACCGCCTAGTGAGTTCTGGAACATTGGTATCCATTGTGTGTGTGTCGATATTTGTGGGATCATTGCTATTAAAGTAACTAAACTCTTGCATATTTGACCCATATTACATATCAACCAAGCATAAATACGTGCGGTAACTTGATCTTAGCCAATAGTTGCAACTCTTTTGCATTAGATGACATTTTTAATTTTTCGGTTCACATTTAATCTATCGATTGTGGCTCTTTTATATCACCATTATGAACTAGAGTTACATCGTGATTGGCTTGTATCTATTAAATGCTAGTGTACCTGAGTAATTATTCCTATATGCTTACTTTTTTTAGGTGATGGCACAAACTATAAAATCTAGTTTGGATAGATTGCCGGGCAGCCCCAGAACACAGATTGGGTTCATAACTTTTGACAGCACAATTCATTTTTATAACATGAAGGCAAGTGATTTAGAGTTTAGTTGGCACTAGATTTTGCTTAATATAATGGTAATCACCCTTTTTGTTTTTCCTCTGCCAGTCATCTTTGTCACAGCCTCAAATGATGGTCGTGTCAGATTTGGATGATATTTTTGTTCCATTGCCGGATGATCTCCTTGTAAACTTGTCGGAATCTAGAGCTGTGGTGGAGGCTTTCCTGGATAGCTTGCCATCTATGTTTCAGGACAATGTTAATGTGGAATCTGCTTTTGGGCCAGCTCTCAAAGCAGCTTTTATGGTTATGGTAAGTTTCTTTTAATTGTTTATGATTTATAAGATTGTGGCCAACTTCATAGCCCCCGTGCTAAACTTGCTTGTATGATTTAACATGTATTTTATGACGTTTGGCAATTGTGAGTCTCACTTTCATTAGGTCAGTTACCTGGGTCAGTTAATAGCTTTCGCCTACCACTGGCCCATCATTAACATGTTTCTTTGCTCCATGAAGAGCCAACTTGGAGGGAAATTGTTAATTTTCCAGAGCACTCTTCCGTCACTTGGTGTTGGTCGCTTGAGGTTGCGGGGAGATGATCTTCGTGTTTATGGAACGGATAAGGAGCATGCTTTAAGAATACCAGAGGACCCATTCTATAAACAGATGGCTGCTGATTTCACTAAATTCCAGGTTGCAGTGAATATATATGCATTCAGTGACAAGTATACTGATATAGCTTCACTAGGTATGTACCAATGCTGACCTTCATTCTAAATCCAATGATTAAAATTTGCACATGGTGTTGAGATAGTTCATTTACCCTTTGTTGGGGATTGAACCTTAAGCTCTGGATCTACATTCTATTGATTTGGTGACCTCGGTGGCCCATATTTTGCATGAACCAACTTGTCCAATGCTGTTTTCATGAGCACACTTGTAGAGGTGGCTGTTTTGATCTATTTACTTAAGAATGGGTCGATTTGGGTCATCTTTTCTCTATGATAGGCCAAATGGATATAATAAACGATTTCGTTAGAAAGGAAATAGGTCAAAAGCCATCCAAAATGTATTAAAATGCTTGCAACCTCCTATATCGATTTAATAAAAAAATAGTTTATTATATTTTTTTGTCATGCGTACAAAATTACAATTTTCGTCCCTGTGGTTATGTATAATTATGGTTATGATTCTTTTCACGTCGAAATTACAATTTCAGTATATATGGTTGTCGTTTTGTTATGCTTTTAGTCCTTTGACCAATCATTTTTCTAAAAATGACCATTTTGCCCTTTTAAATTTGTTTCACTTTTGGTCCCTAGTGTTTTCTTTTACTATTATTATTATTTATTTATTTGATATATCTTTTTTTATTAATTATTACAAGAATTTAAATTAAAATAATTTTTACATATATGGATTTATATATTAATAAGTTGTATTATTATTAATATTACGATTAAGTTCAAATATTTATTCAACTATATATACATTTATTTTTAAAATTTTTTATTATTTTTCTTGTTTAAAACTTATAATTATTTATATATATAATTTATTTATCTTTTTTAATATTATATATTACTCATAAAAATACTTACTTGTCTTTAATTTATTTATTTTGTTAAGTGAATATATGTTAATTTTTAGAATACATACGTACATGTATGTGTGTATATATATATACACACACACATATATATAACGTTTTAATGAAATATTTTTTTTTGAAACTAAAAATTTTATATGTATATAAACTGCATATGTTTAAAGGTAGTTAAATTTAACAAAATATAAGAATTTGACATATTATATGTATAAATTAAATTAAATTATTAAAATTTTGTTATAAATTCGTATGTAGTTTTTGTTATGCTTAATGGATTAATACATTGAACATTTGTAATTTATATGAATTTCAAATTTATGAAATAAATAAATTAGAATGGATTACAAGTTAAATAATATATTTTGTTAAGTTAAAGTTACATTTAACATACATTGTTTATAAAAAGTGAAAAAATTAAAATGTATAAACTAATACATATATGCATAAATTTGGAGAAAATTGACCAAATTTATAAGTATTTATTATAAAGTAATATAAAGTAGAGACAAAAGATAAATAAGTTAAATGATAAATAGTTAAAAACTTTACCTTTTAAAAACTAAATATATAAATAGTTCAAAATATGTTTAAATTTTATATGTAAGAACAATATTAACAATTCTAATAAAAATAATTAACAATAATACAATATATTAAATTTAGTCATATACAAGTTATTTTCAATTACTATTACTTATTCTTGTAAATACTTAAACTATAATAAAATAATAATAATACCAGTACTACTAATGTCAAATACATAATGAAAATAAAATATGTTAAATAATTTATTACTTCATTTAATTTTTAATAGTAATAATAAGAAAAATATATTAAGTAAATACTAAAAAGAATAATAAATTATTAAGAAAATGAAATATAAAAGAAATATTTTGATGAGGGACTAAAAATGAAATAAGTGAAAGGGTAAAATTGTCATTTTAAAAAAAATTGGATAAAGGGACCAAAACCATAACAAAATCCTAACTATAAGTACCGTAATTGTAATTTTATCATGAAAAGGACGGTAACCATAATTTTTATATAAGCACAAGGACGAAAATTTTAATTTACCCTTAATTATTTGTAAGTTATGAAAACAAATAAAAAAGTTTTGTGAGGTCAACCAATCTAATCCGGACAACCCTTTATCATCTGTCGATGTTGCCACATATGACCTAACATACTACTACAGGGGAAGCTGAAAAAGTTATTTTGGGTATTGCTATCCAGAGCCCATAGTGGGTGTAATGTTATGTTCTCATATGCATGGTTGTTTCTATACACAAGCTGTTATGTGAAACTTCTATCTTGTCTGGTAAATTGAACATTAAACAATGTCACTTAAATCACTTCTATGAGCTTGTTAGTTGTTGGTTATTGAGGTTCTTACTTTGTACTTTCTAGTAAGCCTACTGATGTATCAGTCTTACATCTTAAGAGGTTTGGCTACGTTTATCAATGCAGGTACTTTGGCAAAATACACTGGTGGCCAGGTATATTATTATCCCAGTTTTCATTCTGCCATTCACAAAGACAAGTTGAGACATGAGTTGGCGAGAGACCTCACTAGAGAAACTGCCTGGGAAGCTGTAATGCGCATCCGATGTGGGAAAGGTTAGTCTAGGTTTGCGACCCTTTGGGTATGTGTGGTAGAGAGCTTTTTTTTTTTTGGGGGGGGGGGGGGGGGTTTGGTATGGTGGAATGGAATCACATGAGGTTTACAACTTTTTTTGTTATATGACAAGAGCCTTGATTCTTAATGAGAGGGAGTAGAGAACGGAGTTTAGTGTCAATTTCATTTCTTCCCTTACCAACATGGAAAGAATAAAAAAGATGGAAAGAGAATGGAGTTTTATCGTATTTTCTTCTTTATCAATGTAATTGTAAAATAACTTATAATTTTCATCTCATTCCACCATATCAAACGTCTCATTAGGAGCTTTAGAAAGCTCTTCAAAAGCAAAATACGCCGTTTGGATGAAGGAGCTGGAGCTTTTATTCTTTTTTTTTTATTACTAAAAATCTTCGACAAGAAGATACCTAAAGTAGCTCTAAAAATCTCTAGAGGTTTTGGTCGAACAAAATTAAAATTTTACCATTCTAATAGTTATAGATTACAACTACTGATTAATTTTGGTGTCCATTTATGCTTAAAAGCTACAATTACAACTACTTTTACCAAACATATTTACAAAACTAATAGTTCGAGCTCTTTCAAAAAGCTATAGCTCCTAAAAGCTCCATCTACTAAAAGCTTCGATTCACAGCTCCAGCTCGAAGCTACAAGTAGTTTTGCCAAACATATCCTTTGTCATTTGATTCCATTCAACCAAACAAACTCTATATGTTGAAAATTATTGCTACCAGCAACATTGATTCTTATGTGTAAATTATGGTTTTGTTTTCAGTAAAGGGACTGATTTTTTTAAATTTATCTCTCTAGGAGTGCGTTTCACTTCGTATCATGGGAACTTTATGCTAAGATCCACAGATCTGTTAGCACTTCCAGCCGTTGACTGTGACAAAGCTTATGCAATGCAGTTTGCTCTTGAAGAGACGTTGCTCACAACGCAGATTGTGTATTTTCAAGTGGCTTTACTGTATCCTTCAATTCTTTTGATTAGGTTTTTAGATTCCAGCTTGTTCTTTAAGGTCTTATGGTTTGGTAGACTATTATTCTCCTTTGAATTAAACTTTTATATTAGAGGCACATTGTCAACCTATTTACGTGAAAATCAATCAATTTGGGTTGTATTTAATTGATGATTGGTCAAACGTTAGTTCAGTAATCCAATTAACTTGCTTATTCGTTTGTGCACCTGGCTTTGGCATGAAACTGAATCTGAATGCCTGATATCACACATCTTGATATAGTATCTGATTAGGTGCTATAATACTTGGGTTAGTTTACATTTTTTTTCTTTCTTTCTTTCTTTCTTTTTTTTTTTTTTTTTTTTTTTTTTTTTTTTTTTGTCGTGGGACATTTTACTTGTACATGTAGTTTTGACATCTAAGTGGCTTAAAAAATATGGATACTTAACCACCAAAAGATACACCGCATCTTGTGGTGAAAGGCGAATTAGAGTACACACCGCTGCAGCATCAGTGGTTGCAGATTTAGGAGAGATGTACCGCCAGGCAGATACTGGTGCTATTGTTTCTTTGCTTGGTAGATTAGGTAAGAGAAGTTTCTCTATTTCTCTCCTAAAAAGTGGAAAAAAGAATCTGATTCCTGTTTAATAATCAGCTTGGGATATTCCTGATCTTAACTTCTCCATTTGTGTAATATGCACTGGTATCATCTGCAGCAATTGAAAAATCTCTGTCATATAAACTGGAAGAAGCTCGTAATGCTATTCAGCTGAAAATTGTCAAAGCCCTCAAAGAATATCGAAAACTCTATGCGGTGCAGCATCGTGTAGGAAGCAGGATGATCTACCCAGAATCGCTAAAATATTTGCCTTTGTACGGATTGTCACTATGTAAATCAACAGCACTTCGTGGCGGGTATGCTGATGCACAGCTTGATGAACGATGTGCAGCAGGTTTCACCATGATGGCTTTACCAGTTAAAAAAATGTTAAAGCTCTTATATCCTAGCTTGTTACGAGTAGATGAGTATCTTGTGAAGGTAAGTTATTTATTGCATTTTGTTTATATTCTGACTTAGTCTTACAGATTACATAGACAGTGTTGGGCCATTTGATTATTTGCAGACACCTACTCTGGACGATGAATTTCACAGAGTTTGTAAAAGGCTGCCGCTCGTTGCAGAGAGTTTAGATTCTAGAGGGATATATATATTTGATGACGGTTTTCGTTTTGTTGTGTGGTTTGGCCGCATGCTTTCACCTGATTTGGCCAGGAACCTAGTTGAGGAGGATTCAGCTACAGATTTCTCGAGGGTATGCTCCTTTTGTCCATCTGTAGTTCTATTTTTCATGTGCCTTTTACCATCCATCAAAGTGTTGATTTGTGCATATTTATATAATCTTGTAGGTTTTGAACATCTATTCTTCTGATGACATACACATACTTACAATATATACAAAGGAATGATGTCTAAAAATGTATGCTTGTGTGCGATATGCAACATATAAAGAAATGTTTATACAGGGATATCTTTGCTATTACTAACATCTTTGTTGATCTAAACTGCTTTTCTGTACCATTGCCCTTGAATTAAGCAAAAGGTCCAAAACACTTTTTAGGCATCTTATTCATCTCATCCTTTTCTGTATATTTTTGTCCTTTTTTATAATTTCATTAATAGTTAATAGATCAAATATGTTCACAAAATTATTAGTAAATAACTATTCTATTTTTCGAGATGAAGCAATTTAGTAGGTTGTAAACGTTTAACTATACTTTGTCGTTTTTAAAACTGTTCAATTCTTTTCTTTTGTAGCCTTTGTAATTTGACCTTTTATCAATAAAATATGACCCCACTTCAACTCATTTTCATTTAAAAATCCCTGATGTAATTGATCCATTTACATCTACACTACTAATATGTGAGTTAGAGCTGATTTATCTACTTCTGTATGTTAACTTCATGTCCCATAGTAATCCATTTTTCGCTCCTGATTTAGACGATTTCACAACTGCTCTAATATATTAATGTTGATAACATTTTCAAGAGTCAGGTTTGTCTTACTGAACGTGATAATGAGATATCTAGAAAGCTGATGGGGATATTAAAGAAACTTAGAGAGTCCGATGCATCATATTATCAACTATGTCATCTTGTGAGACAAGGCGAGCAACCTCGAGAAGGTTTCTTTTTGCTCTTAAACTTAGTTGAGGACCAGGTTGGTGGAATGAGCGGATATGCTGATTGGATACTTCAGATACACCGACAAGTCCAGCAATAATGCAGAATATGCAGGTAATTTCTTTGTTTTCGTTATGGTTGCTATTTATAGTTTTATACAGTCTTATGTGAATTGTGAAAAAGTGGCTAAAGAACTTTCTACAAAAGACACTAGACATTTATGCTTATATATGCTTTTGATTGAGTAACTTTATGACTATCACTAAACTGACCCTCAAAGCCATCCATTTTTGAAGATCCAAGTGTAACTACGAGAGAGATTTTGTAGTATGTACCATCTAACTTATTGACTTATTGAGAGTTTGCTATTGGTATAAGATTTGCCCCTTCTTTTAATATTGCTAATCTTGGTAAAGCATTGTGCTTTTATTTGGGCAAATCGACAATAACCACCAAAGTTACCATACAATCATCAATATTGCATTTCATAGGGTGTCTCTAGATGTGCTTTTGCAAAGTGATTAATGTGACTTAAAAAATCTTGATGAGATAGTGATACTATTATTTGATAAAAGTAAGGGATTTAGGTAATTTGTATGGAAGTCCGAATCCTTTTCCATCAAATTCTGCCAGATTACCGTGAACCAAACACACCCATTTTCTCCAAACTATGATTATAATCTAAGAAGTTCAGTTAAGGCCCTGTTCGTTTTGACAATTTGAGATCTTAATTCATCTTAAATATTAAAATTCAGATATTAAGTGATTTAAGACTGTATGTTACATTTCAGACTGAAGTGAATTTCAGATCTAAAGTGATTTCACATCTTAAAACTTCTGAAATTTGGTCTGAATATTAAGAGGTGAACTCCGGTTTGAAATCTAAAATTAAGATCTGATACTTTTTTTTTTTTTCTGAAATCAATATTTTATTATATTTAATTAAATATTAAATTCATTTTAACTAAATAAAAATAATTATTTAATTTAATTAATTAAAAAGCTACTCAATTTAACTAAGATATTAAATTATTTTAATATGCTAGTTATATAAATTAAATAAATATAATATATAAATAATTTAAAACTTAATATTTAATTAATAGTCTTAAAATTTATTTTTGGGAGAATTTCAGACTTTAACCACCTCTTAAATTTTACATGTAATTTCAAATTTCAGACTTTTGACTTTAAGGCCACCTCTTAAATTTCAGGTGATTTCAGACTTTAGACATTTAACTTCTTAAAAAACAAACAAACATCTAAATTAGTTTTTTCAATCACAGGGAAACTGGTTATTGCGACGCATGTTACAATAAATCACTTTTGTAGCCCATCTAAACATCTTCATAGAATTAGGCTCTGCAAAGCTCAGTCTTGGCCAACAAAACTGACGAACTGAACTGGTACTATACCAGAACCAGCCATGCACTGTTTGGTTCTGGTTTTAGACTCTTCATAAAATTATGTTCAGTTTGTTCAATAATTTTATAAAAAAAATGGGTCGGTTTTTGCCTTCTCGGTTCCCTTTCTCTTTTAGAACTTGAATTCTCACTATTATAAGTTTATCTTTTCAATTGTAAGAAACCCAGTTTTATATTCGATTCACGGCCCAGTCTGGACCAATTTAGATTGATTTCATTGTAGTTCTTTCTAGTTCAAGTCTAACGGGTTGTTTGTTTACTTCTTAATGGAATCATTAAGAAGTCGTTCAAATGTAAAATGATCTCTTAATGATTCCATTAAAAGGTAAACAAACATGACCTAATACTCTCTGGTTCCCTTTCTCTTTTGGTGATGAGTTTGATGGTTGGTTTTCATAGATTTATTTATTTGGTTCCCATTTTTTCTAATTTTAAAATGCATTTCTTGGAGTTACAGGGATATACGTGAATGTATACACTGTTCAGACAGTTTTTCTGTGCTGCTGTTTTCAAGTTTGTAGATGCTTCGAGTAGAGGATGAGATTATTTTCCGGGAAGTTTGCTAATTTATCTGTGGTGGTAAGACGATTCTGTCAATTTGTTTGTTTCTATCGCCATAGCTTTTCGTGTCAGTAGTTTATACAAAGTGTTTCTTGAACAAAGGTTTCGAGCCAAAGTAGGCTTGGACCAACGTAAAACCTTGTTTCCTGGATTGATGAATTTTCATAGAAGATGAAATTAAATTTAAGGACAGTGGTTTGTTCCGTAGGATGGCAAGGTCATCTATCGCAATGATTAAATTGTTAATGGACTAGTGTTATTTGTGTCGAAAAAGAACGTTTCGTGTACTTGTTATTGACTGTTTTGAATGTGATTTGTAATCTGGTTTTTTGACTGTTTACATGTTCTTAAAATATTGAATTAATATATGATTATGTATGGATAATAAATTAATTTTTTTTTTAAAAACGTCATATAGATTTTAGAGGGTACGCATTTATAGAAATTTTATTAAGATATTTTCTGAAGGCAGGAAGTCATTTATAAGGAATTCAGATACAAACCAGGGGCGAGGATGAGTCGGTATTTGGTTGAAATCTAACCCAAATCGAAAATTTTAGTTTTGTGTAGTAGTAACCGTTTTGGTTTTCGATTTACTTGGTTTGAACACACGGTTTATCGGTTTTTATATGTTTAAGTCGGTTCTTGGGATTAAGTCATTAAACCCAATTAAAAAAAACTTAACTTTTTATTTATTAACCTGGGCTTTTATCTATAAATAACTTGCATGTGAGGTTTTTTTAGTTTAAATCGGGGTTTGATTTATTAAAATGAATTTCAGTTTAGTTTGATTTTATTAAATTCAAGTCTTAGTTTGATAAGTTAATTTATTACACTTTAGTCTTAACAAATAAATAAGTGAAGAGTAAATATATAGAAGGCTACTTATCCAATTGATAGAAAGAATGATGATCATTTAAGCATCATTTAATAATATGCACCGTAAGCACCAAATAAATTCAACAAATCAGCATCAATTAAAAAATTTTGCTTGTTACATATAACTTATTTACATGGTTTGAATGTGATCAATCTAATAAATATTATGTATATTGAAGTTTATGAATGCAATGAACCTAATGAAGCTTATATATATAAAAACATGAAAATTAATGAATCTTATGTATATTAAAGTTTATGAATGTAATGAACCCACTGAAAGTTTACTTTTATTTGTTCAAAGCCTGTATATATGATAAAATTGTATGTATAAATCCTTATTTTGATTGGTGCTCACCGGTGCTTAATTATAAATGATAGAGTAAATTACAAAAATGGTCCCTGTGGTTTGTGCAAAATTACAGAAATGGTCCCTCAACTTTCAAAGTTGCAGTGGTGGTCCCTCAAACCACTTTTTACTTGCAGAAATGGTCCCTCTGTGTCTGAACTTTTTAAAAATGACGATTTTACCCTTTTATTAATTACAAGTTTAGTCCCTCGATTATTTAATTTACTTTCACTTTTGGTCCTTTTTCTTAAATTTTTAATTTTTTGACTATTAATTTAACCAAACTATTATTTAAATTTTTATTATATTATAATTATATTTATAATTATATATACCTATTCATTTTTAAAAATATTTTATTATTTATTAACAAAATTTTTATACTTATATTATTTAATATACGCGTTTTTTGATTTAAAATATTTTTTATTTAAATATATTTTTACGCTCATATGTTTTTAATTAAATTTATTATTTTATTTGTTTGGATTTACATATTTTGTTATGCCCATACGTTTTGATTTCTATTTATTATTTTATTTGTTTTGATTTTAAATTTTGCTACGTTAATAATTAAATGAAAATTAACAAAACATTTAAGTGAAAACGAATAAAACATATTAATATACAAACTTGTAAGCCAAAAAGATTAAAATACTATATTGAAATAAAAACATATTGACATAAAAAAATATTTAAAATTAAAAAAAATAAAATAGTTAGTTCAAATCAAAACGTATTAACGTAACAAAGTATATTATTTTAATTAAAATAGACTAAAATATAAATATATTTCATTATTTCTAATATCAATAAATATTAATAATTATAAAAGATAAATATAATATATTATTTCTTAGATATTTAAATGTGAATAAATAGATAAGATTTAAATTTACACCAAATTATATCTTATATATACTTATCAATATATCTAAATAAAAATATAAAAAACATATAAACATTATAGTTTACTTTAAAATTAAAATTTTAAATTATATTGACTAAATATATATAAATTTAGGAATAAAAAGTTTAAAAAATGTAAAAAAATAACTATTGTTCATTACTATTTATAAAGATAGATAAATAATATATATTACTAATAATTGTACTTTTTTTATAAGAATTAATATTAAATTATTCAATTTATGTTTACATACATTTCAGTTAACCAATTATTTATTAAAAATTATTCACGTAATACGTGGGTTCATAAACTAGTTCCATATTAAATAACTTGAATACATAAAAAATATGTAAAATAAAGAAACTAAGTATAAAAATTTTGTTAAAAATGAATATAAAATTATTTTTAAAATAAATAGGTATATATAATAATAATAATAATAATATAATAAAGATTTAAATAATAGTTTGTAAATTAATAGTCAAAAAATTAAAAATTTAAGGAAAAGGACCAAAAGTGAAAGTAAATTAAATAGTTGAGGGACTAAACTTGTAATTAATAAAAGGGCAAAATCGTCATTTTTAAAAAGTTCAGACACAGAAGGACCATTTCTGCAAGTAAAAAGTGGTTTGAGGGACCACCACTGCAACTTTCAAAGTTGAGGGACCATTTCCGTAATTTTGCACAAACCACAGAGACCATTTTTGTAATTTACTCTAAATGATACTCAAAGGATCCTTATTGATAAAAATAACTCAAATAAGTACTAAATTATTAAAAAAAAATTACTTTAAATAAAATTCCGGTTTGATTAGGTTTTTTCAGTTTGTTTGGCAATCCGAGTTTTCAGTTTCTCAGTTTCCAATTTTTTGGATCGGTTTTTCTAGGTTTTTTCTGGTTTTCGTTCACCTCTAATACGAACCAGCCGATCACACCCATCTAAGCAACCACATACTAAGCACCAAATTTAGAGTTACTTTGTTATAAAAAAACTCACACTAGTAAATTAAATAAATTTAAGATTTTGAATACAACAAATTAATATGTTATAAACATTCATATTGGCTTGAGTTTATATCCATATTGCTTGCAACATGCATCATCCACTCGACATGTTTTATTTTAAATTGTTTTTTGGTTAACAAATTTAGTAGTTAATATCGAAAAAAACCCTTTAAACTTTTATTGTTTTTGTCATTTAGTTCGTAAACTCTTTTTTTATGGGTTAAAGTCATACAAATGTATGTTACTTTACTCAAATTACTCAAATTGATTAATCTAGTTATTTTTTTTATCTCATTGATACTTGTACTTAAAATTTAATGTTGAGATGATACTTTTGATTACCGGTTTTACCGGTAATGATATTATATTTGTGTTTTTTGAAGTATGAAAAAGATCTTTATGCTTATGTGGAATTTCTAAATTATTTATATTAATCAAAATCCACGTAAATCCACGTTGCACTCCAAAATAACTTGTCGATATGGTACGTGTAACCAGTAACTATGTTGATATAGTAAATCCACGTAAGCATCATGTCATTAAAAACCTGCCACGTTGTCATTTTAATCAGCAAAAACTGTCATATCAACATAGTTACTGGTTACACGTATCATATCGACAAGTTATTTTTGAGTACAACTACCATCCGGCAAAAAAAAAAAAGTTAATAAGTCATTTAGGTAAATTGAGAAAAGTATGTTGCATTGTACGACTTTAACCCTTTTTTATTGTTTAACTTCTTACATTATTCGTCTTATCTAAAAGTATATATATTTTTGACTGACTAGCGGATGAGCCGGTAAAACACGACCGGTAAAACAAGAAGTTTAGAGACTTAATCACTAAAATGATGAAAGATAGTGAATTTTTTTTTTAAAATTTAACCGGGTGAAAAAATAAAGGTTACTTGTTTGGTAACCGGTCTAACATGTCAAATATATACTTTTAAATAAGACAAAAATAGTTTAGGGACTTAAACAATCAGGAAAAAAAAGCTTAAAACTTAATTATGAAAATAAAAAAGTTGATAGAGTTATTTCAATATTGACCCTAGTAAATAAGACTTGATTTGACCATCTTTTCATATAAGTCGATCAAAATCGCCCCTTAATCGAATCTCATCAAACATTTATGGTGCTTATGCTTTTTTAGGAAAATATATCGTAACTGGTAAAGTCATAAATGTATGATTAACGAACCTTCCTACAATAAATTATTTTATCGAGTCGATCTCAAAGCTTGACAAGCGTAGGAGGTGGGAACTAATATAATGTAACGGTATATTTAGTTATTTACCAATGTAAATGATTATTTTTTCGACCCACGTATTGCGCAGATATTTTTAATAATGACATGATTTAGAGTTTTGTAAGATTTCTAAAATGATATGTGAATATACGGATGTATTATGAATATGAATGAACGGTGGTTGATGTGAATATATGTCTTAACGTACCTTTATAACTCGAAACCATTTGAACATTCAAATATGAACTTCTAATGTTAGTTTAAACAAATTTAAGAATTTTTTTTTAAAAAAAATAATTTCAGACTCTCGATAGTCGATCCGAGATCTCAAATTGCTAGAAAACATTTGTCAAAACTGTATCTAGTGGTGCAACTACTTATTGCTCAAAACTCAAATTTTAAAATATCCAATTTCAGTTCTTTAATAAATTTTAAAATATGAATCGAGGTCCTAATTTCTCTGACAATTCATAAAGAGTGATTCTAGAGACACTCTCTCCTCTTTGCTGATTACACATCTCTCTTAATGTAAGAAAATTTATTAAGTTTAATCAGTAGAATTCATGTCATGAAGGAAAATAATGTGAGAGAGGGGTATGTGAATGATATAAATTAATTATGGGGGATGTGCGTATAATACGACCCTTCATAAATAAGATAGAGGATGAGTAATATACGATGGCGTCATAAATAAAAACTTATGAGAATCAAAGCCCTAATTTTTTTATATAATTTCTTTAAATTGATAAATAATAATAATAATAATAATAATAATAATAATAATAATAATAATAAATAGGTTTTTAAATTTATTTTAAATAAAAAATTATTTAAAGTTAGATAATAATATTATTAAAGCTGAAAAAGGAATTGTTTTTAAATAAGACAATATATTATATTGCAATCATGGGATAGACACAAAAGAGTAATAAGAAAGTACCAATCAATTGAAAAGATATTAAAAGTGAGTAAATAAATAAAAGGATGCCAAAAGGCAATACAAATCAAATCGTGTGATTTATTTTCTTTCCCTTAATCACAACATTACTTTTTTTCTTTAATTATATTTTGTTATTTAACCACGTAAAAATACTTCCTAATGATCATATTAACAAAGCATATAAGGATGAATTAGCAGTTAAGAATTATTTCGTTTTAAAAATGATTTTGAGTTTTACTTTCTAGTTTTTTATTTTTCCAGACATCTTGTTATAAAAGAATTATGTAAATTTTGAGTTTTGGCATGCATTTGGGTTTCATTTTCTAACAAAAGTTGGGACATGTTTAATAAAGATGGTAAAAAAAAGGATAACATAAAAACAACCAATAAATTTATAATGATATAAAATAATAATGCCAAAATAATTAAAGAGAGCTATACGTGAAACTTCGTATTGCCATAACATGAAAATAAAAACATCATATTGTAAGATTAAAAAGAGAATGAATAAAATCGACCTACTTACCGGTCTTAAGGATGTAAAAAAACATAAGGTTATGAATCAAATGTTTGTTTTCAAATTCTTGAGATGCGTTAACAGGTGAAGATGCCACATGACCTAATTTTTTTTTCCGTATTATTACATCAAGAAAAATTTAGATCATGCTGGCAGCTTCATCTGTTACTGCTTCACATATTCCAAATATATGTAGAGGGAGATGTGTGTGTTGTAGGAAAAAGATGGGATCATTGGATAAGAGATACAAAGGGTATATATAGAGATAGAAATGTAAAAGTGTCAATATATGTATTAAGAAAAAAAAAATAATAAGATACTTCCAATAACAAGCTTCCATGTCAATGGGAATAATTGTACTATTTTGTATTCACTTTTGGGGTTTTGTTGGTATTTAGGGAACTTATTTGGGAATTTTGTTTTATTTATCGGTATTTTTAAAAAAATATCTAACAATATGCCAAAAGTAATAATTTATCGTGGATATGATTGGTAAAATTAGTAACAACCGGAGCTGTTAGTTTTTTATAATGTGTTTGGTAAACGCAATAAGTTATATAGAGTCCTATTTTAATTATTGTCGGCAAATCTGACAGTTGTGTTAGATTTGTCACTGGATTGAAAACTATGAAACGACCTGTTTAGTGACAAGCCACATTCTTTGGGGTCAATGAGGAGGAGAGACAATCCCCCACTCCTGTTGTTTTTTTCTTTCCAGCTAGATTATATCTGACGCGATCCTAAATTATTTATCATATACTCAGTCGGAAGAGTTTAGTTAAGACTTTCAAAACGACTCTTTGAAATGACATAAGAACATTATATTAATTAGGAATTTTAGTTTTGTTCATTAAGAGATTCGAAAATAATTATTCAACCAAAAGCCATGGTTTTGTCACTTGTGATCGATAAATCCCAATATCAACACGGTTCTTGCATCTATTTTCAATCCATAGGAGAGCAACTCGTTGAATGGTTATAAAACAATCCACCTCGATGATATTCAACCACCGATTCCTCCAATTTTACATTTTCCAGATAGCGACATAGCAAATCCTTGAAAAGGTTTAGAAGCTCAATTATTAATGCAAAATGTAAGGTTTTCCAATTGGAAACAACTCCAGCCCAAAGTCTGAAGGCAACACCAACCCCCATCATGCATCAGTTTTTCTCCATACACTTGTTACTTTAACACACTCAAAGTAAACATGTCGAATCGATTCATTTACGTTACTACAAAGAACATACATGTCATTCGATATAGGCACACCCTTTGAAACAAGGTTATCCAATGTAAATAATTTGTTTTGCAAAGCTCTCCATATACATACATACATACATACATACAGGACCAGGTTTCATGAAGAATCGTATGCATCGTGAACCTAAAAATAACCAATCATAACCCTTAGATAAAAGGGTTAATATTGAAAAAACCCCCCATAAACTTTCCTTAGTTTTGTGATTAAGCCTCTAAACTTTTTCTTTTTATTGTTTATATCCCTTAACCATTTTTGTCTTATTCAAAAAACTCACTATCTTTACATGTTTTAGCAATTAAGTCCCTAAACCTTTTGTTTTATTGGTTGCGTTTTACTTACTCATCCGGTAGCCGGTCAAAAATATATAGTTTTGAATAATACAAAAAATGGTTTAGGGACTTAAACAATCGAAAAAAAGTTTAGGTACTTAATCGTGAAAATGATAAAAGTTTATAGGATTTTTTTCAATATTAACCTTAGATAAAATCCATCATTAGTGCATCACGCGATGCATATATTTGGTATGCATAGAGGTTTTTTTTTAATGGGAAAAATAACATTTTTAGTCAACTCAAATTTAATTTTATATCTGATTGAATATTTCTTCCAATAACACATTAAATGCTGACAATACATTTTCAAATTTAAACATATTCAAATGAAAAAAAAAAAAATTAAACAAAGCTTATATATCTAAAATTAAACAAATTCATAAGAATCAATATGTTGCATCATTTTCTTCAACTCGGATGCATCATCGGTTCATCTTCTATATTTGTGTGCATCTTCATCGGTTCAAAAAGATCATCTCTGATTCATCTTTCATATTCGTGTGCATCTTCATTGGTTCAACGTGATTTATTGGTTCAAACACGATATATCTCTAATTCATCTTTCATATCCGTGTGCATCTTCATTGTTCGTTCATCTTCATCTCGGATTCGTCTTCGTGTTGGATTCAACTTTATCTTCATCACAGATTCATCTTCAAATCTGGGATGCATCGTTCATATTGTTAATATTCGTTCATCGTCTCGTGGTAAATTGTCGTGGCAGTGGAGGATTTTCGTTGCACAGAGGCGATTGTGGTGGTGGTAGACAACGACGATGGTGGCGGTCGTCTTGCATAACAAGCCGAGAGAGAAAAAGATGATAGAGGCCGACACTTGAGAGAGAGAGAGAGAGAGAGATAGAGAGAGAGAGAGAGAGAGGGCCGAGAGAGATGGTGATGGTAGTGGTCGGCCGGCCTAGAGAGTGATAGGGGTGGGGAGGAGAGAAAGTGGGAGGGATACTGAAAATGTTTTTAATTTGATTTAGTTTCCTAATTTAATAATAATAAATAAATTGAATTAAATCTTGAGATTTATGTTAACCATTTTAATATTGGCCTTCGTGCATTTTTTTTTGTTTTATGTGGTTTTCCAATACATCGGGAGGGTCTCCACACACTAAGGGGGCGTTTGGTTCGCTGGAATCTGACGGAATGGAATGGAATCTGTCAAAGGAATGGAATTCTAGAATGAATGGAATCTGTCCGAATCCAAATACTATAGTTTGTTGAGAATGAGAATACATGTTATTAAAATGATTGCTTTGAAGGAATGAAATTTAAATTCCTTCCATTTTGCTATGGAATGGTCATTCCTTCAAAAGAGGGGATTTTTTTAAAATGTGGAATGGTCATTCCATTCCTTTGGACTACCAAACAACCCATCAGAATGGAAAATTCATTCATTTTCCGCCAGATTCCAATAGATTCCAGCGAATCAAACGCCTCATAATTTCTCAATCTTCATTTTTAGAACACATTTACTTGATCAAACTCAGTATAAATTAATTAATCCACTAAACCATAAAGATTCCAGTTTAGTTTTTAGTTTCAATAGGATCCATTCGTATTACTTTTCAGTCCTTACTTGTAAATAAATAAATAAGTAATAGTGGTTTTTTAATTAGGTAGGTTTGTTGTAGAGTATTTTGATGGATGCTATCCAAACAAATTGCGACGAGTGTCTCTCCAAATAACAAACTACTTTTGGGGATCTATCTATTGGTATTGGGCCTATATATATTTTATTTAATCAACCACTTCTTGCCAATTAAAAACTAACATCAACACCAACGTGATTCATAATCAACTTTAAACTAGTTGAATACCCGTGCGTTGCCCGGGTGATTTATTTTAAAATTAATTCTTTTTTAATTAAACAATTACACAAAAAAATATTTAATTTTGAAAGACTATACATATATTCTCTTATACATTGTTTGTTAAGAAAAAAAAAATTTAACTTTATCATGAAAATTACTACACGCAATTATATTTGAGGTTTATTTGTTTAAAATTTTATAATCTTCATTATTGTCAGTTTATTATATTTACATTCCAGTAATAGTTTTAATACAACATCAAATACATTTCATATTATATTTGCTATATCTAAACTTAGTTTCATCTATCGTAAATATCAGTGTTAATATTGAAAAAGATCATTATATTTTCATGTTATATAATTTTGATCTCTTAATATTATTATTTTTAATCATTTTAATCCTTACATTATATTTTATTGAAACTGTTATATTTTGTTCGATAAAAGTCAACATATCATTATGAAATATCATTTCTATGTTTAAAATTAAAAATATACATCAAACTAATTTAAAACATAAAAAAAACAATGCAATTCAAATACAAGAAAGACACTTACTACATGAACAAAATTATATAACTTGTATTACTCAACTACTCGTATATCATGTTTTTAGTTTCAATTTAATTTTCTTTAAAGGTTTGCCAAGTTGTTGACCTTGCTATTTTATTAAATGTTTTTCTCAAGTATTTTCCATCATTATAATCATTGCTTGTGGCCAATCTGGAATTCATAATTATCTTGGAGTGTTTGTTGACCATTTGTGTGTCTAAATCGCCCTTTATTTATTTGATTTTGCTGCTTGAATTAGATAAAAGACAGAATGATTAAGTCTTTGTGTTGTGCGTGAATTACATATGTGTATATTAGCTTTCGTTTTTGTCGAGAAATGGCTGGCTAATAAGCCCAATTGGCCTTCGGCCTAACCTTTAATTGATTTCTAAGTGGTTTGTTGATTCAAATGCAAGTATTAATTGTCATTAATCTTTACATTTCTATTGCTGGAAAATAAGATCAAAACAGAAAATAAGTGCAGTATTAGTGTGCTGTCCAGGTGTGTTTAGCTTAAGTTCTGTCCGTAAAAATGAGCAAGAAGGTCAAATGGCCTTCGACCTTTGGCAACTTAATTAGCAAGGATGTTTATTGATCAATTTTATGTATCAATTGCCATTTATCCTACTTTATGTTGCTGCTGAAAAAGTTAAAAACAGAAAGATATGAGTTGTGAGTGTGTGCAGTGTGCGATTATGTGTTTGAATATGTGTGTTTGCATATTAATGTCAGGCTCCGAGACTAAATAGTCTCGGAGTGTTGTGTGTGTCTCGTAACCTCTGTGTGTGTTCATTGAATTGATACAGAAATAAATGAAGAAACAGCAGCATCATAAGTATCAAACATATATATGCTATGCGTATTATAGTATATATGTACATCATTTTCAAAATATTGAAAGAATATTAAAAAAGATACTATCAATTTTTTTCTGCAGGAGTTGAAAACGTCTTCGACTCTTCATCTGGTTGATTAGCATACGTGAAGTTCATCTTGAAACGATATAGTTCTCTTTACGCAGACACTGCTGATGCAGTTTTTTTTATCAATATTGATTATGCCTACTGACTGTGTGTGTGTGTATGTATGTATGTATGTATGTATGTATGTGTGTGTGTGTAAATATATATTAGTACGTAACTTCAATAAAACATGTTTTATCTCATAGTTGGTTACATTTAACTCGTTAAATAAACATATAATAATTATCAGGTTTCAAATTATATAAAGAATTGATAACTTGATAAATATGCTGCTGGGAATATTTATTATTCAAGTTTGAGTCTTTTTTCCTGCATTATGATATTATCCAGTGTTTTTCTGCATATCTTAATATTTCAGTTATACAATAGCCGATAAAATTTGATTTTCTTATTTTTATTTAACTTGATAAATCAGATTGCATCCATTTCCAGCACTACAAATTTGAAATTTTCTAGCGGATTAAATCAGATTTGTTATTTTTATTTTACTTGATAAACCAAATTACAACGATTTCCAACAGTGAAATTTTGAAATTTTATTGTCATTTTTTTTTCTTTTCGGAAAATCTACATATTTAAATTGCAGAAACATTAAAATATGTAGAAAAATCTTGATAATTATGTGGAATCTCATCGAGCTAAAATAGTGGGGAGAATCCCATTATTTTTGGAATTTTTAACCAATTATATTGCGTCAAATCAGTCGCCATAATTTTCTGAATTTTAGCCAATTATATTGCGCCAAATAAGCCAAACTTTTCGGAATTTTTACCACTAATATTGCGCCACGTGAGCATTTTTCTCTCTGCTCCGTCGGCAATATATATATATAATTTCATTTTTGTATCTTCAATTTATTATTATTATTATTATTATTATTATTATTATTATTATTATTATTATTATTTTCAGTAAATTTAAATCTTCATTTGATATTTTATAAACAATATTTTTTTGTTGATGCATAGCATACAGAGTTTTATTTCTGTATAAAAACAAAGTTTATACACATGTTATTTCGTGTTTTAAGTATAAAAGTTATTATTTTTATAAAATTACCATAATTAATAGAAATCAGAAAAACTTGATAACGAAATAAAAATTTAAGTTGGTCTCCAGTTCGTCACAAAAGTTAGTTTTCACTTCAATTGTTATCGACCCAAAATGATAATGTGTGGAACGAGGAGGAGACAATAACTCGTTTATTGTGTGACAAGCATAGTAAAAAAATTATGGATAATAGAATAGTTTATGTGTGTGTTATATAATATGAAGTTCTTCTGCATTTTCTACATACATACAAACAAGTTATTTAAATTCAATATAAACATGTTAATTATTTGAATTTAGAGTAAATTATAGGAGTTGCTCGTGTGGTTTAACTGTGGTTTCAGTTTTATATAACTTTTTTTCTATATTCACTATTTACTTATAGAAATAGTCTATCTACCGTTAACTTTAACTATTAAATAGTTAAATATTTTATAATGATCATTTTACCTTTTTTTTTATTGAACTTTTGATATTTCAAGTATAACTCTATTATTATTGTAACATCCCATTTTCGAGATAATTGCGTGGAATTATTTTAGTGGATGTTTAAATAATTATTATTGCGTGGGTCCAATAATAGCCCGATTAGTGGATTTACACGTGCCGAGTAATTAATTTAGTGGATTAATTATATATTTGGGTTCGTGGAGTTAAATGGGTTAAAAGGACATTAATTGTGAAAATGTGATATCGGGTCCGGGTTAATGGGTTCGGGACCGGCCGAAATAGAAATTCATATATACGTGTTCTCCTTCTCTTCTCCCTTATCCTTTGAGAACCCTAAAGTGTTGTGTGTGTTTGTGTGGGAGACTCCAGCAGATTGAAGCTTCAATTCCAGGGTTATTGCTGAAATTGAAATTGATTGTATCATCTTCTCCATCTCTTTGTGTTGTATTCTTGAGTTTCAAGAGGTAAGATCCTTTGGATTGATGGTTTAAATTGGGTTATGTATTGTGAAGGGTATATGAAATAGTTTCTATGCTGTTAAAGGTTGTGTATGGTGTTTATATGAGTTAATTGAGATTAAAATCGTGTGTAAAAAGGAGTTGTGACTCCTAGCTTGAAGCTAAAAATCGCAGGTCAGGGTTCAGGGTTTCGCTTCGTCGCGGCGCGACCTACAGAGGGTTAGCGGCGCGACTGGTAGCCTGCAGGGGAAATCCGAAATTTATTTTATGAATTGAGTTTGGGTCGGAATAGTGTCGGGTTCCTTCGGGGTTGCTCGGGGATGAGTTTTGTGCATATTCAGGGTCTTGTTGGGATTGCTTTGAGTCCCTAAAAGTCCTTGGGGCGTGTATACACGGCAGGGCATGTAGCCGGTTCGCGCCCGTGCTACAAGGTTGTGGCTGACCACCACGGCCGCGGTCGTTAGCTGGGGAGGGGTCCCCCTTCAGTGATTCTGTGTGCAGGGCCGTGAATCTCATGCTGTGTGTTCATATCTGTATAGTGATGCTGGTTGCCAGGGACAGAGATAGAGTTGTGCTGTGTGTATGTGCTATGTGTACGCATGCTATTTGTTTATTGTGCAGAGTCTAACCCTCGCGTACTCACGAGCTTCCGAGCTTACGTATTCGAGTCTACCATGTTCAGGGGATCGGGATAGAGATCGGTTGCTGGGTTGCTGATCAGGGACTTGCTGTTTGGTTAGTGATTATGCGAGTATTGACTGTGTTTGCATCTTTTGGGATGTTGTAATCTAGTGGATTATATGTTAATGACATTTATGTGAAAGATTTAAATTAATAGTGATTTTGGTTTATCCTATGACGTGTACATGATAGAGTATTGAGATATTGCCACCTGTGTATTGTATTGATGTGGCATTTCTGGGATCGGGGAGGGTGTTACAATTATTATTATTATAATCAATTTAACTTTATGCATATCGATTTATTTGTTTATTAAATTTCCTATATATAATATATACTTTTAGTTTAAATTCTAAAATTATTTATTGTTATTTGTAATAAATTGTATCAAGTTAAAATCCATTTTTATTTTTAAAATTTTAGAATGAAGACCGAATCAAAACTTAAAAAAAATGAATCTAAAACTTTTATTATTCTATAAACGAAAAAAAGTTACATACTATTGTGGTTTTAATTTTTTACACTTTCCAAACGTTAAAAAAAAAAACTGTCAAAGCTAATCCGTTTTTTTCTCCAAACCAAAAAATTTGATCCAATTTTGATTTTTTGTTTGGAAAATGAAAAAAACTACAAATCATTCTGTTGTTGGTTTTTGTAAAAAAAAAAAAAACTACGAAGCATTTCGATTTTTAGTTTTTCCAAACAAAAAATTTCATTATATTTTTATAGATTTTTTTGAACCAAACCATTCACTTATATTAGTTTCTCTGAACGACAAAACTATTATGTTTTCAAGTTTTTTCAAAAGAAACTGAATGGTTCAGTGGGTTTTCGTTCGAAACGACTAAAAAACAATATGGTTCATAGCTTTTCATGTTAGAAAAATAGAAAAACTTCAAAATCAAATGGTTCATTGCTTTTTGGTTCGAAAAACTAATAAAATGGAATGGTTCGGTTCAGAAAAACAAAAAAAAAATAATTTGTAGTTTTTTTTTTGGAAAAATAAAAATCGAAATAATTTTTAGTTTTTTTCATTCGAAAAAACTAAAAATCAGAATGATTCATTGTTTTTTTTATGTTTGGAAAATGAAAAAACTTATAAACAAATTGGTTTATAGCTTTTCTCATTCTAAAAAACTAATAAATTTAATGGTTTTAAGTTTCTTTTCCTGAACAACTAAAACAATAAAATGGTTTGTATGTTTTACTTTTGAAAAAAAATTGTAAATAAAATGATACGTAGTTTTTTCGTCAGGAAAAACTAACAATCGAAATGGGTCGATTTTTTCGTACGTATAATGTAACACCCTCTAAACCCAGCTAAAAGCCACGTCATTTACAATATACAGGTGGCATAGACGCATATAAAAACCATCACACATGTCAAAGGTTTACACAAACATTGATTAATTAAACATTTTTATACACACATTAACCACAATGTCTAGAAGCCAACCCAACATATAAAACCCGACACAGATCCCAATATCCACAGACAAACCCGGATATTTGACCCACGGTTTCCCCAACAGTATAAGGAACATACATATAACAAAATGCGGAATCTCTCGGCAACAGCAAATCACGCTCCTATCTCCGCTCAGGAGCTGGCGGTCCTATCTTCGGTTCCCCTGATACACACATCAGACTCGAATACGTAAGCTTCGCAGCTCGTGAGTACACAAGGGTTAGACACTGCACAATTCACATAAGTACATATCGCATGTCATATGGCAGCCTTACACTACGTGGCATAGCACATGCCAACCGGCCTCTAATCAGAGACACTAGAGATCCAATACAGAAAGAGATTCTCATCTCAATTGGGGAATCCCTCCCCCTGGAGCCAAGCCACGCCCGTGGAGGCTAACAGGAATGACGGCCACATATATATATATATATATATATATATATATATATATATATATATATATATATATATATATATATATATATATATATATATATATATGGGAACCCTACACAGGATTAAACAGAGAGCTATACCGCTCCCGCGATAACCCATCGCCATGCACTATAATGGATCTCATGCATATAACACATATAAAGAAAGAAGGATCATACCTGAGGGGCAGCTCGCAGTGTCCAACACAATCACAACAATAATATATGCACATATTATGACTCGATAAAAGTAGGCCCTTTGAAAAGAACTCGTGTACTCACCTGGATCACCCCGCACAATCTCCCTAATCGTCTGATCTGAACCCGGCCCGAAACAATCTCCGACAATCCCTGTACACAAATTAATTCTCCCAGGAATAATCCCAAATATCCCATAATTGATAACACGACCAATTAAACCCCATAAAACAGGCCAACAGACCCCCAAAGCCCAAACCGACCCAAGCCCACTGGAGCCCGATCGCGGCCCGCGCTCACGATGAACATCGCGGCCGCGCTTGGCGCGTCGCGACCGCGCTCACGAAGCAGAACAGCTCCCCTGTTCGGTTTCAATTCTGTCCAGGAGGTATAAACCTCCCCTAGCTCTCGATTTCCAGTAGGAAACCACATGATATGAATACCAAACTACTACTAACATGTTTACACAATAATTCCCAACATATAATCCCATTTAACTCACAAAACCAGATTCAATTGGAAGATTTCTTACCTTCAACTCAAGAACACACTTTGGAGGCTTCAAATCTGATTTTGCAACTTCAATCACTTGATTTGGGTTCAATCTCAATCTCCAGCAGTAGCAAAATTCACACACACACTTTTTCTCTTTAAAATGCACAAAAGAAGAAGAGATAAACATACGTTACACACATATACACGCATACGGATCCGGTTATAACGCGGGTTCGACACCGATACCCGACCCCAATATTAAAAATCCACTATGTATATCATTAAATCCTATTTAATCCCGTGAATCCATAATTATAATTTATCCACTAAAATTATATCCCGAATCCACGTAATCCCCGTCCCGACACGTATAATCCACCATACGGGACGCAATTGGACCAACACAATACTCAATAAAATAATCGGTCAATAGGATAATTACATGTATCTGCTCGGAAATCGGGGTGTTACATATAATATATAATCGTAAATAAATGATCTTATATTAGATTAAATAAACAAGATAAGTATGTTTAATTAAAATTTTTAACTTGATCCAATTGTTTGTAGTAATAACAATAATTAATTAAGTTTGTAATTCAAATTTTATATATATATATATATATATATATATATATATATATATATATATATATATATATATATATATATATATATACACACACACACACACACATGAGAGAGAGTGAGAGAAATTCAATAAACATATAAAGTAATATATAAAAAGTTAAAACAAAAATAAAAATAATAAAAATAATGTTAAATAAAAAGAATTATATGAGGAACTAAAAATAAAATGAAGGACAAACTTGAAGGACAAAAAACGTAACGGTGAATAAGACAAAATAGTCATTATAGAATATATAATCATTTGTCTGTTAAAGTTAACGATAGAGCGATTATTTCTGCAAGTTAACAGTAAAAATAAGGACTATTTATGAAAATTGAAACAATAAAAATCATATCCATAATTTTGTACAAACTACAGAGACAATTAATATAATTTACTCTTGAATTTAATATAAAAAAGATAACTAACTTTAATAATAAATCTTTCTAAAAAATGACAATAGCAGTGACAGCAATAGCAACAATAATAGGCAATAACAACGACAACTAATTGCAGCGACAAAGAGGCTTTAGCGATAATGCAATATCAACGCCTTTTAGTGACAATATGTCGCCGTTAAATGTAATAGCAACAACGTTTTATGGTTTTAAAAGCCACATTGTTGTGGCTAGTGTCGTGGTTTACCTTTTTTTATTTTTTTTATTTTTACAAGCTCATTTAATTTTATTTACTTTTTGACAAGTGATATGACGCTTTCTTATAACGAACTTTCATTAAAGGAGCAAAATATTGTTGATATATATTGAAAGTAGCTATTTTTAGGTTCATTTGGTACAATTTTATATGCCCTCTTTAGTTTATTGCTTAAAATTTTAATTTCATTTCTACCATAATTTTAGCTTTATGCATGATATAAACTTTATAGTACAAAAATGAAGGTAACATGTACGATCACATAGATGTTTTTTTCTTTGGCATGCTTGCATTTTTTATTACCTTTGTCTATGAGCATTGCTACATGCACACCTCCTTCTCATTAATTTTTACTAATCACACATCTCCTTACTCACATGATTTTTGTTAATGATAAAAGATTCAATGATTAAAAGTTAATCTCCTCTCACGTTAAGAATGGGAGGTGAGTGATTAGCATTTGAGGGGTTGTGCAGATAGAACTACTCTTATGTATTCTTATCGAACTCTAGAAGGCTCTAAAAACATCAAATTTCTTTTCAAAATTTTCAAGCTATTTAAACACACTTCTATGATCACTAGTGATAGCAGTTCCCACAAGATAAAAAGAAATTAGAGTAACCCTGAAGATTTTTTAGAAGAAAACATTCCAAGCGATGATCCAGTCAATAAAAATAAAACAAGTCGTGTATTCTGTGATTAAATTACGTTAAATATCCTTATAGTATTATGAAAAGAGACATTTGAAGTATATCAAAATAAGATTTAACATGTAAAGTGTGATGAAATATTCGAGATATGCAATATTTATACTGAGAACATCACTGTCATATGTAAAAAACTCAAGAAGACACATTATGATTTTTATTCGTATTAATCATTTAAAATTTGACTATCTATAGTTTCATATGCAACATATAACTTGTATGACTTAATTTTAATCAGTAAGATACTTATCTTACCAATATAGCGTGCCATCAGTGGATTTTGAACAGTATATAATTGAAATTTACGTACATAATCAAACAACTATAAACACGTTTGGTATGATAGAATAGAATGAAATCACATGAGATTACTTTTTTTTTTTGTTAAGTGGCAAGGACCTTAGTTCTCAATAGAGGTAGTTGAAAATGGAGTCTATAAATTCCATTTGTCTTTTTTTTTTTTTTTTTTTCCTTATCAACATATAAAGAATAAAAAATATGGAAAAAAATGAAATGTTATAGTATTTTCTTCATTTTGCATGTCATATATAACTATCATTTGTTAAAATAATTTATAAATTTCATTCCGCGATACCAAACGCCCTTTCGTGTTTATGATTTTATATCAATTACGTATTAGATATATTAAGGTTTTCATCTATACAATCGGATTTGATAATCTATATTAAACTTTAATCTATATAAGTAACTGGACGTTTGTGCAACGATTTCGAACTCGTTTATTACTTACTTATAAATAATCAAACACGTACCTATTTTAATATAGAGATAACTGCGCAAAAAACCCTCAACTTGTTAGGTTTTTGTGATTAAAACCCCAAACCATTTTTCGTTGTATAGAAAACCCTAAACTAACTAAAAATCAGTAAATCAATGTTTTATCAATAGTTAACCGGTTAAAACCAATTATCAATCCCACGTGGATCGATAAATAACCTACGTGAAATAAACTTTAATTGTTGAAACCAGTTGCCAAGTATTTCACATCATTTAAACACTCGTTGATGGTGTAATCCCGTTTAAAATTACAACTAAAAATTATCAACGGGGGTCTAAATGATGTGTTATACTTGGCAACCGGTTTCAACAATTAAAACTTATTCCACGTAGGTTATTTACCGGTCCACGTAGGATTACTAATCGGTTTCAACGGGTTACTTATTGATAAAACCTTGATTTACTGATTTTTAGTTAGTTCGGAGTTTTTTATGCAACGAAAATTGGTTTGGAGTTTTAATCACAAAATGCTGATAAATTGATGTTTTTTTGCGCAATTATCCCTTTAGTATACAGGTGGTAAAGTCTTTTGGCTTTCTTTCTTGTTTATGTTTTAATAAAAATAAATCAATCAGTGGTTTGATGTTATATGATCAATGGATTTTTATGGATGATCAAGAAACTAGAGGATACCACTTATTATACAGCGCACTAGAATGCATTACCTATAAAAAAAACTTTTTTAAATGTTTTTTTTCCATAAACATGTTTTAATTAACATTATAAAAATGATATGTAAACTAAAGATAAATACATATTATTATTTTTAAAATAAAATAAAAGATAAATATAATTCATTATTTCAAAGATAAATACATTTTATTATTTTCTAAAATAAAACAAAATAAAAGATAAATACAATTCATTATTATATATAAACTAAAATATCAATTATATCTATTAAAATTATTAAAATAAAAATAAACTTTTATAAAAAATCACTGACGAATAATAATACTATTATTATATTATTTTAAATAATTAATGGTTATGTATTCTTATTTTCACTTATATACATTTTATATAAATAAATTTTATTAAAAATATCCACGTATTACGTGGACGTGAGTCATAAACTAGTTAATGATAAACTAATTATGGAAAAATAATAAATGAAAATGAATTAAGACGTAACTTCTAATCAAATAGGAGGAATATTGTATTACACGCGTTAGTTTCATGTTTATTATGCTTTAATTATATGTCTCCATCAAGTTCCATAAAAGCCTTCAAAAGTTCCATGCTTTTTTCTCAATTTTTAATTATAAAATTGTAAGTAACTAGCACATTAACTTGATTTACTTTTTTGTAAAACTTTTTTAACATCTTGTTAGTTTTTATTTAATCTTATTTCTGTCGTTCAAAAAAACATTGATTTATTTTACTAGCAGATAATTAACTCTTGATTTCAGTATTAAGATAATTAAGGGTGCATTTGGTTTGTTGATGGGTTTGAAATGAGTATGTGTATATGTATGAGTTTGAAAGAAACACGAGAAAGAATAATGTAGAATAAGGAAACTCATGAGTGTGGATGAGTTTGAGTTTTTGATAATTAATTCTACATATTTGATAATCATTTCTCAAATAAACAACAACTATAAAACTCAAACCCATTACATAACTTAAAAACCCACCAAACAAATGCACCCTAAGTTTAGAATCGGCAAAACTTTCAAAGACAACAAGAAATCCGAATATAATTTTAGTTATAGAAAATAAGACTATTGTTATCTTTTGATTGCAAATTATTAAAAAACCTGTTAGAATAAATAATATATAAAATTAAATATTTGAATTTTTTTTTTAATTTTAATGGAAAATATTTGAAATTACTGTGGTGCCCTTTGGATTGAATAAATTTCATATGACAAGATTAGAAAATGACTGGAGTTTGGTGTGACAGGATATGAAAAATATAAGAACTAAAAAATGAAAGGATTATAAAGGCTTAGTTTTAGGGATTATATAATAAATAGGATAGAGAGAGGATGATGAAAAGAGGAGTTTTGGAGAATACCAAATGTAAATGAAATTAGATTTCTTTTTTTTTTTTTAACAAAACATGATATGTAAGTATTTTGAAATACAAATCCTAAATGGGTTTTCAAATCCTTCGAATCAAACACATGTTAAGGTGGTCATTATATATTTATATGGTTGACAAGTTATAAGGAAATTTTCTTTCTAAATTAAATATCATTAAGTAACATTATTATTAGACCAAAGGGCTAATAAACTAGCAGTATAAAGTGTTAAAGATAACCTTAAAGTTGGGGTTCGAATCCAATTGTGAACAAATATGTAAATTTAAGAGTAAAATTTGAGAGCATGTGTGTTTTACTGTTAAAAAAATTATTATTATTAGAATTAACGTGGATTTTAATCTTTGGGTATAAATAGTGGACAAATCTAGTATTTAGAGAACAACAAAAGTTTATTATACAATATTGTTTAGAGAAAGTAAAGGGTTCTATGTTGAGGAAAATTATCACATCGTTTTTCATGGTCAAAATTTTGCATCAAGAAGACGACACCATCTACAAGTGGTGGATCCAGAAACTTTTTTATAAGGATCGAAATTTAACAATGTTAAGAGAGTGCGAATGTTTGTGGCCCTTTCAGAAAAAAAAATTGATCTAAAAAATTCGGGTTGGTGATCAAATAAAAGAATAAATAAGTAAAACTATAATGTCAAAATTTTTAGTTTTATTATCGTAGGGTTTCGTAAGTATTGATTTGATTAAATGCCAAAATAAGTGAAATAATATGATGAATGATAGCTTAATAAGAATAAAAAATGAATAATGAAGGTGAAAAACTTAAACAAATTATTATATTTAATCATAAAAATACAATAAATAAACAAAAAGGGGTTTGGTATGTGTTAGGTTCTGAATTAAAAAGCGGCTTATTCACTAACCAATCAATGAACTACATAAAAAAACCTAATAATTTACAATTTAAAATTATTAGTATTAAATGATATTGTTTCATATAAAAAATCAGGGCTGACCCATTGGGGTATGCAACCTGGACTATTGCCTTGGGGCCTAGCAGCTAAGAGCCTAAGAGCTCCCAAAAATATTTTTCCTCTGATGATACCTAAGTTAATATTTGTTTACTTGTTTTGCTAGTTGTTTAATTGTGATATTTACATACATATTTAAGTGGTTGTTTCCTTTAGTCTTTAGCTGTTATATATATACATAATGTTTAGAGCGCCTTTATAATTGCACTGGGCATAAAAACACTGGGCATAAAAACGAAAGGAACGAACATGTAAAAAAAAAAAACGAAAGGAACGAACATGTAAAAAAAAAAAAAAAAAATACTAAAAAGAAGGTTTTGTTGCCGGACAAAACCAAATTAAGATACCCTCTTACTTTATTTTTAATTATAAGTTATAAATATAAACACTTGGAATTAGATGACATGCCACATTCCGCACTTTAAAAATAATAAAAGAAAACTCATTTACTATTAATTAATTATGATATTATCAATCAACCTACTTCAAGATTACTCCATAACAATGCCACTAATCACATGTCCTAAAGTTATTAGTTGAGGTCCAATTATTGAAACATTTTGAATTTTTATAATATAAAAATATCTAATTAGTAATTTCACACTCAATTCAAAATTGTTTTTTAGGACGTGTGTAACACGCAACTTATAAGATTTATCGTAACTTAAACTTCTTAATTTTAAAGTTTCAGCTCTTTTTTAATACATAAGCTGCATTCAAATTAATTTTTTAAGCAGCTTATTAAAACCATAAACTATTTTAGGAAGAAGATTAATTAGTTTTAGAAGTAACTTGAGTTCCTTTCGTGTTAGGATTTAAGTTGTGATTAAATCAATTTACATGTAATAAGTCAAGGATGAAAATGTAATTTTCCAAATCTTTATAGAATGAGTATAAACACATAGATGAAAGATGTATTTTGTAATATTTGCTATTCTAATTAATACTTTGTACGCTTCAAGCTAATCTTGTTCACCATTTATGTTTCTTGAATCTAAGGGCACATTTGGTTTATGGATTCATTAGTATTTCTTGTATTTGTATTTCAGGTCTCTCATTTGATTTGTGGATTTGAGTAGGAATTTAAAAACTTCGAGATTTCAAGAATCCCACCATTCTTCGTAAAATGAAAAATTCAGCCATCCCCTTACATTTCAACAATCATGACCTAGAATAGCGAAAGTGGATTGGGAGCGTCGGAGCAGGGTCGTCTCATGGATTTTAGAGGGCCCTGTGCTTGTGATTACAACATAGTCCCTTAAGTGTTTTAAATAGCAAATTGGTCATTTTGAGACTCAATTTAATCGGTAAAGTCGAGTTCGTGAATAACAAAAAAACTTATTAGTGAGAAATTAAATAAATAATACGAATCAAATTGTGTTTGACATGATTTCCATTTTAACGCACTGATGCACAACGTAGACATGTCAAATACAGAAAATTTTTATTGGTCTAAATTTAGATCTTTATTATAACCGCGAGGCCCTACGAAATTGAGGGCCCTGTGCGGTCGAGCCTTTCGCACACCCTAAAAGCCACCCATGCGTTGGAGCAAAGTTGAAATTTACACAAGGAACGTAGAAGGTGCTGGGGAGCGTTACATGGGTGTTGAAAATGGCACCTAGCACTGAGGAGCGCTACATGGGCGTAAAAATTCCCAGCCCCAAAATCTCAGTGTGTATGAACTAAACATTGATTGAAATGCAAATAAAAATGCAAGAAAATACAAATGTTGTGATTGCAAATCCCAAAAATAATAAATCGTGAGCCTAACGCCCCCTAAGTTTATTCTGCATTGATTCTTTGAAAGTGATTCTATTATGAAAGTAGTTTGAACTTATAGAAATAAACTTACAAAATCACCTTAATTAATTATATTTCTAATTTGATTTAATTATTTATGTATCATATATATGTCATTTTTCATTTTCCAGTTACTTTATCAAACACATATATTAATAAAACCTATCAGCTCAATCTCTAGCTCTAATCCATACTCCAACTCGAGCTACAAATATAAGCTCCAACTATTTTGTCAAACCATAAGTATTTAAAAAAAGAAGTAAACCAACTTCTTGGTGCTCCAATGATCAATATGCAAGAGGTAATCATGGAAACTACGGTTAAGAAACATATGTTAAAGTTTGATTCTTGTCCATCCACTATTATATACTCCATACATGCTACACACACACACACACACACATATATATATATATATATATATATATATATATATATATATATATAGATTTGGGTTCAAATGAGTACCACTAGTTTTGCGGAGTACCGGAGGTACCTCGCTTAAAACCATTTTTTTTGAAATTTTTTTTGATAATCATGTTTAAATTAATAATATAAGACTATTTGCAAAAAATCACACCTAAACACACACTAGAAGTATGTGAAACGTGCAAGTTCACATGAACTGCACTGTTGTGAACGTATGTTCACAGCTAAGCATGTTCACATGAATTTTTTCACGTTCACATGACTTTTAAGAGGCTAGAAAGTGTGAATGTGTGTAATCTTTTACGAATAGGCTTATATTATTTGTATCTAAATTAATATGAAAAAAAATTACAAAAAAAAAACTTTTTTTCGGAGCATGTTCACATCTTAAACCCGTGTGTTCACAGGTACTCACGGTACTCTGCATTTTTTAGGTACTCACACGAACCATATTCTATATATATATATATATATATATATATATATATATATATATATATATATATATATATATATATATATATATATATATATATATATATATATATATATATATACTTGATCATATAAAATAAGCGTACGGATTAAAAATAATATTATCAAATTAATCATGATAACTTTTATTAAATAAGTGCCACTTTGGATGCCCAAAAGTAATTTTTTTTTTTTTAAAGGAGGGAAGTTAATTAGATTGATAGTTAACCATACTTTTTGTTATATATCAGCATAACAATATTTAGCAGTTGTAGAATATATTAGATGTCATTTAATAAACTACAATATAATTATCTTAATTTGTAATTTTATATATATATATATATATATATATATATATATATGTGTGTGTGTGTGTGTGTGTGTGTGTTCAAATGAGTATCACGTGTTATGCAGCGTACCAGAGATACTACTCTTATACATAAATTTTTGAAAATTTTTTTTCATAAACATGTATTAGTTAACATTACAAAGATGATATATAAACTTCACATATATATTCACACATTTTAAGTGCATGAAATCATGCATCACATATATGTAAATTTATCTAAGTGTAAAGTTACATCATTTTAAAGAAATTAAAAGATGTGAATATGTGTAAAATAGATTTCATCTTTATAATGTTAATTGAAACATGTTTATGAAATTTTTTTTAAAAAGTTTATTTTAATGTGGAATCTTTTGGTGCGATGCATAATGATATTCTCTCGAACCACATACATACATACATACACACACACACACACACACACACACACATATATATATATATATATATATATATATATATATATATATATATATATATATATATAGACACACACACACATATATATATAGAGGGGGGTTCAATGGAAAACCTTAGAAAACCTCCATGCACCACCACAAATGCATCACAATTCCCGAATGAAGCATCAAATTCCCGGCGTAATGCATCAAATTCCCGCATGATCGATCACCTGATCCAATGGCTATAAAGTGGTTTCCGGGTTTTCTGATGCATATAGGTTTTCCATTGAACCCACCCATATATATATATATATATATATATATATATATATATATATATATATATATATATGTGTGTGTGTGTGTGTGTGTGTGTGTGTGTGTATGTATATATATATATATATCGTTGTGAACAACCATAAAATAGCTTTGAATCTTATGAATCTTGTTGAAAATACTACCGAATCCTTCTATTAACACATTAATCTTATAGGATCCTATGGATTTTATTGACATATCATTCATATATGCATCATGTTCAACTTGTTCATCATTCATTTATGCATCATCTTTGTTTATCATCCATTATGCATCATCATTTTTCGTTGTTCATCGTTCATCATCCATCTATGCATCGTCATTGTTTATCATCTATCTATGCATCATCATTATTTATGGTTCATCATCCATCTATGCATCGTGTTCTTCATAATCATCATCGGTTGCATCTCTTGTTCATGTTTGATCATCATCATCGTTGTTCATCGTTAATTTTCTTCTTCAAATCATCATCACTATGAAAATCATGAAGAACACGATTAGAGAGAAAGGGAGAGAGAGAGAGAGAGAGAGAGAGAGAGAGAGATTGTGAGGAAAAGGAGGAATGTAGTTAATATGAGATTTTAATTCAAAATGTAACTCCTAATTATCATTTAATGATTTTTAGAAATAAATTAATTATCATGTCTTTAGTTTTCCCTAAATGCCCTTTGTGCACCCTTGGTGGATTATCCGATCCACAAAAGTGCCTCGAGGTGCCCCGATGCATAAAAGTTCTCAATTGAACCTCTATATATATATATATATATATATATATATATATATATATATATATATATATATATATATATATATATATATATATATATATATATATATATATATATAGAGGTTCAATTGAGAACTTTTATGCATCGGGGCACCTCGAGGCACTTTTGTGCATCGGATAATCCACCAAGGGTGCACAAAGGGCATTTAGGGAAAACTAAAGACATGATAATTAATTTATTTCTAAAAATCATTAAATGATAATTAGGAGTTACACTTTGAATTAAAATCTCATATTAACTACATTCTTTCCTCCTCATTTCTCTCTCTCTCTATCTCTCTCTCTCTCTCTCTCTCTCTCTCTCTCTCTCTCTCTCTCTCTCTTTCTCTCTAATCGTGTTCTTCATGATTTTTTATAGTGATGATGATTTGAAGACGAAGAATAACGATGAACAATGATGATGATGAACATGAACAAGAGAGGTAACCGATGATAATTATGAAGAACATGATGCATAGATGGATGATGAACGATGAATAATGATAATGCATAGATGGATGATGAACAATGACAATGCATAGATGGATGATGAACGATGAACAACGAAAATGATGATGCATAAATGGACGATGAACAATGACGATGCATAGATGAATGATGAACAAGTTGAACATGATGCATAGCTCAATGAAGAATATGAACGACAAACACGATGCATAAAAGAATGATGAACAAGTTGAACACGATGCATAAATGAATTTTTGTATTTTTTTTTTTGTTAAATGCGTCTTTTTTTAACATGATGCATAGATAAACAAGATTAACGATGAAATGCATCGATATCCATCATCTTTTTTTGAATTTGTGTAATTTTTGTTAAATTTGGAAATGTATCAATTGAATTTATTTAGCATTTATTATTTGATTATTTGTTGAAATTTTAAATTTAATGAGGTATGCACATTCTCCAAAATGTCCTTCCTTGTTTGTTCCTATAATGCACAAGTTGCATAAAATTGTCCAACTATTTACCCTTTTGCCATTAATCTAATCCATACAATTTTTTGATCTATTGGTTGATATGGGTTCTTTTGTACCTCGATGCATAAAAGTTCTCAATTAAACCTCCCTATATATATATATATATATATATATATATATATATATATATATATCATAAGATTAAGGTACATTTTTCTAAGGATATTCGTAATCCTATCAATCATTTTGCAAAGTTCTAATGACATATATAAACAATAGATGATGGCTTGATTCTCAGAATCCACAAACGAGTCTTCTTTTTTGTTGATTATTATAGTAAAGATTTCAAATTATTATCTTCAAAAATCTTTAAATTTTTTTAATTTTGATACCGAATTCAAGCATTTTAGTCCTTGGATCCAATAATAATATTAGCCATTGTTACAACTACTACATAAAATTGGATATTTTATCAACCTATAAATTGCTTTTTGAGAAATACTTTTGCATGTTATTTTTGAAGTACGTTTATTTATTTTATCAACAATAATTATTTGGGAAATTTGCTCAAGTATTTTCTTCAAAAAAATGACTTGCAACTTGATGAACTGATTGTAATATGGTGACCAACCTTTTATCTCTGACGAATCTTCTCTCCATCGAACTCACTTTTCTGTGTTTTATGATTCAAATGCACATTTCTTGTTGATTTCTTTGTAAAACCAGTGTTTTTTTTTTGTTCGAATTCACTTTTTCGTCTAAATTTCGATGGTCCCTAGTGACTTGTCGGCGGTGGCCTGTGATTTTCAGTCGGTTACAACCGGTAATATCTTAATTCAATGAGATTTTACCGGTTGGAGGTTTTTTGTGCGATGAAAATGATTAGAAGTTTTAATTGTAAAAATGGTCCAACTTGACGGTTTTTTGCACAAATACCCCTAATTATTTATAAATTATATTTTCTAAATTTCTCATGTTGGATATTATATTTCGTTATGATTGAAGTGGTGAATCAAAAATAAAAAATAAAAACTACCATAAAAAAAAAAATAAAATAAACGCAAAGCATATTAGATGAGGAATGTAGGATTAATTAAAGGTATGTGACTAGGCTTCGCAAGAATCTTGAATCTTAAGTGGCTTTGCTTAATTCCCACTTATTAAAGCATACTAATTTAATGGTCATGTTTCTATCATCATTATATAATACATGTTAATTTTTTTTTTTTGAACGGCAAACTATCCTACTTCTAGTCCTAAACTACTCCTTTTCACCAGACTTACTTACTCCACCTAAATTTCAACTTGTCTCCGACGGGGATCGAACCCGTGACCTCTCGCTTATAACTCCATCCTCTTACCGCCAGGCCAAAGGCCCTTTGGTTAATACATGTTAATTGTCAAATGACCATCATCAAAGGTGAGAGGGTTTCCCTTGGACTTTGGTTGAGGTCTCGAGTTCGAGTCTTCCCAAATGTGTTTCTCCTTAGGTGGAGGTGTAAGTAAGGTTTAGTACTCACCCTCAAGGTGTCTAAAAATGGTGCTAATAACTAACCACTAAAATTTGCTGTTAATATATATATATATATATATATATATATATATATATATATATATATATATATATATATATATATATATATATATATATAATTATAATGCATGTTATTAAAATTTACTAATATAAATTGATATTTTAATTTTAATAATTACACAACATCATTATTTGAGTGAATAACAAAAGTGTTCATTTTTTTTAATAATTACCAATTATTACTATTTGGGTAATGTACTATATGATAGCTTGTTTATTAGCATTTTACATTTAAAACTTATCAAAGTGTCCTGTTGGTTATTCACAATTAGTAATTTGGTATTCTTGGTTATAGTTTCTTGTTTGCATTCGTTTTTTTTCTCTGTGTCATTTCTTTTTTAAAGAGGACTTGTACCAAATTTGCTCAACAAAACCTTTTTCCTACTTACGAACTCATTTGATTTTAAATTGAGTTAACTACGTAAAAAGTTAATCTATTGTCTTTTTTTTTTTTTGTTTTGATGAGACTTATCAAAAACACAAAAAAAAAAAAAAGGCATACAATGGAGAGAGGGAAGCTTCCTGATTTAACATGATTATTGTTTACCATACTAAACAATTGATGTGTATGCACAGTGAATCATAAATTGCATTTTTGTCACCTCGCTTTTTCCACAAATGCATCAAATCCAAGGACTGTAATCGGTTTCCTATGGTTTCCTGATGCATATGGTTTTCCATTGAACTCGCCCCTATATATAGATACATACATACACACACACACACACAAGTTCCATGGAGTCCCACCTTGTTTGCCTGTTATTTAATGAAACAAATTTTAATTATATGTCTATTCTGAAAAATATGGGTGTTTTGTAAAATAAGAGTAATCTCGGTATACTTGTTTCAATTAACAACAATAAAATAAAATTATTTTTATTTTATCTCCTTCCACCGATTTTTAGCTCCTTCCAAAAATCATTCAACTATTATTAATTAGATAACAAATTAATTAAAAAAATAAGTATAACTTCTGATAGATCCTTTTCAAAATCATATATCACTCTTTTCATCTTCAATCACAAACACTAACATCCTTTTGATTATCTCTTTCAAAGTCACGCCAAGTCATTCAAAATTGATTGTGTAGAAGCAATCGATAATATTCTAATTATCTATCTTGTATCTAGAGCAATCAATAGTAGAGGAGTGAATAATTCTAGACATTTGATGGCGTCGATAATCATCGTTTTTTCTTTGGTATCAGTAGGGTCGTTCCTAAGCATTTTCATGCCCCAGGCAAGATACAAGAATAATGCATATTTTAAAAAAATTCAAAAATACAGCATACTATTTTCTTAAGGGTTAATGTCACACAATATCAACGTACTTAACAAAATGTATCGATATAATACATTAACTTTTTTTATCCATATGATACATGTATTTTAGTTTTTCATTTCAATAAGACACATTTTTACATTGAGCACTGTTGAAAAACCTTAATCGGGTTTTATTTGTATAATATTTCGGGCTCTATATAGATTGATACTGTATTGGAATCGAAACTAAAGTAATGTACCATATATGTTAGAAAAAAAGTTCTTGTACCATATCAATATATTTGGAATTGTACGTTGGTATTGTACGACCTTAATTCTTTTTTTATATGGGGGTTGATCAATTCTATGTTGTGTAAATTTGAAATTTGTGCAAAAATTATTTGATTCAAAAGTAATAAAAAAATTTCTCGTTAATTCTTCTAACACACTTTAGGTAAGCACTAATATTTTTTTTGTCACTTGTTACATTTTATACTTTCATTGTTATCGTCGTCTAGTATTACAATTTTTTTCATTAATAATGAAGATTTGAACATTGAACAACAAAACAAAATTTAGTATATTATTTATTAGATTGAAAGATTAATGACCCTTGATAATTTGATGTCCTGGGCCGTAGCCCGTGTGGACCCCCCCCCCCCCTCTTAGGGCCAGCCCTGGGTTTCAGTAGGGTTTATGACATTTGTGTTGAGGTTTGGATGTTTGCATTGTTATTCATGTGTTTCTAATTCTCAATTTGCGACATTTTGGTGTCTTTATTATTAGTGTCTTGAAATCAACTTATGGGCTTCATTTGATTGAAATCTTGTTTGGGTTTCAACTCTTGAAATTTTCTTACTTGAATATGTTTCTAGGTTTCGTCGTTTGAAATCGATTTCTGAGTTTTGTTTCTTTGAAATCGATTTCTAGGTTTCCTTTAATTCAGTTGCACATGTTCATAATATATTTTCTATGATCTAATAATAAAGTTTGTTTTTCAATTAGTGTTGAAAAACACTAATCAAATCATGTTTCTTTTACGGTTGTTGTAATGTAGTTATGAACATATACATTATTTGCACAATGAATGAACATGTTGTTTTTAGTTGTTAGGCCATGCGGAATACTCATCCCGCCTGCAGCGGCCTTGCCACCTGGAAGTGAACCCCGGCGGCTACACCGCCCCCCCTCTGCGGCCCCGCGAAAAATCGTCCCCGCCCGGCCTCCCTTCCCCGCTCCACCCCGCTTCTCCCTTCTTCTTCTCCCTTCTTTTCCTTTTTTTTGGTAGAACACTTTTATTCCTTTTTTTTTTGTAAACAAAACAAACACACACACACCCACACACATATATATATATATATATATATATATATATATATATATATATATATATATATATATATCTTTTTACTTTTATAATTTTATAATTTTATTTTTTGTTTTTTTATCATAGTTTCATAAATGTTTGTATTTTTTTATTTTAGTTTCGTAATTGTTGTTTCGTTCGTACAGTTTCGTATTTTACTTTCGTAATCAGGAAACACACAATAACCTTCAATCAGATCTCGTGAAACATATTGCACTTGCCCAAATACCAAATTTAGACGGCTAGTTTGTATTTTTTTATGTTCATTCGTAATTTTAGTTTTTATTTATTGTTATGTATTTTTTTTATTTTAATTCGGTAATTTTTAATTTTTAGTTTATGTAATACTTTTTAAATATTTATGAAATTAATTATTTTAGTTCTAGTATTTGTTTTGTTAGTTAAAATTAATTTAATGTTAAAAAAATTAAGAAAGATGGAAAGTTTAAGAAAGGTGGGTATTTCCTAGTTAGAAAGGTGGGGAAAGGTGGAGAGAGAAAAGCTGATGTGGCGCTGACGTGTACAGAAAGGTGGGTTTGGGAAAGGTGGGTACTCCCACTCCTCTTATGTTGGTACATGGCTATATGCACTTGTTCATTTTATTTTGTTTGTCATAAAAATTTCAACTACTTGGAAAATTAGATTGCGCAAGTGCATAAAGATAAACGTATGCACAAGATGATTGACTTTTTGAATTAAACATGTTTATTGTTCAGTATTTATTTGATGCCCAAAAAGTGTTCGATTAAATGTCAAAAAGAACTAGTAATCTTGAATTGAACACATTCATTTTATTTTGTTTGTTTAATGACCCAAGCGCATATTACTCTATTTAACATGAATGAACATGTTCGTATGTTTCAGGGGTGATAATTCCAACCCATTCCAGCAAACGGGTCGTTGACCAAATAGCAAAAATATAAAATAATTTTGAAAATTTTTTTTGAAAAAAATAGTTTGTTTAATACATCATTTTTTAGAAAAGTTAATGTTGTACCATATTTTTTACTACGGGTCATTTTTACGGTTCCGTCCGTTTGACCTGTTGGGTTAAAGTTGTCATCCCTAGCATGTTTGTTCAATTGCATATTAATTACTAGTTTAGTACCCGCGTATTTCGCGGATATTTTTAATATGTATAAAACATAATGAATTAAAATGTAAATGTATAAATATTATTTTTTTAAACAAAAATATATAAGAATGATATTATTATTTATTATGACCTATTAAATTTATATATTTGTAGATATACATGAATAGTAATTATTTTCTTATATTTTTTAAAAATTTTATTATATTATATTATAATTAATCAGTTAGTGGAGTATTAGATTTTATTTGATTTGATTTGAATTCAAAAGTAGATGATATTAGATTTGGATAGATATAATTTAAATTTTATTATTATTTTTAAAACCTATAAATGTCACGTGTCGATTCATGATTATGACACGTGGCTTTACCAGAATTGAGTATAGTTACTCTTTTAATAGTATAGATAGATATGATTTGTTGTCCTTTGCACAAGTTCATGTTTTGACTTGTTTAAATGTAAATAATCACATAAAGTTTTAAATTACTAAGTACGTTTATTTACTTGTTTTCTAATTTATTATAAGTTTTCCATCGTTGAAACGCAAATTTTATTTTATCGTAAAATCTAGTTGTGTTTTATTTTAGTGTTTGATTAAATATCTTTTAATTATGTGACGAAATCATGAAATATGCTTCCATTTGGGCCTTAAATGTATTGTCCAATATTTAACAAATGGATTAAAAGCCCAACTCGGAACAAGATCGCAGTTTCAAAATGAATCAAAGTTGTTTTCAATTTTAAAAAATAAATAAATTAAAATACCTATTTTTAATATTTTTAAAATGAAAACAATCTTTTGAAATAGAAAATGTTGTCGGTTGGTTTACCTTTTTTTCATTCCGAAAAGTGGGGGGAAGAAAAACTACACATGTTTTTACCCTTTTTAGAAATATTTTATTTTGACTTTCCTAGTGTGGTCAAATATTTTTTTAGAGACAAATATTTGATATGGGGTACCATCAAACATAAAAAAACAAACAGGGAAAAACTATTATATGGCCCTATATGTTTATTGTTTTATATGTATTTTAAAAAATATATTTAATATTAAAAACACATATAAAATGTAATAATAATGAAAATTTATAATTTTTTTAACATGTTAATGTTAGTTATTAGCATTATTGTTAGACATATTGAGGGTGAGGATTAAACCTCACACCTCCACCTAAGAAGAAAGGCTCTGCTCAAACTCGAGACCTCAACTAATGGGAACTTCTCCCACCATTGGTGGTGACCACTTGATCTATGTCAAGTGGTTAATGAAAATGTATAATGAAACAGGTAAGATGAAAAAAACATAACATAAAATGTAAAATTTAAAACTACATGAACTTATTTTGATATAATAATTTAAAAAAAAATTATTTTGTAATGTAAATGGGGGTATTGGTTAATTACCCACTAAAAAGGTAACTTGTCAAAGTTTAATCATCTTTAATTTTGTTAACCGCAATATAAATACATAAAAAAACCAACAAATTGAACAAGATACAATGATATCCTTCCAACTCCATTTTTTACAAGATTTAAAAGAGGAAACGAAAAAAGAAAGAAAAAACACGAAACAACGAACAACCCTAACAAAAACTAACAAACAAACGGACATAATTAAATTAATAATGATGAAAATGAATAATAATACAGGTAAACTGAAAAATAATGTAACATAAAATTCAAATCCAACAACAAGATAACATGGACTTCTTTTGCCATAATAGTTATAGAATTTATTTTCTACCATAAATAGGTAATTAACAACTAAAAAGGTATTTAATAATCTATCATATGATGCTTAAAATACAATCTTATTAAAGGATATGTTAAGAAAGAAACTAACATATTGCATTTGATGCTTAAAATAATAATCTTTCATTCGAAAAAACTAACATAAATTCAAAATTTTGACGTTAAGTAATTTACAAATTAAATTACCAAAGGTATGTTTACCATTTGCGGCACTAATGAAGATCGGTTTCCGGCCATCCTAACCTTTTATGTTCTAAATAAATTTCTTAGTCATTTCTTGATCCATCAAATCCATTCTATGTTATTTTTATTAACAATTTAGACAAATGATAAATATTAAAAAACAATTCTATACGTACATTTTTACTTTGCTAATTATACACCTTTCTTAATGTAAATGTGGATTAAGTTTAATCACTAAAATTAACGTCATTCAGAAAAAAAACATACAAGTGAAATGGATATATGACTAGTAAACAGTAGGATTTGAATTTAAAATCTTGTGATTCACTGTTATATTAATTAGTGTAATATTATAAAGAACAAAAGATTAAAAAAGTTTAGTAGGCCAACATAATGTATAATTGCATTTTAAAATGAACGGTTACGATGAAGCTAACACAAAATGGATGGATATGATAGAATTTTGTACTTAAGATTCAACTTTTATAACTTATGCTATATATGTATCTATAGGGTAATTAATATTTAGATATGAACCAACAGCTAGAAAAGGGAAAAAAGAGAACTAGTTCTTTAATAATTTATATTTATTATATAGTTAGTGATTAACATTAGACCATGCCAAATAAATAATGTTTTTCATGTAATTCCTAGTTGGTTATTTTTTAAAAATAACATTTGTATAATGCATACGGTTACATTATGAGTGGTGTAATATAATTATATTATAAAAACTTAGGATTAAACAAGAACCTAAATATATATTGAGAATTATTAGAAACACTGTGATTCATTTTTTACACACTGGTTCACCATTTTTTGAATATATAAACAATGAATCATAATTTTCGGATTAAACAAATCAACAATTTATTACTTTTTAAATTGAATCGTTAGTTTGTAATTCATAACTAATGAATCACAAATTTAAAAATAAGTGAAACAATGTATAAAATTAGTCAATCATATTGATTCTCACACTTATCAAGTTAGATTTAGCTTCTCACGATAACCTAAACAAACTAAATATATCTGAGAAATGTGAAAAGTACCGTGATTCATTGTTTTATATATAGATTCACCATTTTTTGAATATATAAATAATCAATCATAAATTTTGGATTAAATAAATCAACAATTCTCTATTTATTTACATTGATTCATTAGTTTTTGAATTTATAAATAATGAATCATAAATTTAAAAATAAAAGAATCAATTTACAAATTTAGTGAATCAATACACAAATTTAGTGAATTATAGTTTTTCTCACACTTCTCAAGACAAATTTACATTCTCACGATAATTTTAAGCAAGCGCACGCGCGCGCGCGCACACACACACACACATATAGGTGGGTTCAATGGGGAAACCTCAATGCATCGAAGAACATCGAATAACCTCCATACACCACCGCAAATGCATCACAACTCCGGTGTGATTCATCATTATTTTCACGTGATGCATCAAATTCCCGCATGATGCATCGACTTACCGTGTGATGCATTACGATTTTCTAGCGACTCATTGTGCTTCTCCAAGTTTTTCGATGCATAAAGGTTCTCCATTGAACTCACCCCTATATATATATCTATATAAATATCTACAGATATATATATATATATATATATATATGTGTGTGTGTGTGTGTGTGTGTGTGTGTGTATTATATAGGGTTGAGTTCATATAAGAACCCTCAATTTAAAAATTAAATTTATAACCTAAAACCTTATTGGTTTTTAATATTAATAAATATCATAATCTAACATTAAAATTACTTTTAAAATTTAAATTTATCAAATTTTGACACTAAATGCACAAATTTGAACATTAAATGCATAAATTCTGTCAAATGCACAAATTCGTACATAAAGTGGACAAATTCATCATGAGATGCGAAAATGTTTATATCAAACACATAAATTTACCAAATGTATAAATTTTAGCATCAAATGCATAATTTTATATATTAAATGCACAAATTTTAAAGTGGTTCTCACGTTCTCATGGAATTGAGGGTTCTTACCGGAACCCTACCCTATATATATATATATATATATATATATATATATATATATATATATATATATATATATATATATATATATATATATATATATATATATATATATATATATATGTTCGAGATCCATGGAAAACTATATTAGACTGGAGTACTGGAAAACCATATCAAATGTACATGTTCATTATGATAAAATGTTAAATTTCATATAAAATTATAATATACATATGTTCAAAATTGCATTATGAATAACTAATTCATATCATTTACATGTTTATTAAGACAAAATGTTTAATTTCATGCAAATACACATGTTCATGCATATTGTAAAATTTGAACATGTGCGTGTTGTTATTTTGCATTAAATGAAACATTTTATCATAATGAACATGTAAATGATGTGAACTAGTCAATAATAATGCACATTTGAACATATGTATATTGTAGTTGTGCATCAATACCGTAATGAACATGTAAATTTAATATGGTTTTCCAGTACTCTAGTCAAAGATGATTTACCATAGATCTTGAACCTATGAGATCCATTGTGAACAAGTTATTCGTTGTGAATGTTATGAACAAATAAAAAAAATACAAATAATCATTCATATATATCAACAAGTGTTTGTAACATGATTCATATGATTCAAAATATTCATAGAAGTGCCTACAATAAGATTCAGAACATTCAAAAGGTTCATTGTAGTTTTTATAACAAGATGGATAGGATTCAACAAGATTCATAAGATAATCAACTTAGATATTTATAATGACATGTATTTATATGCTATACTTAATAAATTATAAAAATAAAAAATATGAATTGTATGAATAAATAAGATAATCATATTAAGGAGTACTAACTAAGGAATAATTATATTCTAAGGGTCAAGATATACATATATAGGTTTAAGAGAGCACCAAATTTTATAGATCGTGTATTTTGCGTACCTATAAACACACGGGTTTCTGGTGCGAATATGCAGTGAAAATGTTCTTTTTAATAATTTTTTTTTCATATTCATATAGATACAAATAATAATATAAGGGTACTTGTGAAAAAATATATACATTTATCCATTCTAGCACATTAAAATTCACGTGTTAAAAAGCATATGTAAACATATATGGTGTGAACATATATTCAGAACATTATTGTTAACGTATTAATTACAAGTTCTGTTATAACTTTTTACAAAAATCTTGCATGTGTTATTATTTTAAATATTATTAGAAAAAGAAATCGAAAAAAATATTTTTAAAGACAGTACTTTCGATACTCTGCAAATCCAATTTTATAACGAATAATATATTTTAATTAAAACCAAAACATATAATGAATAATATAATTGATTTGAAACAAATATATATAAAAATCTAAGAAGAAAGAAATGGTTACCGATGGATCGAAAGTGTTGCTATTTCTTAATTTGATGAAAGAAATTAGACGAAAGAGTGCGAGAACACATAATAGCGGAATAAAGGAAGGAGTGAAGCTGTCCGCATGACCTAGCTAGCTACAGTTTATATAATTAATGAGTTATTATAAGCTAACCAGATAGGGTTTAGTTAGCAAAACAAACATTAATCAAGCTAGATCATGCTGGCAGCTTCACTGTTTCCTTAAATCCCATCGATCAACACCATCTTCGAAATATATAATTAAGCTGGAGAAATTAATTAAGTGACTGCCTCAGCTATGGCTGCTGGTTAGGGTTTTTGAACAAGAAAACACAAGCAACTTAACGGTGAAGATGAATGGATGGATATGATGAAGTGTGTGTGTGTATATATATCATAAATTAGTGATCGAGTTTGAATCTATTTTATAGTGGTGTGAGATCGAGGGTGGCTTATGTAGCTAGCTAGGGTTTGTTGTGGAGAATTATATATTTATTGTGTGTGTGTGTATATATATATATATATATATATATATATATATATATATATATATATATATATATATATATAGAGAGAGAGAGAGAGAGAGAGAGAGAGAGAGAGAGAATTGAATGAATGGAAAAATTAAACGAGGTGAAGGTGAAACAGTGAAATAAAGACACCTTTTAAAGAGTGAATCATGTGAGCAGCATCTGGAGAGATAACAGCTCATATAACCCTACCTATATATATATATATATATATATATATATATATATATATATATATATATATATGCCTCCAATATAATTACTTCTAACTAGACAACTAGCTAGGGTTCCTCTCTCTCTCTCTCTCTCTCTCTCTCTCTCTCTCTCTCTCTCCTCTCTCTCTCTCTCTCTCTCTCTCTCTCTCTCTCTCTCTCTCAAATCACGTATCACATAAATGCACGTTCACATACATCCAAATATATGTATGTGTGAGTTCACATAATTTTTTACGAGCTAGGAGATGTGAATGTATGTGAAATTTACATATGATCTTCATAACGTTAACTAAAACATGTTCATGAAAAAAATTTCAAAAAAAGAACTTTTAAAAATGGTACCGTCTGGTGCGCTGCATAACGAGTGGTACTTCCACGAACCATATATATATATATATATATATATATATATATATATATATATATATATATATATATAGAGGGAGGTTCCATTGAGAACTTTTGTGCATCGAGGTACAAAAGAACCTCCACTGACCCTTGGATGAAAAGAATATGTGGGTTAGATCAAATGGCAAAAAAATAATTAAAGAGAAAGTTTTATGCATCAAGTGCATATAATGAAATTCGCGGAGGGGTAAAACAGGAATTATACAATCCTTATTTAATTATTACACTTCCAAAATTAACAAAAATAATAAAAATTCAAAATACATCAATATACATGCATATCGTTCATCTATTCATGCATATCGTTCATCTCTTCCAAAAAAAAATCATGCGTATCGTTCATCTCTTCCAAAATCAAAATACATCAAAATATAAACATGAATCGTTCATACAAACATAAATCATGCATATCGTTCATCTTTTCCAAAATCAAGAGGGGGCTATGAGAGAGGAGAGAGAGAGAGATAGAGAGAAATATGGAGTGGTTTTAGGAAAGAAGTTAATGGTGATTTTCATACCAAATTTAGCTATTAATTATCTTAAAAACATTTAAATTCAAAAATAATTTCCATACATTTAAAATCCCCTAAATGCCCTTTGTGCACCCTTGGTGGGTAGTCTGATGCACAAAAGTTCTCAATGGTGCCTCGATGCACAAAAGTTCTCAATCGAACCCCAATCTATATATATATATATATATATATATATATATATATATATATATATATATATATATATATATATATATATATATATATATATATATATATATATATATAGGTTCAAGTGAGTACCACCTCTAATGCAGCGCACCAGAAGGTACCACCCTTAAAAGTAATTTTTTTGAAAAATTTTTTCATGAACATGTTCTATTTAACATTACACAGATCATATGTGAATTTCATGCAAATCCGAACACTCTAAGTGCATGAAAACACGCATCACATAAATGCACGTTCATATGTGTTCAAAATTATGTAAGTGAGTGTTCACATCATTTTTTAGGAGCTAGGAGATGTGAACGTATGTGAAATTTACATATGATCTTCATAATGTTAATTAAAACATGTTTATGAAAAAAAAATTAAAAAAAGTTTTTTTAAAGATGGTACATTCTGGTGCGCTGCATAATGGTGGTACTCACTCGAACCATATTATATATATATATATATATATATATATATATATATATATATATATATATATATATATATATATATATATATATATATATATATATATATATATATATAGACATATAGTAACATCCTCAGATTTTAATTATTGTAATCGAGGCTTAATTAGATAAATTGTTAAATTTTGTAAGTTAAGTTGAATTATGAAAGTTGGTACGAAATTTGGATTGATTATAAAATTAGTTGCATATTATGGAAATTTAGAATTTTAAATTATTAAGTGAAAATAATTATTAAATTATTAAAGATAATAAATAAAAGATAGAATTCTTTTATTTTATAAAATCAGTATTTTAATGGAACCGGATAAGTAGATCATCAATTTTGTGCCAAAAGATGAAAGTGATGAATAAAAGGAATGAAAGACCAATTTTGTCTTTCAATTTTCACCAAGCTCTTTCTCTCTCTTTCTCTCTCTCTCTCTCTCGGCTCTCTCTCTAAAAACATTGAAGATCATCAAAAACTTGGAATTTGAAGCTGAAAATCTGGATTTAGCTTGCATTCAAGGAACTAAAACATCTGCAATTGACGATTTAAGGTAAATATTACTTGAACTCTTCGAATTTAAGAGTTTATGGGTCGGTTTTTATATGAACCGAAAATTAGATTTGAAGTTTCAATTATGGATGCATGTGTTATATAGTTGAAGATTTGTTTAAATCTAGTGTATATGAAGCTAGATATCAAATTTCAGCTTCTGATTCAACCTGAAAGTATGATTTTTAGAATTAAGTGTGTGTTTGTGTGTATGTTCGAAGGTTGAACAAAAATTGGTAAAAAAGGATGTGATTTGGTACATAAAAAGTGTTAATATTAGTGTTAAAAGGGCTGAAATAGATGTATTTTAGTTGGTATAAGTTATTTCATGTATTAAATTGGTACCAAAAATGATGGGATTAAATCTGAAATTTGACAAAAACTGCACAAGTTCGAATGGGGTAGGTCCGAATTCGGGTCCGAGATGAACTCGGATCTGGTCCGAATTCGGATGAGGCCCGGATTTTAGGATATTCAAAATAGCAAAATAATTATAAGTGTTTAACTTCGAATGGGGTCCGAAATCGGATGGGGACTGAATGCGGATATGGTCCAAAATTGACAAAAGGTTCGAATTTAACATGGTTCGAACTTAGGATGGGGTTCGAACTTAACCTTTCAAATTGGTATAGTCCGAACTTGGCATGATTCGAACTTGACTTGGGGACCGAATTGGAATTCATGAGGGATCCGAATTGGGGGTCCGAATTCGGGTGGGGTCCGAATTCGGACATGGATCCGAATTTGGGGTTAAAAAGTTACAAAATTTATAAAAATTTGGTTTTATGGAATTAAACAATTATTGACACAATGTGTTGTTACAACTGACTTAACGCACCCACTGTGAGTTTATTAACATGAAGTTTATTAACGCACCCACTGTGAGTACCTTTGATTTTTATCATGTCTGCATCTGCTTTGTGTTTGCTTTGCCTGCTGAGGCATGTTGTTTCATTATCGTTTGGCACTCTACTAACTTGCGTATATGTTAATGCACATTCATACTTATTGCATGTCCGTTCATTTGTTGTGCATCCTATCGATGGACCTGCATGGTCGCATCTGTACTCTGATGTTACTGTGCTATATGACCAAGAGTTTGACACCTCTGTGGTCAGGATAGACAGTAAGTCATCCCCGATGTTATGTCTGCCTCAGATGGTTGGTTTTCCATATGCCGAGTGTCAACTCAAAGGAGCTGCGGCTCGGGTTTGCGTACTTTGAGTACGTGTGGAGTATACGGTATGTGTTACCACGGTTACTCTGGGTGGCATCATAAGGATTTGCAGAATGTGTAAAATCATTTGGTATTCACTAAGCATTCGCTTACCCCTCAGTTGTTGACTTTTTTTTCAGGAAAAGAGAAATCTGCTGCGGGACCTTCTAGCTAAGTCGTTTGTTGAAGTGATTGAAGATATCTACTGTTTATCTTGGTAACAAATCTATGGGAATATTGTTGTAATAAATATGGGATGATGTAATGCTTTTGAGTATGTAGACTTAGACATGTAACCTTGTAGCACCGTAGGGTGTTTGACGAACTTGTATTATTTTAATTTATGTACTTTAATGCTTCTGCACTTTAATTAAGAATTCAGATCATTATGTAAATTATGTTTGGTGATTAATCATGGGTGTATTGTAAATGGTGGTTATTGTGGCAAGGGTGTCACACACACACACACATTTATATATATATATATATATATATACACATATATATATATATATATATATATATATATATATATATATATATATATATATATATATATATATATATATATGGATTGAGGTTCTATGGGGCACCATATGCATCGGGAACCAAATGGGAACCAAAAATGCATTGTTTGTTTACAAATGATGCAATAAGGGTAATATTGGAATACTTTATTTGAAAAAATTAATTATTTAATAGATTAGGATTAAAATAGGAAACTAGATCAATCTCATTAACCATTCTCCATATATTATTCCCTCACACACACACACACACACACACACAATCGACAAACGAGTTTGAGAAGACGATGATGAGATGAAGATGAAAATGATGCATCACGTTGAACTCATGAACCTATGAGCGTATACGATGTGAAGAAGACGAATACGAAGATGCATAGTATGAACACGATGATGCATAACCTGGTGCTCCATATGAACACGATGATGCATAACCCGGGAAATATAAATACGAAGATGCACAGTCAATGAAGATGATGAAGCATCATGTTGGATTTTGTTCAATTGGAATTTTTTAATTTAGAAGTGCATTTTATAAATTTATTAGCATTTAATACTTGATTATTGAATTAAATATTCAATCAATATAAATTTAATTTTGAGTTGATTTGATATATTATTTTTTCCGAAAATACCCTTATGCACATCTATATGTAAATCGTGCATCATAATGCGTTCACAAATTTCATCTTTATTACCCTTTTGCCATTGTAATCTTAGCCATTCATTTTCTAGATCTAACGGTGTATATGGGTTCCTAAGTTGCACGATGCACACAGGTGCCCCATAGAACCTAACCCTATATATATATATATATATATATATATATATATATATATATATATATATATATATATATATATATATATATATATATATATATAAATTCAGGTTCATTAGCGTACCTATAAGATTCCAGCGTACCCAGCGTATCCTAATGTGAATGATCATTTACATATATTTTTTTCAAATAGACATGTATAAGACAACATTATAAGATTTTTTTTCAAAAGGAGCAACATCATAAATCTTGTGAATGGTAAAAAAAATCATGTGAATGGTGTGAATGATCATTCACTTGGATGACCATTCACATAAATATGCATTGAACATTCACATAATTTTTAAGGACACAGAAAGTGTGAATGTATGTGAAATTCATATATCAAACGTATAACATTAATTTGAATATGGTTATGAGAAAAAAAATTTAAAAAAAGTTTTTTAAGGTGTACCTTCGGTTAACCTTGATTTCGAGAGGTATTTTTTTGAACATGACTATATATATATATATATATATATATATATATATATATATATATATATATATATATATATATATATATATATATATATATCCCTATTATTTATATTATTATGTGTACCAATTCTAATTGGATTTTAAATAATTTGAGTCTAGTTGAGTATTTACTTAGAAAAAAAAATGGAAAAAGTTGGAGTTTAGAAAAATTTTATAATTTAAAATGTTATTGAGAATTTAAATATATTATGTTCTAACAAATCATCACCTCTCCTTTACTTCCTTCATCATAAAGTTTCCTAATATAGAAATATAGAAACTGAAGTGTGTGCCGTCTCAACAACAGGAGAAAGAAAGAAAGAATATTAAAAGAGAAGAATTGAAGAAGAGGAAGCCATGCATAATTGATTCTTTAATATTTGAGCTTCCATGTAATAAATTTCAATTGTACATGTTCAATCACATGTATATGAATACGAACCTTCACGAACGGTTTGATTAAATGAATAAATATATTTATTTGACACATCCGGTTGAACATGTTCACTAAAACTCATTGTCGAATCCGATTAAATATTGTACATCGCCTCTCCATCCAACGATTTTATTTAATTTCGATTTAATCAGAAAAAATGTGGCAATCGATCAAGTAGTGAAGGTGTATTCTATAATTAAAGGATTTATTAATTCATTAAGTGTTATCTATTAATTAACCTAATTGATTATATTACCATTTTTTACTTATACCCAACATGGGTGGACTCCGGTTTCCCAGTCTAACATGGTACCACATTGATCCCGACCCTGTGTGTGTGTGTGTGTGTGTGTATAGAGAGAGAGAGAGATTCAATGGAAAACCAACATGCATTGGAAAACTTTGGAAAACCACCATGCACCACCACAAATGCATCACAATTCTCGCGTGATGCATCAAATTCCCCGCTTGATGCACCAAATTCTCGCGTGATGCATCGACTTTCTGCGTGATGCATCACCTGTTCCAATGGCTATAAAGTGGTTCCCGGATTTTCCGATGCATATAGGTTTTTCATTGAACCCACCCCTATATATATATATATATATATATATATATATATATATATATATATATATATATATATATATATATATATATATAGATTGAGGTTCAAATGAGAACTTTTATGCATCGGGGCACCTCGGGGCACTTTTGTGCATCGGATAATCTAACAAGGGTGCACAAAGGACATTTTGGGAAAATTAAATATATGAAATTAATTAATTTTTAAATATCATTAAAAGATAATTAGGAGTTACATTTTGAATTAAAATATCATATTAACTACATTCCTAATTTTCCTCACCATTTCTCTCTCTCTCTCTCTCTCTCTCTCTCTCTCTCTCTCTCTCTTTCTCTCTATTCGTGTTCTTCATAATTTTCATAGTGATGATGATTTGAAGACAAAGATTAACGATGAACAACGATGATGATGAACATGAACAAGAGATGCAACCGATGATAAATATGAAAAACACGATGCATAGATGGATGAATAATGATGATGCATATATGGAAGATGAACAATGACGATGCATAGATGGATGATGAACGAAATGATGATGCATAAATGGATGATGAACAATGACGATGCATAGATGAATGATGAACAAGTTGAACACAATGCATAGATGAATGAAGAATATGAACGACGAACACGATGCATAAATGAATTTGTGTATTTCTTTTTGTTAAATGCGTCTTTTTTGAACACGATGCATAGATAAACACGATTAACGATGAAATGCATCGATCTCCATCATCTTTTTTGAATTTGTGTAGTTTTTGTTGAGTTTGGAAATGTATCAATTGAATTTATTTGACATTTATTATTTGATTATTTGTTGAAATATTAAATTAAATGATGTATGCACATTCCCCAAAATGTCATTCCTTGTTTGTTTTCATAATGCACAAGATACATAAAATTGTCCAACTATTTACCCTTTTGCCATCAATCTAATCCATACAATTTTTTGAATTAATGGATGATATAGGTTCTTTTGTACCTCGATGCATAAAAGTTCTCAATTGAACCTCCCTATATATATATATATATATATATATATATATATATATATATATATATATATATATATATATATATATATATATATATATATATATATATATATATATATATATATATATATATTATGGGTTGGGTTCTGGTAAGAACTCCATCAATTCCGTGAGAACGTAAGAACTACTCCAAAATGCACAAATCTAAAAATTAAAACCATTATTGGTTTTCAATATTAATAGATATCATAATCTAACATTAAAATTAACTTTAAATTTTAAATCCATTAATTATACACACTAAATGCACAAATTTAAACATTAAATGCACCAGTTTTGTCAAATGCACAAATTTATACGTAAAGTGGACAAATTTATCATGAGATAGGTAAATGTTTACATGAAATACATAAATTTATCAAATGTATAAATTTTAGCATCAAATACATAATTTTATACATTAAACACACAAATTTTAGAGTGGTTCTCACGGAATTGAGAGGTTCTTATCAAAACCCAATCCTATATGTATGTATGTGTGTGTGTGACACACAAATATATAGATACATACACCTATGGAATTGAGTTGATAAATCTAGTTGAAATTGAGAGTTCATATACATGACCTGTAAATAATTACTCGAATAGATGTCGTATCGTGATGGCTAGATCGGGTTCACGATCATAACCAAGTCAATCTGATTCGTTGTAGGACCTATCATAACCGTAATGATGGTCATAACTTACGAATAAGTATTGCAGTTGAGATAAGCTCGTAACCAAGGCCGGTCCTATCATTTTTTAGGCGCGGGACATATACTTAAAAAGGGGCCCTCTATATATATAAGCAATGTTCGTATAAAAAATTACAGTTAAATAATATTGATTTTGTTGCACTATTGTCAATGTCATGTCTTTAAAAACTTCACAATCTGTCATCGTGTAATGATTTCATGGTGCTTCTCTGAATTTTTCCTCAATCCAAAAACCGCAAAAAAAAAAATAATATTAACATCGTATGATTATAAATTGGGTAAAAATTGCTTACAATATTAAATTATATATTTATTAGTAAATTGAAAAAAAGAAATTTAAATTTTAAAAGATTCATAATATAAATAGTAATATATATGTCAAAAAAATAATATCTCAAGAAATAACTACATATCTCATTAGTATTTTTAATAATCGTATAATAAATAACATAAACCACGTGATAAACAAAAATAAAAAAACAAACTCATTGAAAAACAAAAGTATGAATATTGAATTTGATGGATTGTATATTGATATAAAGCAAATAGACGATATCAATATATGAAAATCCAAGTGATAGTGATGAAATATAAAAAAAAAAATGCACACAATGGGAATCGAACTCATGCCTAGGCATGGCAAAAAAACTCAACCCCAACGGGGAACCCGTAACTCGACCCCGATTTGACTGGGGAATCCCCGAGTTGACCGGGGATGGGGACGGGGACGGGGAATCCCCGATTTAAAATAATGGGGATGGGGAGGGGATGGGAGACACTTTAATCCCTGACCCCGAACCCGACCCCGGTTATAAATTATGTTTTAATATAAATTATTATATATATATATATTTAACTTTACAATGTAAATTATTCATTACATTTTATATAATATATTAAATGTCATTGTATATGACTTTTCTATAGTTTAAAATACTATTGTTATTTTTCATTTCATTGGTTTTATAAATGTTTTGCATCCATTTCTTTGTTTTAGTTTTATTACAAATTATAGGTTATATATGCAAAATACCTCAAATATGTTTGAATTAATTTTTTTTAATGTTTATTTACATATATTTTTATATTAAATTACTATTTATAGTTTAAATTTAAATAATCTTTAGGAGCTTGAAAAACCCGATTCCCCGACTGGGACGGGAATAGAAACTCATTCCCCGACGGGGATGGGGCTGGGGATGGGGGAGAGGATTATGAAGCGGGGATGGGGACAGAAACTGAGATCCCCGCCCCGCCCCGACCCGCCCCGCCCCATTGCCATCCCTACTCATGCCATTAGAGTTCCAAGGTGAGATATCAATATTGAATTTGATGGATTGTATATTGATATAAAGCAAATAGACGATATCAATATATGAAAATACAAGTGATAGTGATGAAATATAAAATAAAATGCACACAATGGGAATCGAACTCATGCCATTAGAGTTCCAAGGTGAGATGACTACCAGCTGAACCAACACATTGTCTGTAAGTTTTTTCGCGCAAAACAGATATAACCTAATACTGGACTGCTGAGCTATATTAACATATTAAATTTTTTTTGGGCCCCTTAGAGTGATTGGGCCCTGGGCGTTGGCCCAGGTGGACCAGGCCCAGGGCCGGCCCTGCTCGTAACCACGATGAAATCGTGACATATAGACCTATCATTACCGTTACTATGGCTGCAAGAGAATCAAGTTGTTGACTAAGCGATGTTGTGTGAATAATTGTTATCAATTGTTAGTAGCTAGTATCAAATGTTAATATGTGGTTGTTATATCTATGTAATTCATGACCATGACAGAAGACCGAAGAGTTGTGTAGTATCAGTAGCTATTATTTGGTGAGAGTTTACAAGACTTTAAGAAATGCATTATTATTCATACCCGGATTTAACCGTAGTTTCTTACATCAATAATGTTTCAATCTAATATGTTTCATTTACTATTATAAGGTGTGAATTGTTGTTTAAGTTACAATATTTCATATCGTTATTGTTTGCTTTATCAAGAGTACGTTAGTTACTACAGAGTACCAAATGAGTTCCAATCATCGTGGATTTGACTGTCATTTGTAGTTGGGTTGTTATCGACAACCATATTGACTGTCTTTTGGATAGGCACTGTCCCTTAATAGCCATGGAGGACTGTGTCTATCTAAAAGAGCCAAAATTATTGAATCTTGATTTATTTCATTGAGTTCCAACTGTTACATATATAAAAGATGTTTCATGTTATGTTATTTCAGACATGTATTCCCACTAGCAATTCACTAAAGATGACTGTTTTCATTAACTTGTGCATCTTAGGAAAGAAGCTGTGAGGTAGTTCCAGTGTTTTTAGAAAAAAAAGTAAAGAGCACTTGTGTTATTTGGAGAATTTGTATTTTAATATTTGGATTGAAAAATTGATGTAAACCGTGACATTAATTGGTTAAAATAATTTGGGATTGTAGAATGATGACATAATTACGATATATGACTTTATATTTATTTGTTTGTAAGATATGTTTTTAAATATTTTTATTATAAAATTGCAGACAAATATAAATGAAAATTATGGAACATATTACCTATGTACGTGGTTGGTCCAATCATTTTCAGGGTCCTGGGCAAAACATAAAATGAGTCCTATAAATATATATATGTATATTCAAAATAAACAAAATTCAAATAAAAATGATAAATTAACATTAAAAAACTTATAATTATATAATGTTAAAACTAAAAACGTTACTAGTTAATAACCTTGTTTAATCGTTGACCTAAATATATAATAGATATTTTGATAATGGGCCCTGGGCGGTTGCCCGTGTTAACCTTGCTCAGGGCCGGCCCTGACTCCATTTGTGCTCATTTCTTTAAATTATACGAACATAGCTTTTGGTGAAAATTTTCGTCAAAAACAAGGGCTTTCAGAAAACACGTTCAGATCCAATGTTTTTATATATTTTCGGTTTTTAATTTTCAGTTTTCAATTTATAAATATCTACTGAAAACTTCATTTTTATGTTTTCAGACTGCCTTTTCATTTTCAAATGAGAAAGGAAGAGTCTTGTAGAGATTAGAGAATGTGTGTCATGATTGAATAAAAACAAAAAGAACATCTTTTCCTTCTAAACACGTTTTGTTTAAAAAATGTATTTATAAGAAAAGTTCTTATTGTTTTCAGTTTTATTAAAAACTCAAATTAAAAATTTTCATCCATTAAACACATAACTTTTTATCGTCGGTCAAAGACTCTGTTACGGATGGATTTCCAATAGGACTAAAAAGATACATTTTGGTCAAAGAAAATGAGATATTATTCCCATTGATTACTCTTTCTATATCGTGACATCTTTTTTTGTTTCTTTAGTAGTGTTCTTGGAGACTCGTGGGTTTCTTTGGGTTTTGTTTTTTTTTTGTTTTTTTTTTTTTTGTTTTTGGTATTGTTTTGAGTTTCATTAATATGATATTTAATGTCCTCTTTGTGTGCTAAAAAAATAAAGGTTTTAATATGAAAAAAACCAAATGTTTCATGTTTTTTTGCGATTTAGTCCCTTCATGTTATTTTTTTCGAAGAAAGTCTTCAAGTTATTGTTTTCAATCCGGTTTTCGAAAAAGTTTTGTTTTTTTTCATAATCAACCCAGACTTTTTTCTACAAAAAACCAAAATGTTTTCATATTTTTCTACGAAAACTCTACAAACTTGAAGACTTTTTGAAAAAATAAAGAAAAATTCCAAAAATCACAAACAAATATATTACTTAAGGATTTTATTGGTAAAAAATAACACGGAGAGACTAAACCGCAAAAACGTAAAAAACATGTTGGTTTTTATCATATTAAACCCAAAAATAAAATATATTTATGGTCATTCATATTATAAATAGAACATTTTCGTTAAAGGGTGGTTTATTGAATATTTTATTCATCTTCTACATAGGCTTCCAAGTGAAGAAAGTATTATATTGGAACGGCATAAAATAAATAAATAAATAAATAAATAAATAAATAAATAAATAAATAAATAAATAAATGCAATCTTGTTGGTTTTTAACTATGATATTTATTGTATGATTGGATTCTAATCATTACATGTAGAAATTGACATAAAAAACCAATGTGTTATGAAAATGTAACTCTTTGTCCCTTGGACTTTAAATTGCTTCAAATTTACTAACATATTGTCAGTTTTGTGTGATCCACATACATCTTATTTTGTCTTTTTTTCCATTATCTACAACAAAAAAAAAAAATTATTAAGGAGAAATTGTTTTACCAAGTAATTTTATTAATCTCAATGAAGTATTATGCTTATCTTTATATGGGTTATATCAACACCCCATTTATTTCAAGTTTTATATCAGTTCAGGTTAGGTCGGCCATTAGCATGTGTGGGAGGCTCGGTCACACAAGACACTCAATTCCGGAGGGCTTATGGTTGCAAAAACTGTCTGGTTTTGATCTCTTAATTTTTAGCAATCGACAGTATGCATTGTATGTGGGTGCATTATGGAATTCAAGTTAAATTTCATTTGATTTGCACCATAAACGCTTTTGATAAACACATGGACTAACAGGAACAACAAGCCAACAACAACAGACTCTGTGGTCCCATGGAGATGAGATAGGGGAATGTATAACTCGATAGTCTTGTCTCCACCTAGGATGGAGTGATTGTCGCACATAAGACCTTCGACATGCGATAATCATTGTTATGACCTGCAGTATCGCCTATATAACAACACACAACTTATGACTTGTACTCACCATTTCGCATAAACTATACCTGCATCAAATTAATATTAGCATATGACCTATGAACCCTGTAAGAACATTCACTAGGCCTTATTCTACTCCTTAACTCTAATAATCGTCATCAACACCCATGCATATCATCATGTCCTTAGAATGTTCCAAAACGTTTAGGTCTAATCTCACACTATCTTTCCATTTCATCTTTGGTCTTCTTCTCCTTTTCATATCTTTCCTTGTCACAGACTCCACTCTTTTCTGTGTATGTCAATACCGCATTAACCTTACTTCTCTCAGACTTTCGAACATCCTTGCGACTCTTAACCCTTGATATTCGCATTCGGTATCCTATCCAACAGAGTTCCACTGCATGTATATCATAGCATTCTTAATACTGCTACTTCCATTTCTGCATTCCGCTCTGTATAACTTAGGGGGTCTTATCGTTACCCTGTAAAATTTTTCTTTTAGTTTCAACGGTCATTCCGTCACATAATACTTTTGTTGCAACTCTCTATTTTATTCGTCTCGCCTTGATTTGATGGATCTACGTCTACGTCTCCTTGTTTATAGATCAACAACCCTAAACATTTGAAACTTTTACTTTGGTTGCAAAGTTTGTCTTCATAAAGCAGTAAAACTATTTCTACGCCCTCAAATTTTCTCTCCCAACTAATTGTACACCACAAATACTCCGTGTTAATATTGCTTATCCATAGCCCCTTTTCTCCCAATGTCCCTTGCCACATATCTAATTGACTTTTCATCATCGTCCTAGTTTTCGTCAACATAACAATGTCGTCTGCAAGATGCATTCACCAAGAAAGAGTCACATGTATCTATCCAGGCATTTGTCATTCATTATCTTCAATTTACCAATTGAATTTCAGTCTAAAAGTGACCAACTTGTATAATTTTTTTTCCTTTTGGTATCTAAGAGTCATACTTTATAATTACATACACATGGCGTTTAAAGATGCATGGAACAACCCTACTTACGGAATTTTTTTTATCACGAGATCTGATAAATTTTGATAGCATTGGAATTCAGATTCCATCCTCTATCAGTTTTGGGTAACAAATGGATGGAATTTCAAATTCCATAAACAATGGAATTTACATTCCTTGGCAATTGTGATGAAAGTGAGATTCCATCCTTGGTAACACATTCCATCATATCATACGTCGATTGATTTACCTTAAACTCGTCTTTTATTGATTTACCCATGCCAACACTGTCGTCGTCGCCACAACTGTGACCAACGCTTCTTCCACCATCACCATCATCGTTATTGTTGGCACCACCACCATCACCTTTATCGCCCATGTTGTGCTAGTAGAGTTAGTAGTGGCAATAGTGGTTGCGAAGGCGATGACGATGATGGTAGTGACTTCTGCTAGATGTGTGAAATTGTCTAGACCTGGATCTAACTTAACTAAAAAATAAAAAAAAAATATATATATATATATATAGTAGAACAGAGAACCAAATGATGTTGGTTCAACCGGAGTCCTTTTTTTATTTTTACGATAAGAAAATATAAAGCCAGCCAAATGACTATTTTAAATACAAAAATTGAGTGACTGTCCATTAATTTTGGTATTTCGTGAATGAGTGTTTGGTAGAGTAGAAATGAAGAGAAATAAAATGGTGATTATTATATTTAAAACTACAAGTAATGAAAATACAACGACTATATTAGTCATTTCCATTTTTCTTCCCGGACTTTATTAATTACCTACTTCACCATTTGACAGAGAATCAGGAAACTATATCAATCGTTCTACATCCTCCTTCCTCAATTTTAGTATTTACTCGATCCTCTGTCGATGAAGTGGGAAGAAAAAGCTATAGCCTTTATTTAATTTTTTGTGATATCAACAATATAATCAAGGCAATAAATACAACATTATATGAGCTCTACAATTCTACTAACTACTCATATCTCATCATCTCCTTTCTGTCTTTCAATCCTACCAAAACACTCTCTAAGAAGGGGTTTGATATGTTGGAATAGAAAGAAATGAAAAAAGGGAGAATCGAGAAAACACTATAAATTAAGAAATGGAATGGAATCCATGTTTTTGTCTGGGATATGTTTAAAAAAACAATAATAACTCTCCAATTCTATCTATTTTCGTTTCACTATACCAAACTCCTATTAAGTGTCTCAATTTTTCGATTTGGGACTTAACAAACTATAGGTTATATGACGATTAAAATCATAGGAAAATTAAGCCTACTAGTTATGTATTTTTTAGTTTACATGTTATGCATTTTTTTACACATTTAGTACTTACTTTAAAAAGTATTTCAATTAAATAGTTAAAAGCCTGAAGAAAGGACGCCTAATAGCTATGTAACTAATTAGAACACTTTTGAAAGGCAGGAACTAAATGCATAAATTCTCACATAAAACCTAATGAACTCATTTACGTTTAAATTTGTGAAATTAGGCAAATCCAACCCCAATCAAGACTGCTGATAAAATCCCTTGTTATATACTTTCACATGTGTTTCAAGGTTTTTAGTTTATGACTTTATGCATGGTTTGTGACAATGAACAAGTAATGAAGTAAACCAGTTGGACATTTTGTACATGAAATATAGATAAACATGACTGACTTCAAATGGTTATTATTCTTAACCAAACATGATTTTATGGGTCTGAATCTAACCAACCCAATGAAAGGTCTTCTTGACGAACAAGACGCATAAGTGGTTCGGCCCACAGTCAAGCTCAATCCCAAAACGCGTCACCCTCAATTCAAATTTTCTCTAAATTGTCAAGCTTTTTTGGTTTTTATTTTACTTTTTCTTCTATGTAGAATCAAGAAATTCAATCAAACCCCGTTTCAAGAGTGAGTTTCAATTGCTTGGAGCTAATTTTTGGTCAAAACATCCAAAAACAGAGCCGTTGACCCCTTCTTTCAAATCTTTTAAAAATTATTCTAGAAAATACAATAAACAAAATGTTAAAAGTGACATATATATCTCTTGGTTGGGGGGAAGTCCGTGATAAAAAGCTGATAAAGAGCATACAAGAACAAGACAGTAAATGTTCAACTGTAAATCATGAGTGAAGCAGAAGTGTAGGCATATAGGTGTGTATGTAAACATAGGCTGTGTGTGTAGTGTAGGGTGGTCCTGTTAAATTTGCTTTCCCAAGTGTCTTCTTTGTTTTTTACTTTACAGGATTCAGATTCAGACTGTGAATGTGAAGGATACCCTTTTTTCCATCCATACTTCTGCATCGACAAAACCCACAGCATAAAAGGTACAACCTTTATTGCTAAAGGTACAAGTTGGTTCAAGTATTGATGTACACCCTTCTTTTTATCAATTGAAATTATTACCCTGAAACATGATATTACCAAATAAAGAAAGCGAGAGGAAAACAAACCAAATTCCAAGTGGCAAGTGGAATCATCTTTGCATCTTCACTTTGATTGATCTTGGTATGCTAAAATGATATAAAAAGCATCAGCCCACATGCAGTAATGGCATGGTCCAGCCTCCAGCCCACAGCCCTGCCCTAACCATTTTCATCAATTAAATTAAAACCCATCATCACAATAGTCAGTAGTAAACTTGGGGGGACTAACAGGATGGTGACTCACAAGGTGATCAAACTAAAACACATGCTGTGCTATCTATGTACAGAATATTACAATAATTTCATGCTTACAAGTCAAATTTTCAAAAATAAACTTTAAACAACTTACTTTTGTTATTTAAAATAGTGCATGATTGACGAAAACACTGATTTCATACGCTTTATATGATAAAGTGAACTGCATGAAAACCCAAAAAAAAAAAAAAAAAACTAGCAATTCCTGGAAAATTTGAACCCATAGCAAGTTTTCCATGGGCTCTTAGCAACACCAAAACTCCACCTAAACAAAAAGTTATAATCATTTGAAGCTAGCTCCCTTTCCTATGTGAATTCCTCAATTGATCCATGTAGGTCTTAACCAACTAAATTATTCGTTCCTCGTATCCAACTTTAGATCTTGGCAAGACTTGATCAGTAATCAAGAGGTTAGGTGTAATTATCATGGAATCAAGATTATGGAACCACGTAAGTACTATCGTTTTGATATCATAATAATACAATCCACAATTAGTAAGTAATGTACCTATTGACTATTGGGATCGTCACATATGACATATGGGCCTACGGCAACTTCATATCGCACAATCCATAACAAGATCATGACCATGAGTCCATCACTTGATGCGGACGTATCTAAAAAATAAATCATAGTATTACTACAATTAGTTTTGTAGATTATTCATCAGTTTTGAAGTTATAAGTATGGATGGATCCACATGAAATCTTGGGGTATGCTTGCGTTTTTTGAAAGTGTTCTGTTATGTAAAGAAACAAACAATAAAGATACGTTTTGTTGAATGTCAAACAACAGAGTATGTAATTGTAGTCTATCTCTTAAAAAGGTTTTTATATGCATACCTTTGTCAGAAATGAATCTGTCACTGCTTGAAAGAATAAACTTGATTTATAGCATAACTATTCAAAATCCATTGCTCGAGTTGTAACTTCTTAAAGAGTCTCATCACTTGAGATTAGCTTCTTTAAGAGATTCAAGGACCGAAAAGAACTGAAATTGTCCATTAAGTTCATGTAAAGTAGCAAGACACGTGCTTTAAGTCCAGGTGATAACTGCATACCAGTGACTAAAAGGCCACACAAGTTTACCATCACAGTGCATGTTTTACCAAAAGTCTCCACAAGAGCATACTCCACAGCCAAAATGATGGAATCTGTTGGCATCTCTAACAATGATTTCCCGTTCATAATACTTTGAAACAAGCTTGCTGAAAGTATGACAATCATCACAAACACGGAGGTTTTTTGTAATACGAATTGGCGTTCCTTTGGTTTTGAGTAATCCATAAGCAATAGCAAGCCTTTCACTGTGCCCGTTAAGCATTTCCTCTATGTCCTCTACATCACGCAAAATGTACTTAGTTTCCACTACATAGACTCCTTCCCTCTTCAACCTATTATTAATTTGAGCTAATTTGTTGTAAATCAAATCAGACTCTGGATGAGATTTGTCCCTGACTGTAAAAACGTGAAGCTTATTCCCAATCTCGATCCAACTACAACCAGGATTTTTCTTTAAACGTTTTTGTCTCATTTTCATTCTTATGTACCTGAGATCATCCCATCGGCCACACGAAGCATAGAAATTTGATACAAGAACATAGTTCTTTACACTCTCTGAATCTAAGCCAAGAAGCTTTTCGGCGGCAAAGTTCCCTAGTTTTAAGTTAGAATGTACCTTGCATGCACCAAGGAGCGAACGCCATATAGCAACATTTGGTTCCATTTCCATGTTCTCAACAAACATGAATGCTTCTTCTAACTTGTTTGCTCGACCAAGAAGATCAACCATACAAGTATAATGTTCAGGCCATGGATTCAAACCATAATCATGTACCATTGATTTGAAAAATGCTTTTCCTTCATCAACCAATGATGAATGGCTACAAGCATACAGAATTGCCAAGAAGCTTACATGATCAGGACGAATTTTCTCAACCACCATTCGATTAAATAGCCGCACAGCTTCCTTTCCCAGCCCATGCATTCCGTATGCATTGATCATGCTCGTCCACAGGACTAAATCTATTGCTTGAATACATCTAAATACTCCAAATGAACTCTTGAAAGCTCCACAAGAAGCATACATATCCACAAGTGAGCTCGCGACTGGACCCTGAAGAACAAAGCCTTTTCTTATTAAATACCCATGAATCTCTTTTCCTTTAGACAATGAGGATAAATTTACAGCAGCAGAGAGTAAGCTTAGTAGTGTGATTGAATCTGGCTCTGTTCCTGTTTCTTTCATGGCAGTAAAAACATCAAGCGCTTCATTTGCGAGTCCGTTTTGTACAAGACAATGCATCATGATTGTCCACGAAACAACATTCTTTTCTTTAATGAGTTCAAAAACACGAGAAGCATAATCTATGCTTTCACATTTACCATATGTATTGATGAGTGTATTCTCAAGGACAATATCAGAAATTCCTTTTCGTATTATCTGCCCATGAATTTCTTTCGCAGCAGAATTGGACTTCAATTCACTACAAACTTCCAGAATTTTTGCAAACAACACAGAATCAATTTCTATTCCATTCATTTGAGCTTCACGAAATAACGTCAAGGCCCTTAAATGATATCCATTCTGAGCATATCCGGCAATAATTGTCGCCCAATAAATGTTATCTTTACACCGGAACCTCTCGAAAAGGGCCTCTGCATACTTCATTTTACAACACCTCGCATACATATCAATAAGTGTGTTACAAACCTGCAAATCAGAGTCCATCCCATTTTTCATGGCATATGCATGAATTTCAAGACCATTCAAAAATCTTCCCGAACGACCGACAGTTGATATCATGCTTATAATAGAATATCGGTCAGGTTTTTGACCTGCAATCTGCATTTCACGAAATGTAGCCACAGCTTCATCAAAAAGATCATTTTGAACAAATCCTGATAGCAACAAGTTCCAAGTAATAATATCCTTTTCATCCATAGCATAGAAAACCCTTTCAGCTTCTTTCAATTTACCACTTTTTGTGTACATAACAACCAATGCATTGGCCACAAACATATCTACATAAAGGTCAGATTTCAAAAGAAAAGCATGAAGTTCCTCACCAAACACCAAATATGTCGACTCTTCACAAGCTTGAAGAGTGGCAACAAAAGTATATGTGTTTGGCACAACTCCGTATGTCTGCATTTCTCTAAACAGCCTCAATGCCTCCACAGACTGCCCAAAGGAAGCATAAGCTGAAATTATTGAATTCCACGACACCACATCAGCTTTTGTACTCATCTTCTCAAACAACATCTTTACAAAATTTGAATCATTGCATTTGACATACATTCCCATTAATGAATTGCTTACATACACATTACAAAGAAACCCCAACTTAGTAACCATTCCATGAACTTGAACCCCAAAACAACGATTTTCGAGCTCACCGCAAGCCTTAAGAATTGACGTAAAAGTACTGGCATCAACAGGGACTCCCAACACATTCATATCAAAAAACAATTCAATTGCCTCAAAAGGCTCTCCATTTGTCACATGAGCTCCAATCACAGCATTCCAAGTGAAAACACTTCTTTCCGTCATTTTGTCAAACAGTTTCTGGGCATCTAATAAGGACCCAGATTTCCCATAAGCAAACACAAGCTTAGTACCTAAGAACGTCTGATCAACTACATAACACGATTTTAACACATGGGCATGAATTTGCTTGATTTGTGACAAAGATTTTTGCGTGGTACAATGTTCAAGAGCTAAAGAATATGCACCATCTAAACAATTATCGTAACGTGTGATTTGGTGAATGAGATTGTTTGTTAGCGAAACAAAAGATTCATTAAGGGTTCCTTGTGGCTGAATGTTGACCGAATTACGAGAGAATTTCGGAGCAGAATGGATATTATAATCACCAATTTTACCAAAAATGGGAGCTTTCACAGTATTCAAAAGAACATCCATTAGCCCCAGATTGATTGTCAGTGCGTTTAATGTTTATCCAATAAAACAGAATTTTGTATGATGTTAGAGTCGATTTCGCAACATTGCATACGATCGATCAATTATCATCGCCCAGCGGTTTGGATAACGGGGCACAGGCACAGGCACAGGCACGCGAGTTCGATCCCCAGCAACGGAAAAAATACCAAATAAATATCGGTTGCTGATAGTAAAAAATAACCATAAATTTTCTTTATATTAAATAAAAAAGCAAATATATTTTCTTACTTATATTGATTTTCTTTTTTTTTTTGTCTTTTTTTCAGAACTTTAATCCAAATATTTTACGTCATATTTATTTTGATTTTCTTTTAATCTTGAATGAAAGAACTAATCATAATAGTCATTAAACTTTTAAACATTTATCTGACTTATATTTAACCTTTAATAACAGCACACCTTAGGGATAGAGAAAAAATTGTTTTACAGGAATCGGACCGTTTAAATTTCAGACCGGTTCTCAATTCCAAAATTCTCATAATTCAGTTTTGGGTTCCATCGGGTTTTGTCCGGTCCAGTTTTCTTTTTTTTTTTTTTTCTTTATAGAAGTCGATAAATAACCGGAACCGGACCATACCGTTTCATTTTCGGGGTGGTTCTCGACTCCGATTTGACTAAAAAATCTTGAGTTGACAGGAGACGTGGATTGAGAGTCTCTGATTTAAATTAACATGGACGAAGAACACTTTAATTCCCGACACATTCCATTTTATGTTTTAATATATATTATTGTGTTTATTTAACTTTATAATGTAATTTACTCAATACATTTTATATAAATCATTAAAATTCAATGTGTATAAATTTCATATAGTTTTAAATACCATTGTTTATTTCTCTTTGTACGTTTACAAGCCTTTTGCATAAATTCTTTTGTTTTAGTTTTGTTACCGATTATTAATTATATATGTAAATAACTCAAAAAATATTTGAGTTGATGTGTTTAAAATTTGTTTACATGCTTTTTCACTAAACTACTGTAAATAATTTAAACTTATTATTTTTTTTTAGGATGTTGAACCCCGATCCACATCGGGGGTCGGGGATGTAAACTAATTTCCTGACGAGAATGGGAATGAAGAGTAAGAAGCAGGAATGAGGATGAAAAATGATGTTCCCGTCCCGCCTCATTGTCATGCCGCTAACCATGGAGCATATACAACCCTCATTTTATTTTTGTTTATTTTTTAATTAAATTAACCAAGTGAGAATAATTCATTTTGACATAAATGGATGATAGGGAAGTAACATGTGATAGACATAACACCTTCATTATATATTATCAGCATTTATTCATTATTATTTTAACTCATTTAATAAAAATTAAACAAAAATAATATAATTAATATAACATAAGATGTTGCAAACATACCATAGCTACCATATTTGTATTGTTTATTGTTTCTTTTTTCCCTATACAAAGCCAAATGATTTGGAAGAATGTAGTAAAAAAGGGTTAATATTGAAAAAACCTCAAAAAATTTTCTTAGTTTTGTGATTAAGTCCCTAAACTTTTTTTCTGATTGTTTAAGTCCCTTAACTATTTTCGTCTTATTCAGAAAACTCACTATCTTTACATGTTTTAGCGATTAAGTCCCTAAACTTTTCATTTTATTGGTTGTGTTTTACCTACTCATCCGGTAACCGGTCAAAAATATATATACTTTTGAATAATACAAAAATAGTTTAGGAACTTAAACAATCAGTAAAAAAGTTTAGGGACTTAATCGTGAAAATTATAAAAGTTTACAGGGTTGACAACCAAGAAGTATGCATACATGGTTAAAACTTGCATCAACCATTGCATATACTCTTTAAGATTCTGGATTTCTAAAGATTAGTAATTTCATGGGCTGGATCTTTATGCATATCAAGAAAACCCAATCAAAATGGCCCAAATATGTACAAGACTTGTAGACTACCAAAACATATCTTTAAGCCCGATTGTCATCTACATTCTGACGATATAGGTAGGGTTGACAATTTCGGTTCATTCAAGCAAACGAGTTGAGCACCAAAAGTCATAAATTTTACATACTTTTGGAATTTTTTCAAAGAACAATTTGTTTAATACACCGTTTTATAAATATTCATTTAAAGAAAAAGTTACGTTCTATCTTAATTTTTTACCACAGGGTCAATTTAATCAATCAGCTCGTTTGGTCTATTTGGTCAAATTGTCACCGTACAGGCTTACCCCTTTAATTCATAGCATGCAACCTCTATTCACATGCCACAACCATCTTCAGCAACATAGAACATGCAATTACCTTTAATGTTAACTCTGTTTTTCCGTATAATGTTATTTTAATTCAATACTACTCTTTTAATGCCCATTAACATTAAATCCGGCCATAGAAACACCCTTAAACATTCACGGTGGTTGCATGATATGCCTTTTAGGAATGAACAAAAAACTCACCGAACAGGTTCGTTATTTTCAGACTGGTTTTCGGTTCCTTCTTTCTTTAAGCACTTTAGTTCATTTAAGCATTTGAACAAATGATTACTTCAACAACTATACATATTCACTACCATTTTTCTTCTTTCCTCTTTCTTTTAAGCACTTTAGTTTTCGACAAATGATTACTTCAACAACTATACATATTCTCTACCATTTTTCTTCTTTCCTCGTTAGCTAGCATCAATTGTAAGTTAAATTCTGTAGCTAAACTTAAATATGTTGAATCCAAAGAACTAGGATTGAACGTAGTTTCTAATATATAATATTTCGTAAGCATATATTAAGTTTCTGTGTTCAGTTAGTTTTTACGCTAATAATTACTGCAGAAGTAAGCTACCTGTTGTTTTTATATGTCATTCACAGGTTATAACATTGGACACCGTACAACACATACCGAAGGTCATATGTGATGTATCAGTAATGTCCGATCAATTTCCGTGATTAGTATTTCAACCCTACAAAAACCAGTCTAGAAACCAATAATCTATTTATGTAACATGTTTCAACCATAACTGTTGAAGTTAATAGGGCCTTTAAAATCGAAATCAAGGAAATCACCAACATCAAGGAAGAACCTACAACAACATCAGGGTATCTAAAGGATCTGCTATTTGCTTGCATTCACATCAACGTTTTGTTGCAGTTTTACTTTTTTGCCTGTGTTGTAATTCTTGTTGTTTTGAGTGCATTTTGGTTCCACACACATCAGCTTTTTTATGTTTTTTGATAGCTCAAAAGCCAACTTTATCATCTAATCTGGGATCAAAAGGTTGCAAGAGAAGGGTTGTTATTTTCTGTTATATATTGGAGTACTAGTTTATAACCCACGTATTACGTGGATAAATTTAATTAAATTTATTTATATAAAATGTATATGAGTAAAAATAAAAGCATACAAAAATAATAATTGTGTTTATTTTTTATTATTTACAGATTAAAAAATAAAGTATATTTATCTTTTTAAAAAATATTAAATTGTATTTATCTTCTATTTTTTATAAGTTGTAATTACCTTTTTGGTGAACGTAGAGGTGACACGTGACATTTGATGTTTTCCTTTATTATACATAATAATAATAATAATAATTTTCACAACTAATTCAAATTATTACATTTGGATCTAATTATGATTATTATGTATAATAATGATAGATATTTATTTTAGGTAAACATTAATTTTAAATGTTACAAAATCTAATTTATTACTAATTAATTAATGAAAAAAATAAAGTCAAAATTTAATGCAATTAAGTTAAGGTGTTAAATTTGGTAAAAGATGTGGAAAAATAAAATTTTCTTGTATTGTAGAAGTGACATGTGACATGAATTGCTTTGTTTTATTATAATATATAGGTTAATCAACCCATGTATTACATGGGTTGATTTAGAAAATACATATTTTTTTATATTTTAATAAATTATTATAAAATTTATATATAATTAAAATAAAAAATTGAAAGCTAGTTAAATTAAAGATAAAAAAATACTTAGTTGTTTGATATTAAATAAAAAATATTATTATATTGTATTATTAAAAACAGATAATATGTGTTTGCAAAAAAATGTTTCTTTTAATTTTTATTAACTTCAAATATGAAATATCAATGTAAGAAACAAAAAACTTCAATTATGTGAATGTGACTCAGCGGTAGCAATCTTGACCCAATGGGCCAAACAATTAAATTGACATATTGTAAAAAACTAAGATAGAACATAATTTTTTTTAAAATGAAATTTTATAAAATGGTGTATCAAACAAATTGCTCTTTGAAAAAAATTTCAAAATTATGTAAAATTTATGACTTTTGGTCATCAACCATTTTGACCCATTTGCTTGAATGGGTTGAAATTGCCACCCTTAGAATGTGTATATATTTTACAATTGAAGTTTTATCATATTCACAATTGAAGTTTTATCAATTAAATTTTAAATCTTGTTAGCAATATAATTAACAAAAAATTTTAACTTTATTTACTACACTTCTACATTTAAATCCAAATTTTTATATTTGAATTTAACTATGATCATTAAGGATAATAATGACACATATTTATTTTAGGTAAATATTAATTCATTAATAAAAAAATTAAAATCAAAATTTAATGTAATTAAGTTAAGTTAGTAAATTTGGAAAATGAATTAAGAAGATGGCATATGTATAATTATTGATTTTAATTAAGGGTACAAGAGACATTTCATAAATAATTATGAGTTGTCATTAATCTGGACCATTGATTTCTTTCCATCCAATGGTACAGAACCTCCAAGTGACTTTCTTATTATATATAGTATAGATAGATTAGTTCTGCTTTCTTTGGGTGTGAAGAAAAATTGTTCTAAGCAGCCACTTTAGTAGCCAAGTTAGCTGTGTTTCTCTTGTATGTTGGCATATTCTCAGCAACTCTTTTGACAGAAAATTAGTAGAATTTTCTCGTTTGTTTCGTAGCATAAAAGGCTGACTATTATAGCTACTGGCTTAGCGTGATGACATCAACTTGTTCCTTTTGTTTTGCGCCTACGGCTGGAACTTTTTGCTACAACTTATGCCAATATTTTGGTTTACAATAAAAAGATGTTAACTTGTTGCATGTTTTTATGTCTCCAACGATCATGCTGCATCATGCGGGGTACATAACTAGTTATAATAACCTAAATATATGATCCTTGGATTTATTATTTCAAATATATAGTACGTTATTAGTATTATCATTATTATTTATGTTGGTGGAACTAATGAAACATTACATAGTTAGAATAGAACCTAAAAGTGGACAATTAAATTTGATTCTAAAGGGTTTGGTTCACGGGATGGAATTCGAAGGAATTGGAATCTACATTTAGCTTGTCTTGAACTTTTAATAACAAGGGTGAAGAATTCAGTTTTATTTATTTGTTATGGAATTCTTTGTTTACAAGAATTTGACATTCCTATATGAATTAGATTCCAACATTCATCTTTAATTAATGCTAAAAACTATTTATTATCCCCTCACCACCAAACATACTAATAACTAAAATTTAAATTCTATTTCCTTCGAATTCCATTTCACAAACCAAAAGCCACCTAAGGTTTGGTCAACAGGCATATGACTATATGAGACCTTCTTAAGGGATCAAAACTCTTTAGTGATCGTATTCATTAATTTAAAAGCTTAAAAGCTAATCAGACTCATAAAAACGTATGTATATACATAATTCGTGATCAATATGTACTGTATACCAGTTCAAATGCCTCTGCCAGACTTTTTTGCTTTGTCTAAGTTTTATGAAAAATATATTTGCATACCAGTTCAAGTGCCTCTGTCTGGCGTCAATGATGGATATGGTCAAACCCTCTGCTCGCCATCATCTCTTTTACTCTTTCAACATCTTGCACACGACCTGCTTTGCCATAAATTTGCATCAAAAGATTGAAGTTGTGGTCATTATCAGGTTCCAACCCAAACAGGTTTTCTGCAGCAATTTCCCCAATTTCTACATTCCCATAAACATGACAAGCGTGTAATAATGCTCCCCAAACTGTCGGACCAGCTACCGATTGCATTTTGTCTGTGATCACTTTGTAAGCTTTGACAATCAATCCGGCTCTGCCATAAAGATTCACTAGACAAGCATAATGCTCCGTGGTTGGTATTATTCCGTATTTTTCGGTCATAGTTGAAAACAATTTCTCCCCATCTTTCACCTTTCTAAACTGAGCACAAGCTGTTAATACAGAAATGAATGTTATGGCGTCAGGAGAAGTGTTCGCACTCAACATACGCTCAAAGTATACAAGGGCGTTTGGGTGTTTATTGTGTACTGAAATTATGGTGTTCCAAGAAACCGAATCTCTTATAGGCATTTCATCGAACACCTGTCTTGCTCTGTCCAACATGCCATGATTTGAGTACACGAAAATTAGAGAATTTGCAATTGGTAATCTCCATTCAATTCCTTTACGAATAACCCAACCATGAACTTGGGCTAAATGCTTCTGCGTCAGCCCAGATGTGAGAATTGTGGAAATTGAAATCGAGTCTGGCTCATACCCGTCTAGTATCATACTGCGAAAAATAACCAATGCTTCAAATAACAATCCGTGTTTAACATAACCTCCAAGCATTGAGTTCCAAGTGACCAAATCTTTTGACAGAATTTTATCAAACACCTTACGTGCGGTCACAATGTCACCACATTTGGCGTACATGTCTACCAACCCATTAAGCGCAAACCCATCGATTCCATAACCACAACGAATAATCTCACGGTGAACTTCCTGACCAACATGAATCAAGCCTAGGCCACCGCAGGCTTTAAGCACACGAGGAAACGTAAACCTATCCGGCTCTACACCCTCTTCCACCATTTGGAAATACAATGCCAATGCATCCTCGTACGAACCCACTTCAGAATAGCCAGATATAAGTGAATTCCAAGCAAAAGCAGATGACTTTCTCTCAGACATATAGTCGAACACCTGGTGGGCTTCTTCCATATAGCCATTAGAGGCATACAATCTAAGCAGCTTTGATGAAACACCAACATTTTTGCGTAGAAGCTTTTCGGGTATCAAGCGATGGATGCGGATACCTTGTTCAACAGCTTCTAAACGAAAGCAAGTTTCAAGAAGTGAAGTAAATACATGGGGATCGTCTATCCTTATGCCATTTTTGACAGAATATTCGAGGTCATCGACAACGTTGCCAAGTGCTTGAAGCTTAGTCTGCGGAGACGGCTTTTGGTGTATAAAAAGTTGCGTTGGAGATGATTTGGGGAACGACAATTCGGCAATTTGATTATTGTTTTGTTGTTGTTTTTGTTTCTTGTTTGTAATTTTCTTGAAACAAAATGTGTTTAGGATTTGACACTGTATACTAACAGCCATTCAAGAATGAAAGAGAAACTTGTAAGCATATACAGACAGGCATACAGCAGTTACGCCCGTTTTAAAAGTTCTATAAATTGTAAAAATGGTTACTAAAGAGTATAACATTGTTTGTTACAAATAAAATCTGAAGTTCTGAAAGACATATACAGTAATTAAAATTATCAGAATTTAAAAGTAAATAATCCCAAAAAATCATAATTTGATATAATTCAAGGCACGAGTCATTCGTAAAATTTCCACTTGACCTATTGAGTTATATAGTTTGAAGTTCAATATACTTTTACAAATCATTTGAAATTAAGTACATTAAAATAGAAACATGATAGCATATGATAAGTCGGTAGATGATCTATTCAATTCCCAAAATATGAGTTTTATATCTTTACCAGAAAAGGTACATCGAAGCAAGAAGAATCAAATCTTAGGATCATACCCAGCAATCCTCCTGCCTTTACCGCTATCTTTAACAGAGATATATGAAACATAATTGGGTAAGTAATGAGTTACTAGATTGGTGTTGACATACAACACATAACATGTAAGCAATTGATGGAAAAACAAGGTATATAGTGCATATGCTGCAACATAAAATAGTATATGGGCATAGAACCCAGGTTAAGAGGGAGACTCAAGAACTTGCGCGGTGTCATGCCCGGGTTAGAACCGACACGTGAAAACCATAAGACTAACCAACCCCATTTGTCGGCTCCCTACTCCATTAGCTTGTTTGGAGTAGGGCTTTTATACGCACAAATACACAGTAGGACATTTACGTTAATTATAACATTAAGTTTAGACCTGGCAATTCGTGTATTCGTGTCGTCTAAGAGGTCAGACACGAATTTTACACGACACGAATTTGTCAAACCTGTACACGACATGAAATAAAAAATGTGTCTGGTTATGAAACCTGTACATGACACGGAAAAAATTCGTGTTACCTGTGACACGACACGCAATTTAGCCGTGTCACACGAAAACACGAATACACAACCTGTAAACGAATTAGACACGAATTTTTAACAAAAATATGACTTATAAATCCAAAATTTTATCTTCCAAAACATCTAATTCCAAGTTTCCAACATGTAACGACCCGATTATTTAATCGATAATTAATATTTATTGTAAAGAATTACAAATTCGGAATATTAATTAATATTGTGGTATATAAATAAATGGTTGTGTAAATTATAATAAATAAAGTATTGATTTATAAAGAAAGGACCTTAAAAGAAATGGAAATAATTGTAGGGTATAAATGGTAAATATGAAAAGTAAAAGGACTAAAAAGAAAAAGAAAAATTAACCTTTCCTTTCTTTGCCTTTATAATACGCCGAGAACACACACACTCATTTTGCTTCCATTTCAAGCTATCCAAGAAAGAAAAGAAAATAGTTTTTGTTGGAGAAGAAGAAGAGCAAAAATCAGATTTTTGGAGAAGGTTCTTACGATTTTGAAAGATCCAAAAGGTATCAACTCTTATTTTTATAAATCTCTTGCTTTTCTCTTCTCTCCACCATCTTCATATGAAGAAGATGAGAACTCAAATGGGTTTTTATGGAGATCTCTTAAAAATGGTTTGATCTTCAATGAAAATGATGAAATATGTTAGATCCATTATTTAAAAAGTATAATATACAAGTTTCTATGTATTTTGAGGGGTTTTTATGGAGATCTCTTAGAAATGACTAGATCTTGAAAGTAAATGATGAAATATATTAGATCCATTATTTAAAAAGTATAATATACAAGTTTCTAAGTATTTTGAGGGGTTTTTATGAGGATCTCTTAGAAATGGCTAGATCTGAAAAGAAATTGATGAAATACGTTAGATCCATTATTTTAAAAGTATATTGGCAAGTTTTTATGCATTTTGGTGGGTTTATCTCAAAACCCCAAATTTGAGTTCATATGAACCCTATGTAATCTAAAAAGATGAAAATGATGTTTTGATGGTTAAAATGGGTTTATCTATAGATAGATTATAGATAGATAGATCTATATATGTATATATCTATATGTATATATATATATAATAGATGTATGAATAGATATGTATATCTATAGGTAGATATGATAGCTGTCGATATCTATCGTATAGATATATAATATAACCAAATAAGAAATAAAAACAAAGCCAAACAAAAAAAAGAGAACAAACAACAGGAAGAGAGATATAGATATATATATATAGGGAGGTTCAATTGAGAACTTTTATGCATCGAGGTACAAAAGAACCCATATCAACCATTAGATCAAAAAATTGTATGGATTAGATTAATGGCAAAATGGTAAATAGTTGGACAACTTTATGCAACTTGTGAATTATAGGAACAAACAAGGAAGGGCATTTTGGGGAATGTGCATACCTCATTAAATTTAATATTTCAACAAATAATCAAATAATAAATGTCAAATAAATTCAATTGATACATTTTCAAATTTAACAAAAATTACACAAATTCAAAAAAAGATGATGGATATCGATGCATTTCATCGTTAATCTTGTTTATCTATGCATCATGTTAAAAAAAACGCATTTAACCAAAAAAATACAAAAATTCATCTATGCATCGTGTTCAACTTGTTCATCATTCTTTTATGCATCGTGTTTGTCGTTCATATTCTTCATTGAGCTATGCATAATGTTCAACTTGTTCATCATTCATCTATGCATCGTCATTGTTCATCGTCCATTTATGCATCATCATTTTTCGTTGTTCATCGTTCATCATCCATCTATGCATTGTCATTGTTCATCATCATCTATGCATTATCATTATTTATCATTCATCATCCATCTATGCATCATGTTCTTCATAATTATCATCGGTTACCTCTCTTGTTCATGTTCATCATCATCGTTGTTCATCGTTATTTTTCGTCTTCAAATCATCATCACTAAGAAAATCATGAAGAACACGATTAGAGAGAAAGAGAGAGAGAGAGAGAGAGAGAGAGAGAGAGAGGGAGAGAGAGAGAGAGAGAGAGAGAGAGAGAAATGAGGAGGAAAATGAGGAATGTAGTTAATATGATATTTTTATTCAAAATGTAACTCCTAATTATCATTTAATGATTTTTAGAAATAAATTAATTATCATGTCTTTAGTTTTCCCTAAATGCCCTTTGTGCACCCTTAGTGGATTATCCGATGCACAAAAGTGCCTCGAGGTGCCCCGATGCATAAAAGTTCTCAATTGAACCTCAATCTATATATATATATATATATATATATATATATATATATATATATATATATATATATATATGTTGGGAATAATTTTACAACTCTTTATAATAAATATAGAGAAGTTTTAGTATTTTTGATATTAAATCCGTAAGGCAGAAAGTGCAGTTCAGCCTTGAAATATTCTGAAAAATTTGCTAAGTATGGATCTAGGATGGCCCGAATTTCGGATGACCATGGTCCGAATTTCGGATGGCCTTGGACCGAAATTGTAATTTTAATTATTTTTATTCTATGAGATGTTTTGTCATAATAGTCTATGACATCTATTAAGGAGAATAATTAGACCAAAATATTTATTGAGGTTTAATGCCGAAATTAGTTAAGTTGTACGACTAATGTATCCGGATCAATGTTAAGAAGTTATAAGCTGTGAGACTTATAAATATTATATTATGAACCTGTTTGTAGGGGTTTGACGGGTTAAGGTCCCTTGGAGACTATTAATCATATTTTGACGATTATAACTCGGTTTCGAGGCCGAGAGCTTGTTGTGCGCCACTGTGAGTTCTAGCATTAATGTATTTATATGCATATCATGAATTGTATGTTATCGCTTTCGTATCATTCTTGTCATTTACATGCCTTGCCATCACATATATTATTGTTATCATATTATCACTCGATTGATAAGTTGTTGAACATTCATTTGACCTCTCCGCCGAGACGGTAAGCCTGAGTGTGGTAACCTAGCGGAATCATAATGGTAAGCATGAGTGTGGTAACCATTATTGCCTGTAAAACGATAAGTCTGTGTGTGGTAATCGTATGGCATCACTGTAAACTGCGTATCGATAAGCATGTGTCTGTGGTAATCGAGCAGTAGATTGTAAACCCATTGTACGGTAAGCTTGTGTGTGGTAACCACAATGTGGTAGCTTATTAGCCATTAGTTGGCCTCCTGAGATTGTTAGTTGAATTCATGGCATTGCATGGCATCATTCATATATCGCATGGTACTTTAATCTAGAATCTCACTAAACAACTTTGTTGTTTACCCGTTAGTTGATATTTCTTTTCAGGAGCTGTTAAGGGCAAAGGCCCGGCTGGGCCAAACTGTTAGACATTGATTGGAGCACGGATAGGAGCTCCATATTTTGTTGATGATTGGGGTGGGAGTAGCAGACTTCCATTTTTGACTTACGCGAATTAGTTAATGATTATTAATTCGTTTGTAATCACACTGATGAGTTAACATTGTGACCCCAATTACATTACTCCGTGATTTCAGACACTCTGTTGTGTTATATGCAAAGTGTTTGGAATCACGTTGATGATTGTTAAAGTACTAAAAGTTTTAAATTGACCGTAATTCCGCAAGTACTCTGTATAAATTAATGTATAATGGTATCGAAATACTCGTATTAGTTGTATGGGTGTTTCACAACATCCAAAACATATAAATCCAAATTCTCACAAAATATATAATTCCAAATCCTAGATGTTATTTTGAATATGGAATTAAGGACTTTGTCAAAATGTTTTAAAACCCTAATTTTATTTGAATTTCGTGTCTTAGACGTGTCATCCGTGTCACACGTGTCTTACACGTGTCTTATACGTGTTTATACAGGTAAATTCGTGTTTGACACGTGTAAGACACGAAACACGAATTTCAAAAACAGGTCAACCTGTTTTGACACGAAACACGAATTTACCAAACCTGTACACGAAAATTTCGTGTCGTATACGTGTCGTGTCTCATATTGACAGGTCTAATTAAGTTGGACGTACAGTGAGGCCAATTGAATAAACATAGGTTCAATAACGAGGTTGCGTCAAAGAATAATGAATCATCAAGGTGTAATACGAAGATCAATTGTTACAATTGGTAATTAAACAAGTTCAACGCACCATAACCATATAACAAATGTATAATGAATTTCAAGTATGATAAATCCATCACATAATAATACTATACTATGTACAAATGACAAATGAAACACAAACATGCATATATGTATGCACCACATACATCAATATTAAAACTCACAATAACAAGCTATATAGCCTTAATTAAGGTGATAGTGGTCACTATGCTCCTTGAATCTTGATTATAGCATTTGGCTTCACAAACACATACCAATATGGATTACCGACACCAACCTATAAACAATACAGATTTGATGTATTTGTAAGTTTATTATATCAAATCCTATTGTTTAGAACTCATTAAGTTTCACTTATTGTTTTGGGTGTCCACTTTTGATATTTAATAAACTTATTTTTATTATATGAGATATGTAATGGTATTCGATTATATAAAATAAGTTTGGTGCATAATTTAGGAATTTTTATGGTACAGGCAAGGCAACCATGGATGTTCGTTGACCTTTTCTTATTACAACTCAAAATCAACTTAATGAAGATTAACTATAGACTTTTTAACATACCTTAAACATTATGAACAATCCAAATCTTCAATCGAACTTAGATTCATATGGATTTAAAGGGATTCGTCATCCTTTATGGGTTTTAAACCCAATAACAAATTAGTGATTGAAATGACCATTTGTTTGTGAAAGAGTAATACATTCATACTCAAATGACCATGTCAATGTATAATCTTTATACATTAATGATCAATAACATCTTTTTCAACATTGTCCATGCTTTGCATAGCTATGGAGATGAAGATTTAAACATAAACAAAAGTTTAGAAACTCATTACCTTCTATTTGCAAGCTCTACTGTTTTATCTCTTTGCACATCAACCACAAGTTCCTTCAAATGGCCAAATCCTAGATAAGTTCTTTCAAAAGAGTGGGTGTGGTGTTAATTGGGAAGAATGAGATGAGATGCATGATTTGTGCAGATTTTTTACTCAAACTTATTAACAAACTCCATAATGCCCCCCTCCCCCTCCCCCCCCCTCCCCCCCTCCCCCCCTCCCACCCCCACCCCCAACACACACACACACACACAAAGGTTTAATCTCTTAATTTTATAACCCTTGCTCTCATTCTCTTGTTTTATTCCAACCCCTTGACAATTATGAAGTTTTATTCACTTGTACTAAATTTTAAGAACTTGTAGTCCTTTCTATGGAGTTTAAGTTACAATGACTTGATGCGTATTGTACAAGTTAAACTAGCATAGTTACCTATAAGCCTAGTTTAGTTTATATTAAGATTTTATATAAATCAACTTCTAGATATTTTATTAAGTGAATCAAATAAATTGTTATGCAATAACCGTAATAAAGCATTTAATTTATCATTGTAATTAGTAGTTCAAACATTAGATTATACAAGTTCTATTTTAATTGTTGTTTTTTTTCATTCATCCTGGTTGTGACTGCAAAACCTGACGATTATACTTGGTGGGAACAAAATCATATCATATCCTTTGTTTTAAAATTTTTGAAGGAGTGAAAAATAAAATATAGTTTTTTAAAGTTAAAATGTTCAATTACAATATCAATTAAATTAGGTTTTTTTACGGTTTTTGTGTTTTCGTCCCTCCATTTTATTTTTTTCAGAAAAGTACCCAAGCTATTTTTTGTTGGTTTTGTGAAATTTGATTATTAGAGTCTGGTTATAATTGATAAATCATATTTTTTAAAAACTGAAAAACAGAGTTCTAAATTAGAGGCGGCAAAATGGGCGGGCCGGGTTGGATTTGGTAATGGGCCAAATGGACCACGAACCAAATGGGTTGTGGGCCAAAACGGACCATTTAAAAAACATGCCGGCCAAAACAGTACTTTTAATAGCCAAATTTACTAAAGTAAAATTTTTTTAACTTGATGACAATTGTTAGAAAAAATAAATTGGAGGAACGAAAACGTAGAATCATGTTTATTTTTTTCATAATAAACCTTATAAAATATAATAAAGATTAGTAATCTTTTTGGAGGGGCTAACACCCCGTTGTCCCATGGAAGTTTCATCCATGGTGGCAAAATCAAATCAATAAACACACATACACATACTTATAAGAAAATTAAGGACGATAAACTTTAAATGAAAAACAAAACAAATTTTCAACAAAAGAGAAAAGCATGTAGATGTTTAAACTAATATTGATGCTTGGAAATGGACAAGCCAAAATCAAATTTAGCTCAAGTTACTAACACAAACATGTAACAATAACTTATGTATTATCATGAAACTATAAAAGCTTCGTTGCAATACGATGTAAACAGACCCTAATCGTTATATTTTTTTCTTAAGACAATATGTTCAATCCCACGGAGATGGGCCCTCGAATAGTAATGGTGTTTTTTTCGGTTAGAAACATGGTTATGGAGATATCTAAATCAATGTAGATGCTAGTGAAATTCATGGATTCCAAGTAAGTTCAACCTATGTGTTTGGAAAGCGTTTCAAAATAGACTTCCCACTATAAACAAGTTAGAAAAAAAAAGGAGGATTTCTCCTTCAAGTTTGATGTGTCCCTTTGTTTTGATGCACTAGAAAATTTTAGACATATTGTTTGATTGTGATCGAGTCAAAGGTGTTAAGAAGAAAATATTCGAGTGGTGAGGTTATCAGTTTCCACGTGATGTCTTAGGAGAGTGTATACCAAGCTAGAAGGAATGGTTCTCGTTAACACTCTATTCTTCAATTTTTAAGAAAATGAAAAAAATGAGAAAGAAGATGAAGGAAAAAAATACAGAGAGAAAAAGAAAGCAAAAGATAGGTTTTTTAAAGGACCCAGTTCTATGGTTCTTTTCCTTTCTTCTCACTTTTCGAAAGAAAGATTTTCATGATTCTTTCTTTCCAATTCTTTTCGCTTCCTTCCTTTAAAATGTTTAAAGAACACAACTTTTTGTTTTCTCCCACTTTCTCTCGTTAAGTTATGTTAGAAAACACAGTGTAAATAAAGTTTAGGAAAAGTAATTCCGAGTATAGGGGGTAACCACTCCGAGTAAAAAGACTATCTCACACGAGCCCTGATTTTCGGAGCTGCATTCGTGTCCGCAGGTGCTGGCGCACACGAGTTCAGTTAGCCTTCAGGGTCCAAGATTTGCACCCCCCCTGCGCGCGGGTAAGTATTGGAGTAAAACCACAAATAATCTTATCATGGCTTTAAACACTCCTCCTTATAAACCCACTTTGGTTTCCATCTTACTTCCTATGTGGGACTCAAGTTCTCCCACTAGAAAGAGTTTCGTTCATTCCAAACATCAATCTTTAAGCATCGATATCTCATTAATCTTAGCTCCGTTTTGAACGTTCTTTATATCGTTGAAATCCTCTCTTCAAGGAGAATACACACTTACAAAATATTAATGATATATTTTAGAATTATATATAATTATATTTGGTCCAAAAACATGGAAAATACATTTTTTTTTCTTTGAAAAATTTACACTTTTTATGGGTCCGCCACTGACCATAATACCAAGTTGGAGGGAATCGGAAACTAGACAACTATATATATGTATCTTGTGGAAATTGAGGAATCCAATTATTCATACTTCTCTAACGAATCAGTCGAAGTTTAGGAAGGAAGTTGTCTTTCCTTCAACTAAGATTATTTCTCTTCTTTGGATTAAAAATCGAAGCAAAAAACAAAAAGTGTTAGCAAAACTAGATCTTTGATCCATGGGAGTATTCTTGGAAAGAAAATGATTGAAATTAATCAATGATTCTGCTAAGATGAAGGCTATCCATTTGATTTAAATTTTTTTTTTGGCTAGTTGTCCTTGCTAGGTTTTTTATCCTTTTGATGTGTTTCTTGGTTCTCTTTGAAGGGTTGACTATGACATGTAGTTTGGTTTTCAAAAGAAAAAAATTTAGGTAAAAGAAATTTTCATCCAAGATTTTATAATTAGTCCATTCTTAGCCTCGGTAAAGTCCATCGTCGTCATTATTAGAATTAGGTTTTCCCCCATAAAAGCACTCTTTGCATTAACACTTTCAATAGAGAAAATACATAATTGGGTCGGCCCTAAGTAAAACCAAACAATCAAGAAGATAAAAATCAAGTAAATGAGGGGCGGCAACATCAACGCAAGTCATGACGATGGCTAGAAAATAAAGAAGGATAAAAAAAAATAGGTTTTACTCCGATACCATATTAGAATTAGGTTTTCTCCATGAAATATTTTTTGCATAGAACACTTTAAATAGAAATAATATATAATTGGGTTGTGCCCTAAATAGAACCAAACAAGACTAAAGGGCTAAATATAAATATAACATAAATGGATATCCATTAATAATCATGTGGGACAAAATCTTCGTTTGCTTTAAGTAAATTCATTTATATTCTATAAATTAATCCTATTTTATCATTGCATTGTAGCATATTTATCATTTCAATGGGTCTCAAAGCTTGATAAAACACTAGCAATCCAAAACTTAGCTCCTTGTTATTAGGAGTGTGGGTCGGGTCACAATCAAACCAGACATGTCAAACTATAATCGTAGAATAGAAAACTACATAACAAAATATTGGATTATTGAAACGAGCTAAAATGTTTTGCTTCTAATTTTTAAAGAAACCGTATCATTAGGATATGATTCCCGTGTTACAGTTTCCTTTAAGTTAGATATCTTCATATCAAATCATAAATCAAATAAAAAATGTGATTATGTCATGTATACACACGTAGAGGCGGTTATCACATAAAACCATTTCCAGTTTAATCTTGTAACCATAGAGTTTACTTTTTAGTTTTATACTTGTGCTTGTGCATATATTTTAGTTCGTTAGTTTCTTTCACTTATGTTTTACAATATTGCAACTACTAATGATATTAATTGAAGATGAGATTTCGAAGATCATCGACTAAAAAGATTTGATTAAAGAATTTGCATACAAAAAAAAAAATGAGAATAATGAAACCTTTTGGGTTTATTATGAAAAAAATCAACATATTTTCACGTTTTTCGCGTTTTCGTCCCTCCATGTTATTTTTTTTCCATAAAAGTCCTTAAGTTAATTGTTTCTTTTTGATTTAATGAAAGTTGGACATTATAACCTGGTTTTTTAGTTTTTAAAAACCCGGTTTAATAATTATAACCGAGTTCTAATGTCCAAATTTCACTAAACCAAAAAGAAAGAATTAACTTTTGAGGACTTTAATGAAAAAAAAAAAACATGAATAGACGAAAATGCAAAAAACATAAAAACATGTTGGTTTTTTCATAATAAACCCAAACCTTTTCGGTAACAAGTGGTGGATGTATCATTTAGAAGAATACATTTCTAACAATACTCATGAGGATTCTATTAGCCATTGTAACCAAGCTTTATAATGGCTAGCTAAACCACCTCTCTCAACTGAACAAACTATCAAAATGTCTTTGTACTCATCTTGTATACCCATTAAACATTTAATCTGATATTAAAGATTAAAGACTCATCAGAAGGAAGTTGGTACAAGAAATTTTAATCCACAAGTTAAATCAAATGATTATCTCACAAATTAAAAAATTAATTAAACTTATGATCAATGGGAATAGACAGACGCCTGGTAGAAGAGGCCTCAACTCAATTTAAAATTTCCACTATAGATTTGAAGACTATAACAAATCATATATGTGTATATTGTTGTTACAAGGGAAACAAAAAATGACAATAGAAACACAACAGTACTGTAAACCCCAGGCCAAAATAGGGGCATTACAGTCCCAAACACTCATCTTCTCCCCTCCACATTGCACAAGTACAACTATACAAATTCAAATTATAAATTCTAGATTTTACCCCTTGTATGTACACCAGGCCCAACCAAGTTTGTAAAAAGCAAAAAACAATAAATGTTTCACATACCTCCGAGAGCGAAAGCGTATGTCGTGATCTGTTCTTCTCGTAATCAATCATCCCTCGCCAGCCCTTTTCGTGTTAGGAGGATGGTCACAGACACCCGTTAGGCTTCTTTTTTGTAAAGAAAATACATTTTTTCATGACTACCAAATCACACCCTTTTAATGGAATTTCTCAAGCTGTCGTCTGGTAGTGTCCATGAAATCAAATGGCCACCGGAATCACCACTCAAAAGCTGCTTCAAGTCACTTGTGAGGTGAAGGGCAGTGACCGAGTGTTTGTGACCCCGGAGCACCTTGCGTAGAACCAATGTGTACTCTGGAACTTTACCATCGTGCCAAAACCCAAAAGTCTGGTTTGTGGAATGCTTGCTACGTGGGGTTTGGAAAACTTCACTAGAGTTATGAACCATTTGCCAGACCTTAACAGCGCCACTTTGGTGACCAGATACGTACCAATTTGTTTCCTGCCAATCAGAAAAGGTGCACGTTGTCACGGACAAGATGAAATCAGAGGGAAGCTGTGAAGTGTTAACGACTGCTAGGCAGTCTCCATTTATGCTCCAGACAGCAAGGGTAATTCCCGCAGCGGTCACAATATCGCCTGTCAATTCGTTCATGTATATAGCTGACACTGGGGATGAGAATTCTGGAAGCTGCCTAATGAAAACCAAAGAGCTAAGATCCCATAAGATAACAGAGCAGTCGTCTGAACCACTGATGATAACCATGTAAGGCTGGCAAATGTGAAGGCAAGTGATTTTAGCTGTGTGAGCAGAAAGAGCTTTCTCCAATCGTAAGGTTCTTGGTGCACGGAATCCACCATAGCTGCCGACCCGCCAAACGCAAACCAACCCATCGTCTGCACCGGTTACAAGAACCTGACCATCACGGCTAGCACTCGCACACTGGATCTGGTTGCCTCCATGAAGGTTCTCGTGCGTCGAGAGGAGCTTATCTTGATCATAGCTCATATATCTCAAACTGCGGTCAGGAAAACCCCATGCAACATAACTCGCATACGTCTTCGGTTTAAGCAGATTGTTTGGACCAACCATGAGAATTTTGTCATTGGAAGTAACAATCTGGGTTATCGAAGATGCACTTTTACGAATCTCATGCGGAACAAGATAGGTAGAGTAGTTGAGCGGATTGATAGGAGCCTTTCTATCCTTCTTCCTCTTCGGATGAGCCCTTTGAAATAGCTGCTTGGGTGTTTGACCAAAGTGATTAATTTGAGCTAGAATGGACGCTTTCATTGCAGGATCAGTAACTGCATCTATATCAACGCTTCCCTCATACGTGTAATGGTAAAACACGTTCACAGCTTCCTCAGCCGCCTGTCAAAAAGAGGGACTTAAGGAAATGCAAATAGAACAAACTGGTAATATGCAAAAGTGTTTGATAACTTGCAGGATGCAGTACTATTTCAACCCTGTCATGCAGAGTTACAGGGGGTGTTTGGACATAAGAAGTACTTTTGAAGTTTAAACTCTTATGTTGCAATAATTATTTTTAAATGCTTGGCAAAAACTGATTATGCTTATAGTTTTCTGATTCTTTACTGTCAAAATAATGAAATGTGGAAAAGATTTGATTCTAATACTTTAGGTCGCAATAATTACTTTGAAAACTGGAACTGAAAGAATATTAATAATCACCTTTCCACGTTGTTTATAGCCAAAAATGAGATCTATCCAGTGATGCAAATTCTCTGAAACATAATCAGATTCCAGAGCTTCCCTATGCTTCCTGATGAACTCTCTAGCACTACCCTTAGCCCAGGGAGGCAACACAACATCTCCAACCTGGAAGAGCATCACACGATGCAAGATGTTTTCAAAACTCAGTAGCCAGTCCATCGTATTACTCTCCAAACATAGAATAACTAAATAGTAAAGGAATATATTTTTGGAAAAAAATGGAACATTCTCAAGTAGAGATTCATGAACAAAAAAAAGAACATAAAAATGCTATGGATTAGATTGCAAGAATTGAAGCAACTTCTAACAGACCTTTTCTCCTGATTGCTTCTCTCCAAGGTCAAGACTAAATCTGTTTTCCAGGAACTCTGGCATATAAAAAAATTCTGGAATCAGTTCCTTTACATCTGACGTGTTGCCTCTTCCGGCTGCGCTTGACCATGTATCTCGTACACTATTGAAGAGACGATCAGCATGATCAAACTGACCACCCTGCAGCTTTTGATTTTCTGTACTAAACGGTGGCAAGCGTAGAAGATAGAAAAGAACAATCCCAGCACTAGAATAGTGAGAACCATAATGAAATTTTGGAATATCCGGATCATCCCAGCTTTCATACCTGACAAAGACCAAAAGAATATAAGAAACTGTTAATGCCAACTACCCAAATAACAACACTTCCTAACTATTGTAGTAAGGTATAAATAAATCCAACCTTTTCTTAAACTCGTCTTCTCCCTCTTCTGTTTGACAGCCCATGGGTTTGTCAAGTTTACGGAATGATTTTTCATCAGTTAGGTCCAAATTTTCACTCTCATAATCTGAAAGAACCCAAGGGAAGACCGGATACTGAGTAAGATCACTGTACCCACGACCAGCAAGTGTGTTGAGATGCATCAAGTACTGAAAATTGCTAATTTCTCCATATTGCCACCTCTTGGAGAAAGATTTGGCCATAATCTTAAAAGCACTTTCTTGTTTTGCTGATCCGGAAATCGTTGTGTCCAACCTATTTAAAGGAAGAACCTTCAGTGAGTGAATCTTTGAAAAGAGAGCAGCTCAGCATAGCAAACTTCACTATGTACAAAGATAATACAATGCATGAAAGGATATCTATTTATTTCGCTCAATGCATATAAAACATTTGACTTTGTTAATCAACATTAACGGAAAGATTTGATTCAGATGTATGTGACCGTCATACACTATCTATCTTCTATACACAAGCATATTCATATATCTATGACGATTTTCAAGCTGCATGCATATGAAAAAGTGTAGGTGGTGTGTGGACTAATGGTTCCCAACTTACCATTTCAATGCATACGATAAAACACTAAAACAGTGTAGGTGGCATGTAGATTTTTGGTTCCCGACTTCCCGTTACAGCTAGTATATAATTTAACCGCAACAAAATCCGGAAGGAAATTACAAGCAAGAAAATAGTCCTGCAAATGGATGGTAACAAATTGCCTATGCTGCAGTTATGATAAGTGATAACTAAAGTCTACGAACCTTTTTGGTGAGTCTGATAACAAACTAATTGAATAGTGTCCTCATATACATGAGTCGATGATTAATGCATCAAGTAAAGGAATGCTCAAGCTCATCAATAATTTTCAAAAAAATCATGTTCTTAGTATTACGCATCTTACTCTATGTGGTAGATGTGACTAGGGCTGCAAACGAGTCAAATCAAGCTCGAGCTCAGCTCGATTCGTTTACGATAGGCTCGAGCTCGGCTAGATAGCTTGACGAGCTTTCAAAATGTAGGCTCGAGCTCGGGTCGGAAAACTCGAATTTCTATAAATAATTTTTTAGAATATTTTTTGGCATATAGCTCGAGCTCAAACTCCATAACATCTCAGCTCGATACTTGAAAAGCTCGAATTGCTTAATAAAAGCTCGACTCGATATGTATATATAAGGCTTGATACTCAAATTACTTGAAAAGCTCGACGTAATATATATATATATATATATATATATATATATATATATATATATATACAAGGCTCGAAAAGCTCGATAAAAACTCGAGTTGAGTCACTTAATTCTTTCAAGCTCGGCTAGTTATTTTTGGGCTCAGGCTCTAGATCGAGTTCAATAAAGCTCGGCTCATTCAAACCGAGCTCGAGCTTGAGCTACTCGATAAAAGCTCAACTCTTTTGCAGCCCTAGATGTGACAACTTTACCAATTAATGTGAAATGAGATCAATTTGGATTGTATTCTATTGATATCATGTCAAAAAGGTAAATTTGGAAAGAAAAAAAACTAGGCCATAATAATATTAACAATTTCGAATGGTTGGAACAGATTACTTCTATTTTCTTGGGAAGATGGAAATTAAATTAATGAAGATAAACAACTTACATGCTGTTCCTCGGAAGATTCATAGCCAACAAATTTTTGAAAACTTCCTCCCTCTCCTTTTTATGGAAAACCAGAAGATCATTGCATCCATCCATGCTGAATATTTCAACAGCAACAGGACGCAGCTGGTAATCACGTTTCAAGATTTCATGGACACTATTAAGCTTCCACATTCGCCAAAGATGAGGTATGTTGCCACTGTTAGTGACTTTTTCCTTGCCCCATGCACCACCATTGTAGGCCCAAGCCCTTCCCCCGGTATGTGCTTTGACTGTCATACCCCATGATGAAGTTAACTTCGATTGGGAGTCCACATTGCAAGAGAAATCCTTCGTCACACCTAATGCTTGATCAATAACAGAAAGTTCATCTTCACATTCTTTCTCACAGATGCAACCGGAATTATCAATGTAAAAGTTCTCTATGACATACAAACAAAGTTCTCCAATGAGAAAGATCCCATCGTGTTTATCAAGACCCACAACTCTTTCACAATTGTATCTGAATTTTATTTTCTCAGTAGGTTCGAGATAAGGCCTGATTAAGTACTCCCCGTTGTTACTTAGTTCCTTATCTATTTTGTCCTCCATTACTTTTACTTCATCAAATCTCATTGAAGAAGACTTTTTTGGAGAACTTAGAGCAGATTTTTCTTGAAGGCTCTCTGATAATGGTACGGTTGCTGAACTGGACTTCATACTAAATTCGGCAGCAGAATGAAGACTTTCATCATTAATGCTACTATCCTTATCATTATTCCATCCAACTCTAATAGAAGCTTCTTTCACATCGTCTGATTCCTTAAAGATGGATCCATCATCCATTTCATCATCAAAGGATTCCTGCTTTGCATCATTCAACAAAAGATTAGAGAAGGAACCAGAATCAGCATCAGAATCATCAATATTGTGTTTGGTTTTCTCCTTGGTAGATGCTTCCTCAAATTCAATTTTCCCATTTAAAATGTTTTGGCCCATGTCAACTTTTAGTTTGCAACGCTCCAACTTCTTGCGCATTCTATATGGGCCTTCGATGGGGCAAAGCTGCCATTCGGGCTCCTCACTTGACAATGATTTGGGCAGTGAGAATATCCCTTGTTCGTGTACAAGTTGCTGAAGATGTGTTTGCCATTCACTCTCAGCATGTAGTACCCATCCATACTTGTCTTGGCGAACAACTCTTAGTTCAGTAGACATTGCATCACGAACCAAATCCAAAGCGATCCTGCGTTCATTAACCTGCTCCCAATGTCTTTGGTCCAACTTCATCGAATCCCGTAACTTTCTACCAATCTCTTTCTTACGACGACCATCCATACCTTTGATTCGTACACCAGGGAACTTCACTGACCCAGCAACATACTGCACCCACATAATACCAGCACATTGTTCCAAAGTTCTATTAACAATCAGTTCAGACATATGAAGCCAATCAAAGAACATGGACATGCTTCCAGTAAGGAGGAGGTCAAAACCACCATGTAGAACATCCAAAACCGGACCTTGGTTTGGTTTGGAGACAAGTAGATCCTCTAGTGCAGCTCTCCGGTGCACAAGAAGATGCTTGAGGATGTCAGCAGCCAAGTTTTGTGCATTCGGTCTCTGATCATGTAGAAGAGAGATCAAATTTATACAAAGACAGCAAATAAGATCAGTATCAAGATTACTGGGGCAAAATATTATTTGGCTATGAGCAACCAGTAACTGTAAAACCGTGCATATGTCTATCACCCCATCCTCCTGCAATGCATTGGAGAACAATTTCTTCCTTGGCTCAATTTGTAAACCCAATCGTGAAAGAAATTCATCTTCTCCAATGGATATCAAAAACGAAGGAAGGAAACAGTACATAGTAATACGATTCATGTTTTTAAAGACTGCGTGTATGTAAGAATCAAGTTGTTTGGTTCCTCTTCCAATAGACAAAATCCCTTTCCCAACTGGAGGTGCTTGTTCAATTCTACCATCTTTATTTGCAAGCTGTAACATAGACAGCAAGAATTCCAGTGTCTTAAGTACAGCAGCAGGCTGAGGAAAAGCACCCATATAAACGCGATCCACGATCATCCAACACAATGCATCTAAATTCGAGGACCAACGGCTCTTATCCAGTTTCTTCTCATCTTCCTCATCGTCACGCAAGAGCCGCCTTTCGAGAAAGTTCATGAGTCTAGCAAGGCACAAACCCTGGAAAACCAATACAGTTTCAGCATCAACATACAGAGGAACAGTCTCCAAAATGCTTTCAATAACCGGTGTTGCTTTAATCTGCTCGGTTACAAAATCAGCAAGAACTTCTGCCATGAAGTCTAGAACAGCAGTTGCGCCTATAGAACACGGACCACCACCATAACCAGAATCATCTACATTAAGAAGCAGCTTTGGATTGACTGTAGAAAACGTATTTGCAGCATTCGGTACTTGGGAAGGAGACTTTAAGTCGGGTATTGAATCAAATTCAGTCAGAGATACAGAAGATTCCATTGAAGGAGAGGCAGCTGACTGAGATTTCAATTCACTGGCACTCCCCAGCCAAGATGGAAAACCAAAAACCTGTGACGGAGAAGGTACTGACTGAAACCTAGAAGTAGACCTCTCAGATAAAATTGGAGAATCATATATACTTAGAGATGGAGAACCCGGTGAACCAGTTGGGTGAACACGCACTGGGGTGATTCTGAGATCATGGAACGTGAACTGCTTGCCGTCCGAATGTTCAATGGATTGCTGGTCAACTGCTTCACAATCTATGCTTGAGGGAGCCTGTGCAGCCTCTTCACTTGAGTTCTGTGATTCTGGCAGGGACGTAGTTGTCATGTTAGTATCCTTATTATTTCCATCCATATCGTCCGTGGCAACAGGATTGTCTTCAGAACTTGCACTTCCCTGCACTGGAGGAAAGCTTCTCAGGCTTATGGAGGTCTTAAGAGACTCTTCCTGCTCATGGGGCAAGCTAGTAAATGTGTTATGAGAACTACCAGTATCATCACCATCATTTATGTTTTTGTCTTCTACCTTTATAGACAGTTCTTTTGCCATCATCAAAGCATGAGCAGACCTAAAAACACAGGACAAGCAAGCCAAAAGTTTAGCAAACTAAGGAACAACATAATCTTTCCTAGAAGCGGAACTTTTGCTTACCTATTTGCCTGGAATTCGGTTGATATGGGTTGTAGTTTATACCTAACGGGTCAAATGGTAACATAAAAAATACAGGTGAAAAGGAAGATTATATGGGTCGAAGGTGCTAGGTGTATTCAAATGTATAACTACCTGAATTGTTTAATCAATAACATTATGTTCTTATTTTAGTCATATGATTTTTGCAATCATAGTTGATAAATATCTGTTTATAAGATTCCAAAAAATATGGATACAAAATGTCAGTGAGTTAACCCAATTGACCGACCCATTTTGTATAAAAGTTGCCCATTTTGACCCGTTACCCACTTGCCCAGCCAGTGCATTTAGCCACCACTGAACTTCACAAAGAATACCAAGAAAGAGAGTAGACCTGACACAGGAGAAATAAAGATCCACACAGCTCTCAATAAACTCAGCTCGTCTGCAGACAGCAGAAAATGGAGGACACATTTTGGCTAGGTCAACCATGAACTTCAGGACAGATGCAGTAGCAGCAGGAGCAGATGCCTCGCCACCCATAAGACGAGCAGCATAAGTTTTGTGCATCAGAGCTTCACCCTGAAGTTCACCGGTCATTTCTGTATTCCCTTCCACAAGCTCTGCCACAAGCCCAGCACCAACTTGGTTAAGATTCCCACTTTCGTAGGCAAGCATCGTCTGGACAGACAACCTATCAAATGTAGATTTTGCCATAGCAATTACAGAATCCAAAAGTTCTACGAACTTTAATTCCATATTACTTTCATCACTTGGCATAAGCGCATGAAAGTCTAGCATGCGAACTTCGGGCAATCTTGGATACACAGGCTTACCAAATATCAGACAAAACAGAACATAGTATATATCAGGAGAGTCATAGAAACTAGGGAGCACCCTCATCAATCCTTGATATCCTCCACTTGTTCGAAATTTGAGAGCAAATGTAGGAGAAGAGGTAAGACACACACCAAGCAGAGTCATTATCCATCTCATACTAGTAGGATGAACAGCTTCGTCAAGAAAATAAGTTATTAACTTGGATGAGACAATCTTATGCCATTGCTCAAGCAGCTCTTCTGATGAGATTGTGACCAAGAGATCGATTAGCATCTCAAGCAGCATATTTCTAACGATAATATGTTTTCCCATTGCTTCTCTTGTTATTTGCATCCGTGATGTCAGTTCAGGGGGATCAAAAGTCATAATCACAAACCTAACAACATGTTCTAGTTCAGAAATGACAAAGCCATCCTCCAAGATAACTCCTAGAAGCACGACTAATTTTTCTAGGACTGGAACCTCAACATCACCCCTCTGCAGCGTTACGAGAAGATGTTGAACAAGGTTTATCCTACGCAAAATGGTGAGATTATGATTCCTGTACCAATGCATAGAGACAAGATTTTCGAGAAATCCCAGGAGAGCAATTTGTATCGGAACTGCGGCTGCTACCCACACAGTCCAGTCCAACAATACATGCTCAACCATATCTGCATTTGAAAGAACTATGCAATTTGAAGTTTCTGCAGGTATGTCGTTATCGTCGAGTTCCGAGATATGACTGAAAGTATCTTTTTGCATAGAAAAATCATCCATATCCTCATGCGAACTAGCTGAAGAAGCTTCATCTTGAAACTTGGACAAATTAAGCTCGTCAAAACTCGTTTCATCCACAGTTACTGAAGGTGACAGATTATTATGAGTTTCTTCCAACTTCTTGGGTTCAGGAAAAGAAGCCTCGCAGGCAGCAATTTGAAAAAATATCTCAAGTGAACGCATATCAAACATTGACATTCTAGAATGCAGAAAGAGAGCTAGCAAGTGATACCCTCTACATGCTTGCATATCTCTAACATTTTGTGGATTTTGATTAAGTGCACAAGCAAGCAGTGCCAATGCCATTTGAAGCATGTCGCTGGTTTCTGCTACTTCAACAAGGGCTAGAACAACAGCTATTCCACCAACAGGACGCACCGTTTCACCAATTATACAATGCTTGCAGACATAAACATCACCATGAAGACGTCCATAGCGTGGTATTCCTGAAATAAAAATTCTTTTAGTTCACAGGGCTTAAACTCAAATTTCAAATAAGCTTTAGAAGCGGACCGAGAAAATAGCGTAAGAACTAAAGAAGGGAGATCCTTGATTTTTTCCTGGGTAGGGAGAGAAGTTATTGTACAGTTTGCATTTGTTTAAAGAGATTGTTTATTCCAATCAAATCTAGAGGTGACAGTTTCAACCCATTTGCCTACAAAATGGGACGTTATACTTAGTCTCCAGAGAATCAAATGGGTACTAATTTTAAAAAAAATTACCCGAAAATCTGATAGGCCAAATGGATCAGAAGTCCTCCAAATGTGTATTCAAATGTTTACAACCTCTTGAAGATTTATTCAAAAAATCAATTTTTGTAAGACTAAAAAAGTGGACAAAGATGTGTTGATAGCTCCACCCAACCCGTTTTGACCCATATAAAAAATCACCCCTTTTGACCTATTACCCACCCCACCCATTTGGCCATTTTGCCACTTCTATTCAAACCCAAGACCTCAGATCGGCAGTTTCTCCACAAATCCCCCCTCCCCGGCAGATAACCATGCATAAGAAGCAGAAATTTGGAAACTAAGAATATCACCCAAGTTATATTTATGTCCATTAACATACCTCCAATAGGAGAGGCAGCTGATGACAGTGGATCGACTAAATTGAGCATTGACAAAGTTCCAGATGCCGGAAAAGCTTCTGTTGATGTTCCGTCAAAAGCAAATATGAGTTTCCTTCCGGAGAGCTGTAATGAGAGGTTCCCTAGTCGTTCAAAATCCCAAACCATTCCACTACGATCTGTCCTAGAGCTTCCTTGCTTATTAGCACTCTCAGGCCTCTGGTTGTTGGAAGTCAATGCCAAATCAGTTTCTAAGGAATCTAAGATGGCCATACTTCCCCCACGACAAGCCTGGTTAGGGACAAATTGCAGTAGATTTGTATCTTGAAAGAGTCCCCTATACCCTCTGCCCAGAATATACATAAAATAAATTGAACCAGGTGTCAATACTTCTTCAAACAGATAGCAAGATCGTAGCTTCCACGACATGTCGCTGACCCTAGCACAAGTAATTGGTGTCCCAATGGTCACCTGCAGAGACTTCCCAGCAGGAGAGAGGGAATATCCTAGTCTCCCTGTGTGTCTAAGCTTCCCATTAAGATAAACATAGGCAACACTAGCTTGGAATAGTCCAGCCAAAGCATTTGGTTTGCTATGTACCACTGCAAGGTGATGCCATTGGTCTTCGTTTATATCTAACCCTGAAAAAGATAATGAAGAAGAATTGCTGGTTGCAAGGGTTAATGTCCCATCCTCCTTAAGACAAAGTTCTGCATAGAAGGTATCTCCACCATCTGTAGCACCAACAGAGAATATGCGTAGAACTTGTGGGCCTGAGGTACTTGTATTCCGTTTAGAGTATACGGTGGTCTTGGAAGATTCTGTGTCCTTTGCATTCGATTTCAACAAATTCCGATACTGAAACCAACAAACAAATGAATAACCGGCAGCAGGGGGCCATGATCTCTCGCCCAACGACACATGAATTGATGCATAACCAATCTTTCTCATGTCCATCTCTACAAAAGGTGCAAGAGGAACATTTTCTGAAGCCATATCTTGCATAATAACTATCCTTTCCATCATATCAACAAGAATATGACCAGGATTCCTCTTTCTCACTTGTAGAATGAATCTTATAATCATTCTAAGTTCTGCTGTTGACAGCCTGAAACCAGAAAAATACACCCAGATGAAAATTTTACAAGAAGCATATACTCCCTTTTGTTTCCACAATTACAGTCCACTTTCCGGTTTTCCAAATAGTAAATATAAAAGGCAGCAATTTTGACCCATTTACTTATGAATAGATTGAACTGGGTTATGTTTTATAACTAATGAGTCAAATGGTATAATTCACTAAATTGTTTTATAAAGATTATTATTGTGCTGGTATAGTTTCTATAACCATCATTTATTAAACAGTATGGGGTAAAAACATTACTGACAACCCAACATCCAAGTCCCAACCCACCCAATTTGCCCGTTAGTGAAGATGATAAACGCAACTGTGAGCAGCAGCCATGTCCATATGTTGTTTATTATATATTCACTAAACAAGACTTCAAATTAAACAAAAGATGGGGATGCTAAGTGTGGATTGGGGATAATATTTGCCAACAAAGATGAAAATTTGAGATATAATTTCATCACTTGAAAAGGATTAACCTGTATGCCCCAAGTACTTCAACAATCTTTAAAGCATGAGAAAGTAGAGAGGATGAACCCAAGATGAAAGGATATATCGTCTCCAGAAGAAGTTCCACACAACCTGAAAAAAAACACATGGAAAAAATAAGATATGAGTTGTTTCTAGGAGTACAAGCCACATATATAAAGCGTAATACCTGCAGATGTTAGATTCTCTTGATTAAAAGGGCCAGCACAAGCAAGCTCTTCAATAAGTTTTAGTAACTCCAGCTGCAGTTTTGGAGTGAAGAGCAACAATGAACGGATGAGCACTCTCAATGCACCAGCGTTGTATATTCGCTCCTTATCAGGAAGAAACAAGCCTGATGGAGTAATTACAGGGAAACTGGTAGAAGAGTTTGCAAGAACATCTGATGATGCAGTAGTTTCCGGTGTTGAAAACGGAGGAAGTACAATCTCAAGTGCAAGTTCAAGGAGCAACTGCATTACTTGTCTTTCACACTCCACAGAAATCAAGCCACACTCCGATAGAAGATCATAGAAAGTGTGTGAAGACAGAATTGCATTTAACTTTTCCCTATTAACAGCATTATTGCACACCCCAGCTGTTGTCACACGCAATAAATATGTGAAAACTCTCAGGCAAACTGTTAAAAGAGACGGCTCAATCTGCCCATTATCTCCCTGGAAACTATGAAGTGTTGTTAAGAGAAGAGAAAACCCAGTGGCTTCACCAAACACTCTCTGAGCAGAACTATTAGCTCCTAAAACCCGCCAAAGAGCTCCTAAAACATCACATTTTGCATCATCTTTAAGTTCATATTGAGATCCCAAAGCACTGGTAATAATCCCACTCTTTGAAACTTCAACCAGCATGCTCAGTTCCTCAGAATGAACCTAATAGATATAGAATTGAATAAGAAGAATAAAAAGCACACACATGTATGTGTAAGAGAAATGCACTAATTCACTAGGTTATTCTAGTAAACATGATTTGAGGGCAGGACAAATGGATACAGAAGGACATTTCATGAAAGGTTAAGCTTAAAAGAAAAGATAATTATTAGAAGAATAAGCAAAGATGCAATTTGGCCAACCTGTGCAGAATCTTCAATAATTAAACAAGATAACACCCGAAGGACGCCAGGACGGTGGATATGAGACACCAAGAAAGGAAGAGCAGTAGTTACACCATTAGCAGAACGAAATGTCACTTGATTCTGTTCTGCTTTCTTTAGTAAGTAGAATAAACAATCCCACGAGACCGAGATTGTGCCTTCAGCTTCAAAAAGAGAGAACTTTCCAGAACCAGAATCCAACAATTTCGGTGATGAAATAATCACATCTTTACCGTCTAAATGTTTCTTGAAGCTGCTCGAGTTGGATTTTCTTTCCAGATCTTCACTGTTACCATTGTGCTGCTCTGGACCTAATAGAAATTTGTGCTGTTTGAGATCATCTAACAGAACTTCCAACACACCAACTTCTCGCAAGACCTTTTTGTATTGTTGATCAAAGGACAATAACTTTATAAAGAAGGATAGGATAGTGTGCTTCAACTCGGATGTTATATGTTGTTGCAACAAGCAACAAAGTGCAAGCAATTCTTGCTCAGGTATGCAGTTAACAACAGTCACTGCATACTCAAGAATCTTAAGGATGATCTCTTGCAAAGAGGGAGGGAAGCCACCCATATTGAGGATCAACAAGGGCACAGTCCGCAGTTGCTGACACAACATGTAATTCTCAAGATGACTTGAGAATATCTTAAACATTCTATTTAGCACTTCCGCCTGCAGCTCCCTGCTATCTGCTTTGAGAAAAATGTCCTGTAGCACTTGGATAGCATCAATATCCTTAACTTTATAATTGTCCTTTTCCCAACCATCATCCGAAAACCGGTCAGAAGGCGAAGTCTGCCTCCTGCGATTCCCCTTTGACCCAGACAACCCTGAATCAGTTGGACCTGTTTGAGCTAGATTAACAAGAACATCGAGCAACCTGGAGAGAGTGGGTGACAAACTTTGTGATGAGGAGTCTCCTCTTCCCCTATCCTGCATTTCTGAGTCACTACTTCTATTTAACCCATCTGAAGAAGAAATCTCTTCTGAAGAAGACTTAAGATGACTAGTTTCAAAGTCCTGATCTTTTGAAAGAACTAATGCAAACTGAACAAGGTACTGGTAACCATGTGCGTTACGAACATCCTCCCTGAGCCTGATATCACCAGCCTCTACAAATCGTTTTCAGTAAGCATAACAAGAACATTAGGCAATGAAAACAACAATCCTTTATTCCTACACTAATAGAGGTAGGCTAACTAATATAAGCCTAACCGAAGAAGTTATAAAAATGGAGCAATTCATATAAAGCTGGTAGATTGCATAAGTTGGAATGCAGCTTCATTTGACCAGAAGCTTACAAATTTGAAACACCTTGAAAAGGGTAAATTCACACTAAATAAACTTCTCTTAACAATCAATGTCTACACAAGAGGGAACAGAGTAAGAAACTGACCAGGCCTATATGACAATTCTATGCATTCAAGCAACAAGTCCACAATGCTCATCGTATATGCAGGGTCTCCAGTTTCTGGTTTAAAGTCCTTCACAGCAATTAGTAGTACTTTCATCTGCATGTGATCAATTACTGTATCAGAAATTTAAGATAAAGATCCTATAAAATGTCAAAGCAGCGACATAAAAGTTAAATCAATGAGAACCAATCACATCTGTCCACTTGCAGTGACAGAAAGAGGATGGATATTTATCTCACAAGTTTACGAAGAGAATCAAAATCCATTTAATCCTCATGAATGGAAGTTGGGTTAGAGGACAGATTTCTCTAAGTATTTGTGTTAGAGGTTTAACTTCTACCCATTTATCTGAAAGTCCATCAGTTGTTCTATGGCAACAGACCAAACACTTTAGAAGTGGCCCAAAGTATGCTCAAGTGTTTACATCCTCCTAAATTGCTTTACCCCAAAACAAATTAGATTGTTAGTACATAGCATTTTTTATCATAAATAATACAATAATAATTATGAAATTCAAAAAAGGCCAAAAAAGATTTGGTGGGACAACCCAACCCTTTTTACTACTTCACCCGTTTGACCCAAACAGTTTTGACCAATTACCTAACCTGCCCATTTTCCACCTACACTAATGATATACTCTACCTTCACCAATTGCAGGTTTGCTCTGGCATTTGGGGAACTGGGCCTTAAGCATTCAAACTGAGCATTTGTTGATAGGTGTATGATATCAATCCCAGTAGCCCATATCCGGTGATAAAGCTCTAGTTTAATAATAACAATTAGTAAATAGAAATTAAGGCTAAAAATGAAGCATATGCACCAAAGCTGTTGAATCTTGTGGCAATGTTCATAATAACATTCGTGAACTTGCTTAGCTACGACAATACGTATCCAATGTTTTTGCAAGAGCTCCTTATTTTTCTCAACCCTCAGGGGCGACTTCATAAATTATAAATATCAAAGCAGATAACCAACTTCTTCCTACCATCTTCACAAAAACATCATGCTAATTCATATTTTTTTTTTAAAGAATGGGTTAATGTCATAAAACAGCAAGGTACTTTTTAAGTCGTCCCATTTAGGTCACCATGTTTTTTATCAAACATTCCAGGTCATTATGCTTTCAACAATCATCCCACTAAGTGGGACAAATTGTAAAGTACATTGCTATTTTATGACACTAACCCTCAAAGTTCACAAGCTATCATATCTAGTCAACACTCAAGACTGAAGCAGAAAAAGAAATGTTGAAGAACCATGCTCAGAGTGATAGAATGTGATCATTACAAGCTGATGCCTCCGAATGTACTTGGCGGTGCTTCCATTGTCATTAGCCAGGAGAAGACCAAGTATCTGAATAGAATGACAGTAAAATAAATTAAGATAAATGTAATGATGACAAGGGTTTCCCAAGAAAACAGCATACATGCATACATATACATACATACATACATACATATATATATATACATATATATATATATATATATATATATATATAAAGAGAGACAGAGAGAGACAGAGACAGAGACAAAGAGCAGAGGAGATTCGAACGAGAGCCTAACTTTTGTGGAGATCCGGAGAACCAATTTAAGAGTTCATTTTTTCATTCAAAATTTTGTTTTTGATAAAGCTAAACCTTTGTTGTTATTATTTCCAAAAAAAAAAATTGTTGATTGATGCATAAAACACATAAATTTAAGAGTGCATAAATTTTCGTCTTTATGCGCCACATTTCGTCAAGTTTATGCACAAACAAAATTTCGTGTGTTATGCATCAACAAAAAGAATACTTTTTTTCAAAAAATAACAATAGATGTTTAAACTTATTAGAAATAAAATATTTAATGAGAAAATTAATTTTTTTTTATGGTTCCCTGGTTTTCCATTTTAGAAAGTTTTCCATTAAACACCACCCTATAGTTCTAAAAAGTACCACTATTTTCACAAGGTACCTCAAGGTACCAGTCTAAACGATATTTTTTTCATACTCATGTATATATTAACATTGTAAACATACATACATACATACATACATACATATATATATATATATATATATATATATATAAATTCATATGATTTGAGTTTTGTAAGTCTATCAAATGACTTTGTTAATAGATGAAGAACCCTTTGAATGTGTATAACATATACATTCATTCACAGAGTCATTTGAAAGGCTTACATAACTCAAAATCACGTGAAGCTTTATATATATATATAAATATATATATATATATATATATATATATATATATATATATTTGTGTGTGTGTAATAAAGAACCCTGTGACAAAGTATAACATATACATTCATTTGCAGAGTCATTTGATAGACTTACATGACTCAAAATCATGTGAAGCTTTATGTGTGTGTGTGTGTGTTTATAGTGTTAATATATACATGAATATGAAAGAAAATTTAAAAAAAAATCATTTGGACCGGTACCCTGCAAAAATAGTAGTATCTTCTTGATCCTGTTTGACTGTTTCTATATATATGTACCACCATAAATATGGCACCTCGAGGTACCACTCAAAACGAAATATTTTTTAAATATTTATTTATAACTTAACATTATATGAGTGTACGAGTCCAAGCACCACTTTTTAAATTAAAAACAAAAAATTATACATTCACATGTGTATAAAAGATCATACATATGTAAAAGTATGTTTTTAAGTTTTAGTTTATAATGTGGTGCTTTGGATTCATGTACTATCATAATGTCACTTTACAATTCACGCATAAAAGATATTCATTTTAGATGGTACCTCAACGTATCTCCAAATATGTGGTTCCTTCTCGATCCTCATCCTATATATATACATACACCCCCCATGTTAATTACTTAATTCATAAGGTTCAAAGGTCACCTGCATCGCATGTCTGTGGAGCTGAATATTGTGCAATGGCACAAGACCTTCCTTGTATCGTGAAAATAAAAATATAGATCCATTGGCAACCATCTCAAAGAGCAACTGAAGGGAGTTGTCTTCGATTAGACTCTGCGCAGCTGCAGGATGACTTGCCAACGCCTTCATAATATGCACAACACTTCCCTCTACCTTCAAGGATAAAACAAAGCATTAGAAATGTCAAATGTGAGTGATTTTTTATGTGCAAATAAGGAGCGATTGCAGGTCATATAAAGCAAATAAATATTACGGAGAAGTAAACACTTTTTCCTCATCAAACATAAAATCCTCAGGGGACCGCTAAGTCATACCGTGGGCAGGACTTAGGCACTCTAGGGAGAACCCAAGGAGTTGCCATGGGTGCAAATTCTCGCTGTCTTCAACTCCTGGGTGCCATCCCCCTCCCATTAAAAAGAATTAACAAGAGATGTCTGCCTGGCACATGTGGTTTGCGGGGTATTGCCTTGTTAAACAAAGATGGCTCGGGTGGGATTAATCCTTGTTACCCAAAATAAAACATTTTTCCTTACAAAAATGAATGAAGAACTAACATTTTTCCCAATTTTTAAATGTCTTAAGTTATAATAATAAGAGAAGCATTCCCTAACGATATTGAATCTTCCAAAGATCAAGTCCACTAGTATGCTAGATTCCCAAGTAATAATTACCTTAATAATTGTATAACATAGTTCAAAACAAATTATCACAATCTTAACCATCAATACAGCATATTTCCCTGTTAATCTTTTCTAGTATTTCCATTCAAAGTAGTTTCAAACCCTCACAATGTTCATCAAACTTATAAGTTATACAAAAAACAACAGAAGTACTTGTTTAAACTTAAGAAAAATCATATAATCCAGAAGCTTTACACAAAAAATTCAATAGATATATAGAGAGAGACAGAAAAGAAATGATCTTTTATCTGCCCCCTTTTGTTTTAGTTGCATTCAAAAATTCAAGTATCCCCATACTATCTCTAACCAGGCTATCTTCATTAAACCCTACATATTGTTACAACGACTGAAGCCAATTAGAAACATACTTTTTTTTGGATATATTGGTTCCATCTATATCTATATATATTAATAAAGCAAAACACTTGCATGCCACATGTCATTCTATCATTCCACTAATTTTTTGATTTCCCGCTTTTTTTCCAAAACTAACAAATCAATACAAACAATTTAATTGGTGTTCATTTAAGTAAAACAATTTTTGATTTATTTCCTAATATATTCATTAGAATCAACCAATTGAATTTATTACATTTTAAAAAAATATTTGTTATCAAATATTGTAGAAATAAATTCAATTTATATCATAGAGTTTAAATTATCATTAAATACCATAAAATGAATAATCCTAAGAAATAATATTATCCAAAATTTAATTTAAACATTTACATTCTGATATTTTAATATTGTAATTAAATAAATATAAATTATATCAAAAAATTGTAGTTATGAAAAATAATAATAGTATTCTTATATTATTTTAAATAATTAATAATTGTGCGTTTTTATTTTAACTTATATACGTTTTATATAAATATTTTTTATAAAAATATCCACGTAATACGTGGGTAATAAACTAGTTCTTTAACGAAATGAAAACAATTTATTAATGATGTAATCCTTACTGCAAATGGAAACACAATTTATGTGACACCCTCATTCCAATTAAAGCAACTAACAAAATACCTTAACTTTTAGTCTTTTAACAATCACATCTTGACCAAGCAATACAATGTAGTTGGTTACAAAAATGTGATTATATACAGATGCCATTTTAACATTAGTGATAGCACAGAGTATACCTCAAGCCGCCGATCTGGTCCTGTGTTACCCATGGCTTCTAATTCCTCTTCAACGGCAGCGACCTTTTGCCTCATATTCCTTCCATCGGGACCCAAAAGGGTGTTGAGAATTTGAATGAGACAACATAAGATCCCAGAATCAAGTAGAGATTGCTTATCAATAGGCTGCCAACAACACATATATCCATTACTTTAAGGAAAGATAACAGACAAAAGTACAGGTTCCCATATCAATCATCCTTCATGCAAAACTTAACACAAATAGATCACATACAAACTGTAATGCAGTTCAGCTTTCATGAGTGTCAAAATATGGACTTTGCAGTTGGAATCAAACTATAAAAAATAAAAAAGATCCTACCTCTTGAATACTGTAATGCAAAGAAATTAGTTTAAACAAACATAAGTTAAGAATATACCCCAGATACAAGGAATTCCACTGCCTGCAAAAGGTTTGAACCAGGCTGGATTCCATCCTACAAAGTATAGACATAATATTACCCGCAACTGAACAAATTCATAACTCCAACCAAGAGAGAAAGTAAGCGAGAGAGAATTTTGTAAGGTTACCTCTGTGACCTCTGTAAAATAGCCTATTAAGCTTTCGATCTCTAACAACCGTGCTTTGCTGCTCGATCTTAACTTTTCAATATCTGTAACAAATGCTCTACCGACGACAAAAGAAAATATGTGTGTCTCTACTAACCTGCAAATCAACTAGTCTAAATCAGCAAATACTAAAAGCAATAACTCTAAAAATTCATGTTTTACGTCACTTCTTTCAAAGTGAAAGCAACAATGCATATAGATCCGAATGAAAAAGATCAAAAAAAACTGAAAAGGACGTGCCTAAAGGTACATGCATATCATCAAGTCAACATTAATGGTGAGTTCTAAACTTGAAGTGACGCACCAGACCTCCAAATAGTCAAATACCTCACCCCCAAAAAAAAGGAAAAAAACTGCCCTCTTTATCAGTTTATCCTTGTTACAAAAACCATTAATCAAAATGATAAGCGTGCACACAGATCAAGAAGCCAGATGATATTTATATATATAGCGTGAATAGCTAACATGCAATGCAAGAAATGAAGCAAGCATAGGGGTACGGGAGCTAGGCCAGAGGAATTAGGAGAAACAAAAGGGTGCTACTTAATTGAGTGTGATCAACTGGTCATGCATCTGTAATCCAGGAAGAAATCAATTTGAGTTTGCATATCCAAAAAAATATTCTAGACTGTAATATACTTGTAGGCTTCCAATTTAAATTCAAATACCAAGTTTGGAAATAAATCCCTCTGTTTCCGTCTCATTCTTTCTCCACCTCAGCTAGTTTTATACAAGTACAATTAACTGTAGTTAATGCAATTGGATCACATTCACTAATAAACAAGAGAAATAATAAGTTGAAATCAACATGATTTGAAGGAACAAAGGAAGATGTTGTTTAACATTATTTCTATTTTGTATTAGACAACAAGAATTGCATTTTCAAAAGTTTGCTGCTTTAGAAATCAGCAAGGCATTAACTGCTCTTCAAGCAATAACTTAACTTTTAATCCATAATTTTTCGTTATAAAAATAACTTCATTAAGATCTCATTTTGGAGTGAATCCTTAATCCGCTGAACAAACACTAAATTAAGAAAAACTAAATAACAAAGTAAAAAAAAAACTTATTTTTACAGAACAATATATGTGTATAATTAACATTAAAAAGTTCACTAAGAATTTATCAAATTTATAGGGTCGAAAGTGTTATGTCAGCTCCTCAACCGATGTCACCACAACCTCCTATAAATATTCTCATCATTCAAAATTTCAGCTACCTGGAATAGCTTCAGTTAAAAACGTTGTTTGGTTGATTAGATATATGAAACATTACATAAAAATATTATTAAAATGACCAAGTTTACAAGATTTGGCAGTTAAAAAACATAAGATACATTTGGTAGTGATGTGAATCGATAATCCTAGATAATTTTTCTTGTATAAAGTAGAGATAAAGAGCTAATTAATATTCTTTTAATTTTCTATACATGCAAAGCAGAAATTTAGAAACAAATAACCCACCCAACCCATGAAAAGCATGCACTCTAAAATTCGCCTCAACAAGCTAACTAAAGACTTTGCCTTCTATGGATGAAACCGTTTAGACACAAATAATCCATCCATCATGAGGGATGCAAGAAAAATTGGAATGCCTAGCACTCTTCAAAACAAGAATAAAAATGTGAATTGAATTAGAAAAATAAAGAAAGGATATACAAACAAGTGAAAGTTGTTGTCATACATGGTAATCAATTGTGCTACATTAGAATGTTGCTTTACAAATCTACAAAAGATGTCGACGGTCATATTCAATGCCTTTTCTTTTTCCTGCATAAACCGATACCATTGATTAAGTCTCTGTCCATAGTATTTACAAATAACTAAAAATGTAAATTGTGGCACGAACCTTCTCCGAAGATGATGCACGGAACTCTTCCCAATGTCTCTTGAAGTCCAATTCCAGTTCATATTTGTCTCTGAGATACAAAATGATAAAACCGAATCACGGGCTTTTACATTATAAATAAACCCAAGAGTCCAAGACTCAAAAAAATTTCAAAGTACAAGCAGGCACCATGATTTAGAAAGGTACTGAAGCCATGTTAAAACAAAGAAACACAAAGATAAAACTTACGTTGTATTGCTATGGAATCAAGATCAGCTCGCTCTCCCAATCTATTTATCTATCTATCTAGAAAATACAACACCATCCATCTCAAATTAAAAGTACATTGACTTTTAACTACCTTTGATTTACTCATGCTTTCTTCCAGACTTCCAGCTAGCATTTGCTATTATTGTGGGCATATTTAGGAACTCTAATGTAAAGAAGTTACCTTAGAGTGACTCATACAATCCAAAACTCCTTTAATTTTCTGAGTTTACAAATAAGTGTCGCGTATACAAGTTGGGATGATACTTGGATATGTTCTACAACTTTCTTTAGACTTGCATAGAAAATGAATGTTGAAAAGGATAAAGGTAAGAACTTCCGAATTTTATATAATTGCATGTTGTAGAATTCTAGATTATTTGAACAGATAAACTGGGAAATGATGTATACGAATTAACCTTTACTTGAAATAACTACAAATTAGGTAACCACTTGACATATATACTAGCCTGATGGTTGAACCTCGCTTTTTTTTTCTTGTTTCGTATGATCGTATCTTTAAATGTTTTATCTTTAACACATTTGTAATAGCTTAACTAATTATCAAAAATGTTGAAAGTAGTTTCATTTGACACCAATAAAGTCAAATATGGACTCATCTCTAAGAGAGAGGAGCAACATTTGTAATCAAACAAAAATATATACCATTCCCTTTTGAATGTCCTCTCACTCTCATTAAATAGAGCAACTTCTCCATCAAGATCATGATATTGGATGTTGGATGTTGGGGATCTGGATAGATTCTGAAGTCTGAACCACTATTCTACAATCGTCAAATCAGAAATCCAGCCAACACCTTGTAGAATTTATAGCAATGATCCGTCCAGCAAGACAGTTTATAAGCCTACTCCGTTTAGCATGTTCCTTCCAACGTTCAAATTCAATCATTGAATTCAACTTGCCAACAGAGCCAAGTCAATTAGTCAAATTTATGAACTTGTTGCCCCACTTTCACTCTATATGCTATATAAGATGATATCTAATGTCTCCCTCGATGATAATATTTTCCCATCAGAGTTCATCCTTTCTTATTACAGTAATTTACAATCTTATTCCTTATATAGCAGAAATCTAATATTGAGATCTCAGAAGCCCAAATTATTAGGAGAGGAGTCGTTCAACTTGCTTTATAAGTTAACTTATTATGAGAAAGAGCTGTATTTACTATGAGTATGCACTCCTAAAGCAAGAGCAATTAAAAAGCACTAACTTGAAAACTGTAGTAAAATTTGAATAGCAACAGCAGATAAGAATTATAAAACTCCGTTATCATAACCCTTTGGCAAAACTTTTTAAAATTCACGCAAGTAATTTCATTTACTAGTAACAATCCACAAACTCTCTTGGAGTTGAGATATACAACGGATCTTCTCATTTTTCCACCTCTATGGATCTATCCTATACAAGTTAAGTAGACAATAAATGAACAAAACTTTATACCAAATATGTATGATAATGATTAATATCTTGTAATAACACTTGCAGAGTATGATCAAATGGTCAATTTAAAGGTGGTGGCAAGTAGCAGGAGTCTATTCTTTAGATTATTAACTGCAACTAATTAATTATTATAGCCATATGGTATAATTATCATAGACATATGTTACATATCTAAATAATCAAATCAGTTCTTCATGGACTATCGTCTTCCAATTAACTTCATTTTTTCAGATCCCAATTACAAAAAGATGATAAAAGGATTCACCAACTTAAAGCTAAGGTCTCTCTCTTAAACCCTTTATTATTCTAAATGGAAGACTTCCTGCAGATACTCTCAATTCAGTAAATCTTAAGCCCTGATACTTCAGGTTCCTAAAAAGTTATAACAATGTCGTTTCATAGCAAGAGGGTAAAAAAAGAGAAAGAGAAAGAAAGCAACTGATTACATCATCAGAGAGAATCGATTTGCACACCAATATAAGTAATAACAGAAAACATAAATTAACCCTGACCTTGAAGAAGAGGACGAGAAGTAATTGTGTGTTGAAGAAGTAGCATTATTATTCTCATGATAGAGAGGTGATGGAGAGGCGGATGATGATGGAGAAGATGCAGCAGATGCAGACGCTGTTAACCCGACCTTCTCTTTGAAGTCTTTAAGCAATGATACCCATTTCATCGTTTTAATCACCTCTCATCCGCCGGAATACAAAACAAACGCCGCTCAATTTAACGGCAAAAAATCGGATCCGATTACAAACAATCCTTTAACTTAGGAGGATCTCCGAGCTGAAATAACCCCCAAAAATCCTCCGTCAAGTAATTTCAACAAAAATTGACGGAAAAAAATGCAAAGTGAGCTGATCGGACGAAGTCAAATTAGGGTTTCAATTTAAAACAAGAAAAATAGATTGAAAAAAAAGATCTGAGATGATAATCTTCAATGAAAATGCTGATCTGCCTGAATCTTCAAATCACAATGTCTTCTATTTTAGATTTTTTTTCTTGATTTTTGTGCCCTAGCAGTCGATGTCTGATTGTTATGGACGGCAACTCGTCGTTTGTTTCTCGCTCTGCAATTTTCTCTTTCTCTCTGAAACTTTTTTTTCTTTCACAAAGAAACTGCTAAACCCTTTGCTTTTTTTCTTCATCTTCTCTCTTAATATTTTTAAAATATTTTTTTCCATTTTGGCCCTTCCACCATGCAACAATGACTATCGAGTCCATGTACTATCTTCACTTTTTCATTAATTAAGATTTTACATGGTAACAAGTACTAACAAACAGTTTGATTTTTAATAATTCGAGTATCAATTTCAACTTAAACCATGTAACAAGTTGAGCACGAGTTTATAAGAATCGAACTTGAATTCTTGTTAGGTTTTTGAAGTATATGTGCTAAGTGTTTTTCTAAATATATACAAGTAATTTGGAGTGCATTTTATTTCAGATTTAAATTTGAGTTATCAGACACGGTTTTCTATATTAGTTTTAGCTATTAATCTCTTGATTTGTTTGATTTATCGAGCATGGTTTCAATACTTGAAAGTAGGGATGGCAATGGGGCGGGGCGGGGCGGGGATCTCAGTTCCCATCCCCATCTCCGCATCATAATCCTCTCCCCCATCCCCGGCCCCATCCCCGTCGGGGAATGAGTTTCTATTCTCATCCCCGTCCCAATCGGGGATCGGGGATCCCCGTCGGGGAATCGAGTTTTTCAAGTTCCTAAAGATTATTTAAGTTTAAACTATAAAATAGTAATTTAGTAGAAAAATATATGTAAATAAACTTTAAAAAAATTAATTCAAACATATTTGAGGTGTTTACATATATAATGTATAATTTATAATAAAACTAAAACAAAGAAATGGATGCAAAACATTTATAAAACCAATAAAATGAAAAATAAAAATAGTATTTTAAACTATAGAAAAGTAATATACAATTATATTTAATATATTATGTAAAATGTAATGAATAATTTACATTGTAAGCTTAATCATATGTAATAATTTATATTAAAACATAATTTATAACCGGGGTCGGGGTCGGGGTCGGGGATTAAAGTGTCTCCCATTCCTGCCCCATCCCCATTATTTTAAATCGGGGATTCCCCATCCCCATCCCCGGTCAAATCGGGGTCGAGTTACGGGTTCCCCGTCGGGGATGGGTTTTTTTGCAAAGCCTACTTGAAAGTCTTCAAGTTAACTTAAACCATGAATCCAAAACATGTATTCATTTATTGGATCAAGATTAAACTCAGACTCACATTGTCATCATACTTTTGACTAGTTTACCTTGTCACGCGTCCATTTTGTTCGAAAAACAAGGTATGATAATAGGAATCAAATGAAACTCGAATGTTCTTATGATCATGTTATAAGGCATTATTCGTAAACAACAATTTGATCCTAACCGGGTTTTTAAACTTTTTTTTAGGGTCAGCAAATGCCCTTTGTTGTTAAGCCTGTGTAGTGTCAAGGTCATCTGCTGCACAATGATAGCACCAGCAACATCAGCATTGGTACAGCCGAATAGCACCAACATTTGAGTCAAGATTACGACACTACTTATACAAGTGTGCACTCTGTAGTACCAAACTTGATATGGTACGAATTGTAATCTTAACTAACATGTCAAGAAATTTGCACTGAGATGACAACAGTCACAACACATTCATGTTTGTGAATCTTCTTTTATTACAAAAATAACTTGATATGTTGAAGTTTATTGCAAGTTTTGTCAAACTAAAATAAATGGTTTGAACAATTGAATTGATCTCATACTTTGAATGACTTGCCATTATTGATTTGTTCATATGATTCATAACTATATTACCATTCTTATTTTGGTGCCCACTTATATTGAATTTTATGGTTTCCTTTGATACTTTTTAAAGGGCATAGTTATAGTTTATTTTATACCGATATTATACCAGGCTATTAGCAAGTCAAAACTTTATTTGTGTGGAACACATGATGTGTGTGTTTTTTAATCAAATTGATATAGGGATTAGATGATATATTCATTAATTAATATTTGGTAATTAATGTATTTAATCTCTAACTAGTTTAACAACCCATGGATTGTTAATAAATGATTTTTTTATTAAAAAGTATATAAGATTAACATATCATTTTTTACATATAATAAAAGATTGATATTAAAATTATATCAAATATGAATTTAAATATGTTATAAGTTATTTAAAAAGACAAATAGCCAGCATAAGAACGTGATTGTTTTTAAATTTGAAAATAATATTTTTAATTTTATCAAATTATAATGTATCAATTATATGATTAATTATTATATATTATATTGTTATTGTCAATATTTTGATATATTTTCAGGTTTTAGTAGTATATAGTTTAAAATCACGTTATCATATATGAGAACACTTGTACTTATTTTTTAAAACTAATAACGTTGGTAACATAATGTTAATTTTAAATTAAAACTAATATAAATTTTACGATTGAAAATTTATTTTGAAATTTAAAACATTTAATTAGTTTGACTTTCATTAATAGTGGCTAATTTAGATAGTAATTGGTATTAGGTTTTCAAAATAACTAAAAGAATAATTTGAAGGAGTTATATTAGGAAAATTAAGTGGGAAAATGAAAATTTGATAAGTTGAGAATTGATATGTCGCACTATGTGTTTGGTATGAGGAATTTGAAGAGAGAAATGGAAATAGAATTAATTTCATTGTTTGTTTGAATGTGAGAATTGCAACATGAGAAACCAAACAACTTCATTTCTCTATAAATAGAGAATTGTCAATTCTAATTCTCATTCTCTAAACCAATTCCATTTATCTACAATTCTAATTCCAATTCCATTTCTCGACATTTTTATTCTTTGTACCAAACACATCCTAAATGTTTTGCTTTTTTTAATATATATAGATATATAGATAGATAGATAGAAGATAAGATTTATTTTGGTTTAATTTTTTACTAGTTTATTACCCACGTATAACGTGGATATTTTTAATAAAAAATATTTATATAAAACGTATGTAAGTAAAAATAAAAACGCACAATTATTAATTATTTAAAATAATATAAGAATAATATTATTATTTTTCATAACTACTATTTTCTAATAAAATTTATATTTATTTAATTACAATATTAAAATAATAGAGTGTAAATGTTTAAATTAAATTTATAGATAATATTACTTGTTAGGATTATTATTTTATGGTATTTAATGATAATTTAACTTTTTGATATAAATTAAATTTATTTATACAATATACGATAACAAATATTTATTTTAAATGTAATAAATTCAATTGGTTGATTCTAATGAATATATTAGAAAATAAATCAAAAATTATTTTACTTAAATGAAAACCAGTTAAATTGTTTGTATTGATTTGTTAATTTTGGAAAAAGAGCGGGAAATCAAAAAAATTAATGAAATGATAGAATGACATGTGGCATGTGAGTGTTTTGCTTTATTAATATATATAGATATAGATATAGATATAGATAGATATATAGATAGATTTAGAAATAATATTGATTAATGTTTATCTTTTATTAAGATTTATCCTACTCTAAAAAAATATATTTTAAGTTAAGCATGTGAGATCATTCTACCTAAAAGTTGATTATTCTTAAGAATTTCCATTTATACTTCATGAACTAGGTTTTATAATAATTATATGATTGTGAGTTATAAATTTTATTAAGAATTATATTGGGAATTCTCTTTTGAGTGTTTTTTAAATTCTTGTTTCGGTCATTTGATTATTGATCTGCATCATTTGGCATCAAAGTTTTGGTACAAATGGTTGGATGTGGAAGGTCACATGGTTATGTCTATCGTAAAATCGTCAAAAGGATATGTGTATGGAGAAAACCAAACATGATCCTATCATCAGGGATGAAGGTGAATAGGAATAGCAAAATCCTTTTCGTCGATCACCATTGAGTTTTTCGTGGTGAAAATTATGATGACCTTACTACAACTACAGGAAATAGAAATCCAACATGAGACACATGCAAAAGAAAAAGAAACTGAAATTGAATATTTCGTTTAGGACGAATGTGAAGAAGAAGAAGGTATCCTTTTACTGACTATGATAGTGAGAATAAGGCTGAAGTGACAAGAAGCGAAACACATATTATATGGTTGGACGAGGAAAAACCCAATTCAATTTATTCCATTTATATTGATGAAAGTGTGAAGAGGTTGCATTTATGCATGTTGATGAATGATGATAGAGAGACATTCATGTTCCAGCACATCAGTGTTGCAAGTAGAAAATCTGTTGATAAAAAATTATGGCTTCACAATAATATCTATATCAATTGCTTGGGTAAAACTGTAAAAGAGAAATTTATTATATAATTATAGCTTTTTTTTTTAACAGCAGATGTTAGTGGTTAGTTGTTAGCACCATTGTTAGACACCTTGAGGGTGAAGACCAAACCCCACACCTCCACCTAAGGAGAAACGCCATTGGTGAGGCTCGAACCCGATACCTCAACCAAGGGGAACCCCTCCCACATTTGGTGGTGGCCACTTGATCTAAGTCAAGTGGTTATATAATTATAGGTGAAGGCGTTTATGAGATCAAGCCGTCAGACCACTTTAATCACTTTTAGCATGGTTTTGTGTGTCCTCGTACGCAGGGGATATTGAAGGCAATGAGACTCTAAATCGAGTATTTTTCAAGAAGGGTAGGATATTGTAGGAATTGGATAATATATTTACTGATTAATGTTTGGTAATTAACATATTCATTTTCTAGTTTTTAAGTGATTTTTTTTTTTTTTTTTGCTTTAGTTTTTATTATTTAGAAATAACTTTAACTAGTATGCATTTTTGGTGGGATTTATTCTGATTAAAAAATATTTATTAAGTTAGGCATGTGAAATAGTCCTTCTAAAGAATTGATTATTAAGGACTTCTATTTATATTTTATTTTCTAGGTTTTATAATAACTATTATTGAGAGTATTATTAAACAAGTCTCATTTTAGCTTTTTTTTTTAGTTGTCTTTTCTCTTTAATTTATCATTTGTCATTTTCATCCGCATCAGAATTGTGTTATAAGCCAATCAAGCTGAGCTTGGTTGGGCTGAAATACGCCCTTTAGTCAAATGTATTATGTAACATAATATATGATCCTTTCAAATGAAATCCGAAGTGAACAATAAAACGGTTTGTTGTAATGTTTTATATGTTGATATTCATATTTACACCTCAAATTTCAAAAGAAATATGCAAAGACATAAGAAATTTAGTTAAGAAATACCGAGTTCACAAGTTGAGCTCAAACGTTGATGCAATTAAATGCTAAAAGAATATTGAAATTTAAGCATAAATAGAAAGAAAAAAATGAAGTATTTATATTATTTTACTTTTAGACTGTAAGGACATTTAATGTTTAATTGGTTTCATAAACATAAGAAATTCATATGATTTAAAATATGACTCAAATCGAATAAAAAACCTTAATTAGTCTAGAGTGTTGGTTGAAGTGGCTCGAGGCCAATAAAAGTATAGGATTGCTTGTGAGGTTAATGGATTAAATTTAGAAATACAATAATCAACATAATTATGAATTTAAACATTAAAAGTGGACTTATATATATTTGTTTAAATTAGAAGGCAATCAAGTAAATGTTCGAGTCAAGCTAAAATAGCTTGGTTAGTTAACCCTAAATTCTTACATACAAAGCAAAACCTAAACGAATACAAGCCTCGAGGTAGTTTAGGATTAGCGGGCAGTTGGAGAAATAAGATAATCACTTGCTACTTCAATTCGATCATACGATAAGCAAAGAACCCTAAATTCGAAGAGGAAAACCAAAGAACCCTAAAGGTGAGAAGGAAAACCAAAGAACATGCTTCATTCGATTATAAGATAAGCAGGTCAAGAAGCATGGTTCGTTCAAAGAAGAGAAGCAGGGAGGAAGACTGAAAGTTGGATGGTCACCCAGAGAGAAATGAAATGAACTGCACCGTGTTTTTTTTTTAAATTTAACTAAACGGGGTCGTCTTGTGCATTTCTACACCCAATACATGACAGCCACATTCTCACTTTCCCCATATATGTTTGTGTGTGTGTAGTTTGAAAGAGTATCACTCGTTATGCAACGTGCTGAATACTACCACTTATAAAAAAACTTTTTACTTTTTAATCCATAAATATGTCTTAATTAACATTACAAATATGATATGCAAATTTCACATACATTCACATCTCCTAACTCCTTAAAAATGATGTGAACGTACACTTACATAAATTTGCATATATGTGACGTACATTTATGTGATGCACGATTCTCATGCACTTAGAATGTGTGAATGTGCGTGAAATTTGTATATCATCCTTGTAAGTTGTAATGTCAAATAAAACATGTTTATGACAAAAATTACTTTCAAGAGTGGTACCTTTTGATGCACTATATAATAAAGTGGTACTCACTTGAACACACACACACACATATCCTTCCAAATCAGTTTAATTGTATATTTAATAATATTTTTTAATTAAATTTCAAGTTTCAAATGTCTAAACTACCCTTAAAGGGTGAAGAATAAATTGATGGCATGTCAAAATCTTATTGATTCTTACCATCATCATTTTAAGGGACAATGAGGTAGATATGATATTAATAATGTACTTGACGTTGTTATGAAGGTTGTTCGAAATGAAAACCATAATTGTATACCAAAGGTAGCTAAAAATGCCAATATTGGTATATTGTATTTTTGAAAATCTGTGATGAATAAATTGGCAAATATCTTTACAATCGTGTTTGAACAATAAAAATTTGTTAATCAAGTTATCTCGTACACTTGCAATCATATTGATGACATCATTTTTGTCTACTTTTAATTAGAGAGTATAATATACATGATCAACTTAGGCTACCAACAAAGATAAGGATACATATGACATGTTCTATTAATGATTTATGTTTATTAGCATTATTAAATTTATATAAAATTCTCTAAAATTTATGTACGTTATATATAACTTTTGGTTTATAAATATGTATATGATGACATAACTTCATTTTATAAAATATTATAATACTAATATTGTCATTAGTAGTATTAGTATTAGGCTTAAACACATGCAAAATGATTCAATGAGTGGAAGATTTGCTTCTAATATGTTTTTCTTCTTTACATTCTCTCTTTCTCTTTCGTCGCACCCTTCTTCGCCTATAACGTCACAACCTGGCCTCGTCGATTCTTGTCGATGGGAAGTGATAAAAACATGTGCATTTCTATATATGTACCCTACGTTTATTACCACCCTATGAAATTGTGCAACGTTGTTTGAAACAATATAATTATAGAAGATTATAGGCAATTGTTGATATATGTGGTTATTGGTTCAAAAGAAAATTACAAAAATTATTTTGTTTATTAGCTTGGGTCTTTCTAATAAAACAGTTCGGTTTGGTCTGCATTTGGTCGACAAAAATTTTAAATGGAGAAAACTCACCGATAAACATTCTCGTATCTAAATTATGTGATATTGTGTAAATGGGTGTCACAATTAGTAGAACATGTTGTTATCTTTATTGGGGTCAAGTAAAAATCAGTATCACTTGATAAAACAAATGAAAATTGATACAACAAACAGTTATTGTCAATTTCGATAGATGTTATATATTTTACAAACCATTTTTTAAAGTTTTAAAAATAAAGGTCTATTATTTCAAATTTAAATGATAATGTTGATAAAGACAAATTTAAATGATAATGTTGATATATTCTTCACAGTTCAACTTATGATCACGACATTTTCTAAGATAATTTTGAATTAATACCCATTACCACACTATTATAGTTCATTATGATTTTCATGTATTATCTATATCAATTTATTCAGATTTAGTTTAGCATAATGATCAACAAAAACTATGAATATCATTCTATGAATAATTGAATATATCAATTTGATGATTTATTAAACCTAAACATAAATCAAAGAGATTAATTTGCTTTTTAGTTTGGTTACATGGTTTTAATCAATGTTTAATAAGTTAATTAAAAACTTCTAAAATAATATGTTAATTTTGAACAAAATTTAAAACCCAAACAAAATTATAGCAAGAATGCTACAAAATAAAAAATGTCTCGTTGTTGAAAGTTTGTGTATTACATTCAAATAAATCGATCTATAAATACTAATAAATAAGTAGCTATAAATATTTTTACCATGTGTTGGCATTTGCCATTTGATATCTTATTTATATTATTTTGTTACATGTTGTCATTTACCTTGGTTCTTGGTTATCTAAATCTAATTTAAAATTCAAATGAAATCAAATACAATCTCTTCTAATGTATTCCAATCTTACTTCTAATAAATACTTTTACAATATCATAATTTCTAGTTCTTATAATTATGGTATAAATCTTTATAAATAATTGTTTAACAATTTTAAATCATATCTAACTTAATATATTAAAACGAACAATCAAAGTTGTTAACATCGAGGTCTTACCTAAGATTTTTGTATTCGCAATATCAAATCGTAAGATCAGGATCTTAAGATTCTACTAAAATTACATTGTCTTTTTTATATTTGTTATAATATACATCAAATATTAATTTTAAATCAAATTGATGAAATATTTAAATTCCAAACATTATACAAATAACAGCCTAGACCCACCGGGACAAGATATTGTCCGCTTTGGACATAGTCCGCACGGTTTTGTTTCCGGAAGCCAAGCCATAGGCCCGCCCCAAAACACGTCTCGGTGGATAGAGACAACGTCATCCTTATAAAGGCCTCTTGGTTTCCCTTCTCCACTGATGTAGGATATCACAATCCTTCCCCCATGGGACACAGCGTCTTCGCTGTGCACACCGACCCGGAGACTGGCTCTGATACCATTTGTAACTGCCCAGACCCACCGGGACAAGATATTGTTCGCTTTGGACATAGTCCGTACGGTTTTGTAATATTGTTTTAATCAATATTACACTGATAATATATATATTTCACGCACATTCACACATTCTAAATATTAAATCATGCATCATATAAATGTACGTTTACATATGTAAATTTATGTAAGTGTACTTCACATCATTTTAAGGAGCTATGAGATGTACATGTATGTGAAATACATATCTTCTGTATAATGTTAGTTAAAACATGTTTATGAAAAAAATTCAAAAAACTTTTTTAAATGTGGTACCTTTTGGTGCACTGCATAATGGGTGATCCTTTCTCGAACCGTATTTTATATATATATATATCGTGATACTTTCTCGAACCGTATTTTATATATATATATATATATATATATATATATATATATATATATATATATATATATATATATATATATATACACACACACACACATATATATGGTCAGGTTCAAATAAGTACCTCTCGAAATCAAGTGCCCGAAAGTATCAACCTTATAAAATTTTTAAATTTTTTTTTCACATAACCATGTTCAATTTAATGTTATACGCCTGATATATGAATTTCACACAGATTCACACTTTTTGTGTCCTTAAAAATTATGTGAATACTCTATGCATATTTATGTGAATGATCATCCATGTGAATGGTCATTCATGTGAATGTGAATGCTGTGAATGACCATTCACATGATCTTTTTTTACCATTACAAGATTTATGATGTTGCTCCTTTTGAAAAAAAAGTTTTATAATGTTGTCTTATACATGTCTATTCAAAAATATATATATAAGTGAATGATCATTCACATTAGGGTACGCTGATGAATCTGATTCTATATATGTAGACACACACACGCTTTCCATTATGAGTTTTATATGGGATAGTAAATCAGCATAATTATTTAAGCTGTTATTAGATAAGTTTAAAAATTAAAAATATATAATATAACTTTTTTATCTACTGACATAAAATCTATATTATATAAAATAAGAAAATCACTTGGAGTTTCTGGATCATTGGATGGAAAGAAATCGATGGTCCAGATTAATGACAACTTATAATTATTTATGAAATGTCTCTTATACCCTTAATTAAAATCAATAATTATACCTATGCCATTTTTTAATTCATTTTCCAAATTTACTACCTTAACTTAATTACATTAAATTTTCATTAATGAATTAATATTTACCTAAAATAAATATGTGTCATTATTATTTTTAATGATCATAGTTAAATTCAAATGTAAAAATTTGGATTTAAATGTAGAAGTGTAATAAATAAAGTTAAAATTTTTTATAATTATTTTGCTAACAAGATTTAAAATTTAATTGATATAACTTCAATTGTGAATATGATAAATTTTGATTGTTGATTTTCAGATATTCCATTTTTATATTTTAACATTTTCAAAATATATACACATTCACATAATTGAAGTTTTTTGTTTCTTACATTGATATTTCATATTTGAAATTAATAAAAATTAAAAGAAACATTTTTTGCAAACACATATTATCTGTTGTTAATAATACAATATAATAATATTTTTTTATTTAATATCAAACAACTAAGTATATTTTTATCTTTAATTTAACTGGCTTTCAATTTTTTTATTTTAATTATATATAAATTTTATAATAATTTATTAAAATATAAAAAATATGTATTTTTTTAATCATCCCATGTATTTTCTACAATACAAGAAGATTTTATTTTTCCACCTCTTTTTCCAAATTTAACACATTAACTTAAATGCATTAAATTTTGACTTTATTTTTTTCATTAATTAATTAGCAATAAATTAGATTTTGTAACATTTAAAATTAATGTTTACCTAAAATAAATATTTATCATTATTATCCATAATAATCATAATTAGATCTAAATGTAAAAATTTGAATTAGTTGTGGAAATTATTATTATTATGTATAATAAAGGAAAACATCAAATGTCACGTGTCACCTCTACGTTCACCAAAAAGATTATTACAACTTATAAAAAAATAAAAGATAAATACAATTTAATATTTTTAAAAAAGATAAATATAATTTATTTTTTTAATCTGTAAATAATAAAAAATAAACACAATTCGATAAATAATTTATTTTTGTATGTTCTTATTTTTACTCATATACATTTTATATAAATAAATTTAATTAAAAATATCCACGTAATACGTGAGTTATAAACTATTATGAATTATAAATGACGTCAGAAACATTTTTTTTTGTTTCGATTAACTTGAAAATCAAATCAAAACAACTGATTATTCTTTTTTTTATTAGTTTGTTTTGAAATAATTTGGACTCCTTGGAAAACCTAACCATAATCCCGATAAACAGTTTAAACTTTAGATAATGTAAAAATGAAAACACACAAGAGACGTGCCAAAACCATATAATTTGAAAGTTAAGGGGTTTGAAAAAGGTAACTGAATAAACGCAGGGCAAAATGAGACGTTATATATATTATAAAGGGATAATTGCGTAAAAAACCCTATAGTTGGACCATTTTTGTGATTAAAACCCCTAACCATTTTTCGTTGCACAAAAAATCTCTAACCGGTAAAATCTTTTGAAATTAGGACATTACCGGTTATAATAGGTTGATATGCTTACATGGCACACACGTGGCGTCCACATGGCAAACCCGACTTACGTGGCGCCTACGTGGCACTACATATATAATTATTAAAGTGAATTTTTGCATAAAAAACCCTGAAATTGGTGACTTTTCGATTAAAACCCTTAACTATTTTTTTTCCACCTCTAACAAACAATAATATTTACTTTTTCTCTTCTTCTCTACCTCCGGCAACTCCGATTACTCTATCCTCTCTTTATGTTCAGTGTTGTTTATTTTATGTATGTATGTTCGATTAACTTTTGCCGTTTAATTTTTGAATTTTAACTTCAATTGTGCCGATTGAATCAATTTCATTTTGTGTTTACGAGTTGCATTTTTAGCTTCAACTTTATGTTCAATTTCGTTTATTTATGTTCCATTTTAGCTTTCGAATATGATCAGACAGAGCAGTGAGGTTCGATAGCCGAGAGGGTGGAGGTTTCATTAGGAAACGAATCTTATGTTTAATAAATAAAATTTTAATAAATATTCATGTCATTAAAATACAATCAGTGAATACTCAATTTTAATTATCTTTATTGATTAGAGGGTTTTTATCAAATGAAAATTGATTTGGGGTTTTAATTGAAAAAATAAACAAGTTTGAGGTTTTTTACGCAAAAATCTATTTAAAATTTGTACATGTCATCAAGTTGCAACCGGCTAAACCGGTTGCAAGTCAGATGTTTTGAAAAAAACCCAAATTTACAAAGTTTTAACCGGTGGAGGTTTTTTGTGCAATGAAAAATGGTTGAGGGTTTTAATCGCAAAAATGATCCAACTTAGAGGTTTTTTGCGCAATTTCCCCTATTATAAAGGACTAAAAATAACTTTTCTAATAGATATTTCAAATTGCATGATGACCAAGTCAGAGGATCCCACGCCTCCAAAAGCACCACGTGTCCTGTTGTGATCTACCAACAAAGACGTGACGCCCTCTAAGGATATATATATTTTTCTTTCTATTTTTGGATTTTTGATGCTCCCCATAAAAATAAAAAGGGGTTTTTTAATTTGTGTAAGACTTGAATAACGTTGTCAATATCAAGATTGTATTTAGGATCATTTTCGTATCTATAAGATCGAGATTGTATTATCGAATACGGATTATAAGATCCTACTAAAACATCATTATTTTTTAATTTTTTTTGATTGGTATTATGATTTAAAATTTTTATCATAAACTTCAAAGAAATATTCAAATTTAAATTGGGAAACACCATATGTTTATATTTCGAATAATTACAGTTATGTAAGAAAATCAAACAATATTATGTTAGACTCATAATTCTACAATGTAAAAGGATTAGAATTCGGGTAAAAGGTAAGATCGGATCCGTAACTGGTCTTACAAACTTAAGCGATTCTAAATGTTGGATCGAATCGGTGATCGGTCCTACGATCTCACAACCGATTCTATGACCTCACAGCCGATCCTACAATTCTGATATCAATCCAGTAACGATCCTACAGTGATAAGAATCAAATGTCAATGGTACGATCGATCCTACGATCAATATCGTGATTTTGATAACACTGCTCTGGAAGTTAAGTTATTCAAATAAGTTCATTAATTATTTTATTATCTTATAAAGCCTTTGATCAACTAAATATTATTAAAATATTTTTTGGGCCTTTAACGGGTTTCAAGCGAAAAAATAATAATAATATGTGTCGTCTATGTTAAACAAAATAATTGATTAAAAATCATATTGACATCTACGTTAATATTTCACTGGATTTGAAGAATAAAGATATTGTATCTAAGTTAAAATAGGTTTCATACCGAGGCTTCTAACAAGTTGTGTTATTTAACATAGATGTCAGATAGTATTTTTTTTTGTTGGTTTCATAGTGCCCTTGACATGTAATATACGACTAGTCTGAAATGAACCTAATGGGTCGCTCAAAAAGATAAGCTTACAATATTTTCCATAAATATAATTTATGTTTTCATAAATAGGTATATGGTTTGACTAATTTGAAAGTATAAATTATAAGTGTTATAATTTATCATGAGACATAAACAAAAGTTTCCATAAATAGATTTTATGTTTTTATAGTTAGATTCATAGTTATACTGAATTCTAGAAGGTAAATTATATTCGTTATAATATATTTGATGAGTTTCGATGCTATCAGACATTGATTTGGATCGTAAGCTATGAGGAAACACCATTAGGGTTTGTAAAATGGTTACAGAGGAACCTTCCATAATTAAAGGATGGAATTCGGCCAAAGGGTGATGCCTTAGCCGATTCCTTATGCTTCCTCACCTTTACTATGCCCTAATTTGAGATATGAAAAGTTACCTTATGGTCTTCTAGGGTTTGGATGACTTTAGATGGAATTAAGGCAAAGGTAATGAAAATCCTTTCAAAGAAAAGAATTCGGTCTAGGGTTGCAAACCCTAGCCGGCACCTCCATGCCATGGGCTCCTAAGGCATTGTTTCACATTGCAAACCTAATGAGCATTCCATATTTGACATGTCTTTTCCTCCTCTATAAATATGAGGCCTCACCTCCACTTGTATCATCAAAGAAATCAAAATTCATATCATTAGAATAGCTCTCTCTTAGCTTAGAATAAGTTCTGTAAAGTTTCTCTTTAGAAACTTTACAAAGAACTAGCATTCGATTGTAAGTGAAGATTTGGTCGTGTGTGTGACAATATTTGAGATCATCTTTGTTGGTGATTTGCTAAGTGTTGGGTACTCTTGAAGATGATCATCATCAATCGCACCCAAAGGTATGGTATACATATTCTTATTGTTTTTAATGTTCTTGAATATTCGTATCGTTCTTGAAGTATAAACACAATTTTGTTTGGGTTTTGATCTTTATGTTTTATTGCTTTCGATATCATGAATATGGTTCGTAATTGTTCTATTAAAATGTTAGGAAAACCCAACACTTTTACATGGTTATGATCCGTTAACAATAAAAAACGGAAATAATAGTTTAATTGATTGACAAATAACGAGACAAAAATATTTGACTAATATACTTATTAATCCAAAAAAAAAAGAGAACAATACTAATATACTATATTTTTTATATATGAATATTAATATGTTTTATATATAATATATTTGTTAATTAAAATATATATTTTTATATAAGTTCATTTAAGCTCGTTTAGACTCTCGAGCCCGATATGTAAATCTTGAGCTCGAGCATGTTTAGCTCGATTCCAATGTTACTTCTTGTTCCTAAAGCTTTGGTATACTTCAAATGATGAATATAATCTCAAATTGAAGCATGTGTTCATAATTTAAAACCTTAAATCCTGAATTCGGTTCATCATTCAACCGAACCCAAAACTCACTAAAACTCTACTTAAATCATGTTATTACCTCAAATTGATGCTTATAACAGTTTTGGTTGTCTTCAAACTTGCAAATCCATAAATTTTTGGGCTTAATTCCAATGGATTTTGATTCTTGAACAGTAAAATGTTGAATCTGAGAGAGAGAGAAAGAGTAGTTGTTCTTGCTAAATGAGTAGTTTTTCTAATAAAACTCATGCTTTATGTGTTGAAATTTAGATTAATTACACAACAACCCGTTAATTTACACCATCATAATTTTGTTATAATAACTATTGTAATTGTATTCTCATAAAACTTAAAGTTATAATTACATCAAATGTCAATTTAATTCTTCAATAAAAACAATACACTTTTCATTTAAACTCAACTTCCATTTAATGCAATTCATTAATAGTCCAACTTGAATATATCAAATACCAAATCTGACTGTATAACCCCAAAATACAAATTATTAATACTTTGGATGTTACAACTTGTTGATGAGGTGATTTGTGACTTTCTATTAAATCCGTTTTGAATAAGATGAAACTTGTATGGAATAATTAGAAGATGCAACTTGTTTTAATTTTAGTAAAATTATATTTTTAACTGAAATTTCTATATTATGTTATATGTGATGATCCGATCCAACTCCAGAAAATTAAAACCTTAAAATATGCTATTGATATCCAAAAATCTTGGATCTGCTATATAACACTTGAGCTTGAACATAATATCGACAACATCATAAATCATTAAAATTCGGATTTAGTTAAAAATATAATATTTTAGTACTAATAAATGTTTATTTAAAATGAAACAATATTTGATTAAAAAAGGTTCAATAATTATTAACCATACAATATAGATCTTGTTGATTTTAGCTTTATATGTTTGGCATTATAGATTTATAGAATCACACAAAAAATTTCTAACAATGAGAAATAAGAATACGCTAACAAAAAAAATTAGATTCTATTATATGTTTCATCTTATAATTACTGTTTTATAAAGAATCAACACAAGTGAGCTTTTATTATTTATTTGATTCTCTTTGTTATCAACGAGTTTATATTTTGACTGATACATACATACATACATACATACATACATACATATATACAGGGAAGAGATCCATTGTGAACAAGTTATTCGTTGTGAACGAATGAACAAATAAAAAATACATATAATCATTCATATATATCAACAAATGTTTGTAACATGATTCATATGGTTCAAAGGGCTCATAGAATTGTCTACAACAAAATTCAGAACATTCAAAGGTTCATAGTTGTATTTGTAACAAGATTCATAGTCTTCAATAAGATTCATTAGATTTGACAAATTCATAGGATTCAAAAAAATTTATAGGATCTAATAAGATTAATAGGTTAATAGAAGGGTTTATAATATTTTCAACAAAATTCATAAGATTCAAAGCAATTTTATGGTTGTTCACAATGTTCACAACAAACAAAGTGTTCATAAAAGATTTTTAGTCCATACATACATACATACATACTTTAGACATATGACCTGTAGTTAAAATATAAACTAGAACATATTTTTTTTAAATTGTGAACTCGATAATTATGTATTAAACAAATTGTTTTTTGAAAAAAATTCAAAGTTCTTTTAAATTGGCACATTCGACTTGTTTGTTTGAATGGACCAAAATTGTCACTCCCACCTAAATAGAAACACTCCACGAAAGTGGCTAAGATAGGATCTTCAGGTTGAGAATGACCCAATAGACCTTTACTCTATACATGACTATACAACTAATCATCATGTTTAAATATGTGCTAAAATAAAATCAATATATAAAAGGGATTCACCACGAATTTGTATAAGGCTTAAAAATACTTTTAAAAAAAAATAATGTGCCCAACGTATGTGCATCTCGTAACTCACTTAGTGCACTGCTAAAATAAGAGTACGCTCACCACAATATCACGGCTAACGACAAGGATTTATTACTCCTGAATAAGGGTTAACAACTTTACATTACTACTAAGTACTAATAATATTCATATAATGATTATCACTCCCGATGCCAATCAGTCTTGCCAAATAACAATCAAAACGAACTGCTCAATTCAGACAGTCATGGTCATGACACAACGTCATGCTCAAGGCATTTCAGAGCTGTCATGGTCATGACATTCCAGAATAGTGGTCTTGACACTTTAGAGTAGTTGTGGTCATGATAGTGTCGTGGCCATAACATTTCAAAGCTGTCATGGTCAAGACACTCGACAATAGTGGTCATGACACTTTAGAGGTGTCGTCGTCACGACCTAGTCTCGTGATCACGACTCTTCAAACCATGACACCCAAGCTCTTGAAAAGCTCTCACAACCTAACCCTGACTTTGAGCTCGTTGTGACCACGACCATGACTATCGCCGGACATTAGGTCTGATTCTGCTTCTTCTTTATTCACTACCATGAGGATTTAATATCCAACTTCGATTTCCAACAAGTAAAAATGAATATGAAGATGCTAAACACCTCCAAACAACTAGTAGAAACCATTTGAGATAATTTTTAACCAATTCACTAACTTTTGATGTTTTCTTCTTGAATTTGAAGAAGAAGAGATGATAAAGACAGTGATAAAGGTTAATGTTTGTTACTTGATCCTTCCCTTGGCTTGTTCTAGTTCCATGAATTACACACACATATATTCGAAGGTTGAAGTATATGTGGAGTGAAGAAACTAGAAGCATCGGAAGGATACGTGTATCTACTAATTTAATAACCACTAATCATTGATTATAATATCTGATACCCACTAATATAATTATTTTGCTCCATTAATTACCAATAGTCATAATTAAGATTCCGACAAGCTCAAACAATTAAAATAGTCTCCAGACTTTATTTAGATTTAACCAAATTAATAATTTAACCTTTTTTTTTTTTGAACGGCAAACTATCCTACTCCTACTCCTACTCCTAAACTACTCCTTTACCACCAGACTGACTTATTCCACCTGAATATCAACTTGCCTCCGACGGGGATCGAACCCGTGACCTCTCGCTTACGACACCCCACTCTTACCGCCAGGCCAAAGGCCTTTTGGTTAATAATTTAACTGATTACGATTGAACACATAATAACAAGCAAAATTGTACGTTAGAGAAAAATTACATGGGTTATTTAAACTTAGCCAACTCATACAAATGCCACGGAATAAAAAAATAGAATAGTTACCATTTTTTTCCTCATTTCAGTTTCTTATGAGTTCACCCAATCAGATACATCTTAAATATATTGTCATTACACATAAAATATTTAAATACTTACCCTGTTATAAAATAATCATTACCATAAATGTAACGACCCAATTATTTAATATGATTGATAATTAATATTTATTGTAATGAAATACGATTCAAGATATTAATTTATTTCAAGGCACATAAATGAATGTGGTGTAAGAATATTATGAATATATATGTCTTGAATATATATAAAGGACTTTAAAAGAAATGCAAATAATTCTAGGGGTTGGTTGATATATATGTGAAAGTCATGGAGTAGAAAGAAAAAGAAGAAGAAATCTTCTTCCTTTTTGCTTTATACATACGCAGACAAACACACACATATGTGTGTGTTCATCTTTTTCCTAAATTCCAAAATAGAGAGAAGAAGAAGAAGAGGAAGAAGCCAAAAATCAGATTTTGTGGAAGCTTTTGTTGGTTTTGAAAGATGCAAGAGGTACCCACTTTTAACTATAAATCTTACTATTTTCTTTTCTTCTCCTCTCCATCTTCATTTGAAGAAGATGAAAAACCCAAATGCGTTTTTATGGATAATATGGAGAAATCTCTAGATCTTGAAGAATGATGACGAAATGTAGTTAAAATAATCATTTTAAAGCACGATATTCAAGTTTTACTAATTTTGGTGGGTTTTAGCTCAAAAACCCGAAAATGGAGTTCTATGAACTCTCGATGATTCAAAAGAATGAAATAGTGTTTTTGATAGTTTCAAATGAGTCTAAAAAGGTATATATATGTTTAGAAGATTCCAAACCGTTTATAATAAATGTAAGAAGTTTTGGTGGTTTTGAGCATTAAATACGTAAGGCAAAAGGTGCAGACCTGCACTCGAACTCGGCGAGTTCCCAGGTGAACTCGGCGAGTTGGCCTTGAGGTTCGAAGGAAAATTGTTTAAGTCAAAATATTCGGATGACTTGGGATCCGAATTTCGGATGGGTTGGTCCGAAATTCGGATGTGCCTAGGACCAGGTTCGGACCATATTTCGGTTGGAAGGAATCCGAAATTCGGATGGTCCCAGACCGAGTTCAGTGACTTGAAACTCGGATGGTCCTTGACCCGGATTCGGATGGGAACTCGGCGAGTTCCCTGGTGAACTCGGCGAGTTGAGCCCAGTTTTGGTCAGAAATTGTAATTTTAGTTAGCCCTTGGAATCTTTTGCCATAATAAATTATAACACCGATTATGAAGAATAATTAGATCAAAATAATTATTTAGGTTGATGCTGAAATTAATTAAAACTTACGACTAATGTATCCGGATCAAAATTAAGAAATTATAAGCTGTGAGACTTATAAATATTATATTATGAACCTATCTGTAGGGGTTTTGACTGGATAAGTCAATTGGAGACTATCACTCATACTTTGACGAATATAACTCGGTTTTGAGACCGAGAGCTTATTGTGCACCACTGTGAGTTCTAGCATTAATGTATGTATATGCATATCATGAATTGTATAATATCGCTTTTGTATCATTCTTGTCATTTACATGCCTTGCCATCACATATATTATTGTTATCATAATATCACTCGGTTGATAAGTTGTTGATCATTCATTTGACCTCTCCGCCGAGACGGTAAGCCTGAGTGTGGTAACCTAGCGGAATCATAATGGTAAGCCTGAGTGTGGTAACCATTATTGCCTGTAAAACGATAAGCCTGTGTGTGGTAATCGTAAGGTATCACTGTAAACTGCATATCGATAAGCCTGTGTCTGTGGTAATCGAGCAGTAGATTGTAAACCCATTGTACGGTAAGCTTGTGTATGGTAACCGCAATGTGGTAGCTTATTAGCCATTAGTTGGCCTCCTGAGATCGTTAGTTGAATTCACGGCATTGCATGGCATCATTCATGCATGGTACTTTAATCTAGAATCTCACTAAACAACTTTGTTGTTTACCCGTTAGTTGATATTTATTTTCAGAAACCGTTAAGGGCAAAGGCCCGACTGGCCCAAGTTGTTAGACATCGTTTGGAGCTCGGATAGGAGCTCAATATTTTGTTGATGATTGGGGTGGGAGTAGCAGACTTCCATTTTGGACTTACGCAAATTAATTAATGTTTATTAATTCGTTTGTAATTAAATTGATAACTTAATCTTGTAACCCCAGTTACATTACTCCGTGATTTCCGACACTCTGTTTTGTTTTATGCAAAGTGTTTGGAATCACGTTGATGATTATTAAAGTATTGCAAAAGTTTAATTTGACCGTATTTCCGCAAGTACTCTGTATGAATTAATGTATAATGGTATCGAAATACTTGTATTAGTTGTATGGGTGTTTCAATTTGGTATCAAAGCTGGAGCTCATAGACAGAGTATAGTCGACGATACTCTACTCTGAGCACTGTTTCAGATGCTGTTATTGACCCACCTAGGCGGCAATATTATAACAATTACAATTGACCTTTAGCCTAGGATGGGATAATATTCGGTAGACTTTTTAAGATTATGACTTGATGTAAGCATAATTACATATATATATATATACATATAAATGTCATGTGCACACTTTGGTGTGAAAGAAGTGTTGAACCGACCTGTAACTGTTGGTTGCAGACAATGTCGGATAACCAGTCGAATTGCGTTCTACACCAGGAGGTAGAACATCCAAATGATGGGGGAGACAGAGATCAGTCTCAAGATTTTGAAAGTGAATCCAGTTTCCGTACTGGTGAAGGGTCAAGAGAAGACCACATGATGCAAATGATGGCTCAAATGCTGGAGCAAAATCGCCAGCAGAACGAATTAATGGCGCAGTTACTTGCTTCCCAGAACGTGCAGGGAAATAAAAATAATGCTGAAGGGGAGCAAGCAAGTAACGATAATACTGAAGTCGCTGGAAGTGGAAGTAGGGCTGAAAGGCCTAAGACGGATAAAGAACGGAAGCAAGGCTCCTCTAAGTAAAAAAGGGGGAATGTCGTATAAGAATTTTATTGGTTGTCGTCCTCCAGCGTTCAATGGACGGGCGACTACCGTGGAGGCCTTGGACTGGATCAAGGCAATTGAAAAATTATTCCGAGTCACCGACGTCAGCGATGACAAAAAGGTGCAGTACGCGGCTGCGCAATTTGTTGGTCCTGCTTTAACTTGGTGGGATTCAGAAGTCGAGATTATGGGTTTAGATGTTGCGGCAAAAATGTCCTGGGAAGAGTTCAAGACCAGGTTCGACAAGAATTTCTGTCCGGCTGTTGTGGTGCAGAAGATAAAAAGGGACTTTCTTACATTTCAGCAAGGAGATTTATCAGTGGATGATTATCTGATCGAGTTTAACTCGAAAGCGATGTTTGTGGGGTCGGTAATTGCTGATGAAAAGCAAAAGACTGACTACTTTGTGGAAGGACTGCGGAGTGAGATCCGCGAGATGGTGACGGTTCGCGCAGTCGAATCTTTTGAGAAAGCCGTGGAGTATGCGCGACTCCGAGAATATGAATTGTTCCGCAAGGAACAAGAATTGACCGGATCGAAGAAAGTGAAGGTTGAGTCTTCGTCGGGGACATTTAAACAACCCCAACAATCATTCTCAAGGAATGTGGACTCTCGTTCACGTTTCCAATCTTCTAGACCCTCGAAGAAGCCTGCTAGTTCCAACAACTCTCAGTCCAAATCTCAGTTTTCCAATTCTGTGCCTACGTGTAACCGTTGCGGAAAACTTCATCGTGGGGAGTGTTTGTCCCCTATTGTATGCCATGGTTGTGGAGAAAAGGGACACATACGTCCTGCGTGCCCCAAGCGAAGTGATGCGTGCTACGAATGTGGTCAAGTGGGTCACCTTGCTCGGAATTGCCCAAAAAAGAGGTTGGCAGCGTCTGAAAGTAAAGGCTCAGTCGCAAAGCCTAGTTATGTGGGTGGTTCCTCCCAATCAAAGGGGAATCCACCTAAGCCTCAAGCCAGAGTTTACCAGATTACAGCTGCCGAGGCGCAGGATGTGCCGGATGTCGTAACCGGTACTTTTCTCCTGAACTCTTTACCTGCTGTAGTATTATTTGATTCCGGTGCAAGTGTGTCTTTTGTTTCTAAATCATTTGCACGAAAGTTAGATGTTGTACCTTCTTTGATGTCTTTCCCTCTATCTGTTGATGTGGCAAGCAGGAAATCAGCCTGTGCCACCCAAATATATTATGACTGTGTGCTGACCTTAGATGAACATAATTTTGATATCGACATTGTCCCCATAGACACTAAAGAATTTGATATAATAGTTGGCATGGATTGGTTGGCCAATAATCTTGCCACTATTGCTTGTGCGAAAAGAATTGTTCGTTTATTCACGCCGGAAGGCGAAGAAATATTTGTGTATGGGGATAGACGAAAAAGGGAAGCCGCAGTGATTTCGGTAGCTAAGGCTCGGAAAAACTTAAGTAAGAGCTGTCAATGCTTCTTGGCTTGTGTGTTGAATACTAAGAAAGAAGGGAAAAACCTCAAGGATGTACCAGTGGTTAATGAATATCCCGATGTGTTTCCTGATGACTTACCGGGATTGCCACCGGATCGATCTGTAGAGTTTCGGATTGAATTGGTGCCGGGAGCTGCACCAATTGCGCGTGCCCCGTATCGTTTAGCACCTTCGGGAAATGAAGGAAATGATGGCACAATTAGAAGAATTGTTAGAGAAAGGGTTCATTCAGCCGAGTACCTCGCCGTCGGATGGGTACTCGGCGAGTTGAGCCCAGTTTTGGTCAGAAATTGTAATTTTAGTTAGCCCTTGGAATCTTTTGCCATAATAATTATAACACCGATTGTGAAGAATAATTAGATCAAAATAATTATTTAGGTTGATGCTGAAATTAATTAAAACTTACGACTAATGTATCCGGATCAAAATTAAGAAATTATAAGCTGTGAGACTTATAAATATTATATTATGAACCTATCTGTAGGGGTTTTGACGGGATAAGTCAATTGGAGACTATCACTCATACTTTGACGAATATAACTCGGTTTTGAGACCGAGAGCTTATTGTGCACCACTGTGAGTTCTAGCATTAATGTATTTATATGCATATCATGAATTGTATGTTATCGCTTTCGTATCATTCTTGTCATTTACATGCCTTGCCATCACATATATTATTGTTATCATAATATCACTCGGTTGATAAGTTGTTGATCATTCATTTGACCTCTCCGCCGAGACGGTGAGCCTGAGTGTGGTAACCTAGCGGAATCATAATGGTAAGCCTGAGTGTGGTAACCATTATTGCCTGTAAAACGATAAGCCTGTGTGTGGTAATCGTAAGGTATCACTGTAAACTGCATATCGATAAGCCTGTGTCTGTGGTAATCGAGCAGTAGATTGTAAACCCATTGTACGGTAAGCTTGTGTATGGTAACCGCAATGTGGTAGCTTATTAGCCATTAGTTGGCCTCCTGAGATCGTTAGTTGAATTCACGGCATTGCATGACATCATTCATAAATCGCATGGTACTTTAATCTAGAATCTCACTAAACAACTTTGTTGTTTACCCGTTAGTTGATATTTATTTTCAGGAACCGTTAAGGGCAAAGGCCCGACTGGCCCAAGTTGTTAGACATCGTTTGGAGCTCGGATAGGAGCTCAATATTTTGTTGATGATTGGGGTGGGAGTAGCAGACTTCCATTTTGGACTTACGCAAATTAATTAATGTTTATTAATTCATTTGTAATTAAATTGATAACTTAATCTTGTAACCCCAGTTACATTACTCCGTGATTTCCGACACTCTGTTGTGTTTTATGCAAAGTGTTTGGAATCACGTTGATGATTATTAAAGTATTGCAAAAGTTTAATTTGACCGTATTTCCGCAAGTACTCTGTATGAATTAATGTATAATGGTATCGAAATACTCGTATTAGTTGTATGGGTGTTTCAATAAACAAATGGCCGATATCGATACAACAGCATTTTTGTAACATCCCTTTTTAGAATAATTGCGTGTAATTATTTAAGTGGATGAATATTTTATTAACATTGGATTGGTCCAACTATTTCCCGTTTCGTGGATTGATACGTGTCGGGATTGAGATTGCGTGTCTCCGAGTTATAATTTTAGTGGATTAATTATATAATTGGGATCTCGGGATTAAATGGGTTAAAAGGATGTTAATATTGAAAATGTGATATCGGGGTTCGGGTTAATGGGTTCGGGACCGCTAAAAATAGAACGCGTATATATGTGTGTGCCTCCCTTTCTTTCCTTTCCCCTTAAGAAAACCTAAATATTGTGTACTGTGTGTGTGCGTGTGAGACTCCAGCAGCAAGAAGCTAGTTCAGAGGCAAGAAATTGGTTGCTGAAACTTGGATTAATCCTTGTCATCTCCATCTCCTTTGAGTTCTTGAAGTTGAGGTAAGAAAGCTTTAATTTGTAGCTTAAAATTCGTATTATGTGTTGGACCCTTGTGGGAAGGGATTGTTTGATGTGATATGATGAAGTTATATATGAGTTTTCAGAGTTTTGTGGCTGAAATCGGGTGAAAAAGGAGTTTTAACTCCTGGTCAGGTCTGGAAATCGAAGAACAGGGATGAAGATATGCGCGTGGTCGCGACGCGACTAGCAGGGGGCGCGACGCGACGAGGGCTGGGGGAAGACGCGGTTAACTGCTGAACCGGGTTTTGCTTGGGGTTTCGGGTTGGGTTTCGTAGGGATGTTTTGGCCAGGTTTTGAGTCGGGTTTCGTTCGGGATTTTGGGTCGGGTTCCGATTGGGTTTTAGGGGTTCCGTTGAGATTGTTTTGAGTCCGTGTCGGCTATGGTTTCATTATGAGTCGGTTATATGTGTTAATTGGGATTGGGATTAACAGTTTGAGATCCGTGTGATTACAGGGACGGGCCGACCGCGAGGTGAGCCGGATCAGAGATCGTAGAGTTCGGGATTTGAGACGGATTCTTCGATAGACAGGTGAGTACCCGAGCCTTTTTCCAAGCGAGCGCTCCATTTTTCTGAGTTGTGTTGTGCTATCTGTGTATATTGGGGATACTGTGTATGAGACAGGGATGTGGGCGTCAGGTATGATTTTATTATTACATATGTGATATATGTGTATGAGATGAGATCCAGTCCAGGGGTCCGTGATGAGTTCCATACGGACGGTGATTCGCGATGGGTGATCGCGCGGGTTGACTGTTCCTAACAGTTCATGGTGCGTGTATACACGGCAGGGCCTGTAGCCGATTCGCACCCGTGCTACAGGGTTTTCGCTAACTACCTCCGTACACGGTCGTTGGCCGGGGAAGTGTCCCCTTAGTGATACTGTGTGCAGGGCTTTGGATCTCATGTTGTTTGTTCATACCTGAATTATGTTGTTGATTGCCAGGGATAGGGATTGTGATGTGTGTATGTGCTATGTGTATGCGTGTTATGTGCTTACTGTGTAGAGTCCAACCCTCGCGTACTCACGAGCTTCCGAGCTTACGTATTCGAGTTTACAATGTTCAGGAGATTAGGGTCGGGATTGGTAGCTACGGTTGATGGCTTGGGACTGAGGATTAGCTGGAGAACATTGTGCCTGTTTGGGTTAGTCAGTTTAGTACCTTTTGGGATTTTGCAAATCAGTGGATTGTGTATGTATATGTGTTAACCTATGTATGTTAAAGTGTTTAATTAACAGTGTTTTGTAGTATCCTCTGACACGTGTTGTGTGGATTATGTGCGATCTTGCCACTTATGATTATGTGTTGACGTGACATTTATGGGATCAGGAGGGGTGTTACAATTATCTTCATTCCAAACTAGAAATTTTCACCCACACGTTATAGCAGGATAAAAAAGCGTTTTCATTTACAAATAAGTTAATATTGTATAAAATTAAATTTTTGTTATACCATAAAACATAGAGTCAATAATCTAGCATTAGAGAAATTTATATATGAAATAAATATATTTTATAAGTAAATATATAAAAGCATTAGAAACTAAATACGATTTAATGTCCATTAATTAATAGACTTGTTAATAAAAATTATCATTTAAAGTAACAATATTACAATCCGTAATACAATATAAAGTTTCTATATATTAAAACTACAAATAGTTAAACGATAAATAAATTTATCTATGAAAAAAAAACACAAAATATAGTCAGCTACAAAATAAAGATCGTATATAAACAAGTTATGTGGTGTCCGCGCGTTGCGACGGATGTATAGCTATGTATTTTTTTGTACTTTAATAGATACAGTTCAAATGATTAAAATCATACTTTATTTATAAATTAATTAATAATTAAAATTTAACATAAAAAAATCTATTAAAATTATAGTAATTAAAATTAAAAAATAAATTGAATAGGTTGGAGAAAAAGCTAATCACCAACCTCTCTCTCTCTCTATCTATATATATATATATATATATATATATATATATATATTTATTTATTTATTTATTTATTTATTTATTTATATTGTAACACCCTCAAACTAATCCACAATGCCACATAATTACCACATCAGCAACGATATAATATGATAATACCTACACTATTCCCAATACATACATGCAGAACCCTGATAATTTTAAAACTTTAATTACATAATTAAGTCACGGAAGTCTCTGATCAAATTACACAATAGCCGAAGAACACATAAACATTTCCCAAAAAATATAACTACCTCTAAAACAGGTAGCTAACTCCTCCAAAGATGTCACAGTAACCTTACTTGGGTACAACAGGCCTACTAGATCTCTGATCACCTGAGACACACACAACACACACACGGGGTCAGCTAACGCTGGTGAGAATGCAAGGGTTAGTGTACGATTATAAAAACTCAATAAAAACATGTAAGCTCACTGATAAAACGTTCAGCGTTCTCTACTGAACAAGTATATGAGATCCCACATGATACTCAATAGGTACTCAACTCGTGTGGATAAATCCACGTACCCAAATCCCTAGACCGCACAAAGCAGTCATCAGGACTCAAAAGGGAATTGGGAGCGACCCAACCCCTGCCCAGCCGTACGGTTTAGTATCTCAACAACTCAAGTGTCCCAAATCTCATATTTAAAACACAGTTCTCAATATAACACAATAATACGTGCATGATAGTATCTTAATAAAAGCTCGTAAGAAAACTCGTGATATCTCATAAAAAGCTCAGTAAAAGATCATGCATGTATTAATAAATAACCGTACAAGTATCTCAAGAAAAACATGCAAACTCACCTGCCCTGAAGTCTTACCACTTAGTCTCAGTTCCCTGCCCGTCCCCAACCCTATCAACTCGAGACCCTGGAATCACAACACAATTCTCAATATCACAATCACAACCCAACAACTCTGTACACAATACTCAGGCAACTCGCACGAACCCAAATACCCAACTACTAAACCCACACAACCCAAATACCCAAACACAAGGGAATAACCCAATATCACTAACTCATCCCTAAATAAACGCTTAAAATATATTTATTTTTCTGAATTCTCACGCGGCCGTGTAAGATTTCTTACGCGGTGGCGTAGCAGTCTCCTTACGCGGTGGTGTAGGATTTTTACAAGATGGTGTGACTGCAACCCACGCGGGCGCGTAGCAAAACCCACGCGGCCGCGTAACAAAACCCACGCGGGCGCGTAGCTCCATCTTTACACCACCCTGTAGCTTTTTACACTGGCTTGTAAACAAATACCTACGCTGCCGCGTAGCAAACCCTACGCGGCCGCGTAAACTGTCTGACAGCCATATATGCTATGTTTTTTACAGCTTCGATTTCATACCTCAAATCCCGATTTTGGTCCGTTTTCAGCTCTCGAATTTGACCAAAAACTCAATAAAACACATATATAAACTTACTTTAATCATCTCTTACAATTAACAACTCAAGATTCAAGATTTGGAGCTAAAAACTTACCTCAATTTCAACAAGGAAGATGATGAAGGAGTTGATTGCTTGAATCACAAATTTGAAGGCTCAATTCTTGCTTACAGATGCTGGAAATCAAATACACACACAACACACACGTAAATCTCTGGATTTGAAACTGAAATAATGAAGCAACCTAGCAACTAGGTGAAACTTATATACGTTTTCTCTTTAAACTCGTTCCGACACCCAATATCCGAACCCGCTATCATAAAATACAAACTTTATATCACCGGGTCCCAATTTAATTAATAATTCTCAATATTATAATCTCTTATTAAAACTTAACTCTGTCGCCCGGTTAGCCCAAAAATCTTATCACGTGACACTTCCACGTATAACTCAATAATTGACCCAACTCAATTATAATACTATAATCAACCCAATCACATAATTCCACGTCCCCGTCCCAAAAGTGGGATGTTACATATATATCATAGTTATTACAATAAACAAAACTTATGATATATAACCGAAAATGACAATAAACTAATATTATAGTAAAACAAAATATTTTCTTAAAATTTTTTATTGGTGTAGTTAATATTTGAAATAATAATGTTATTAATATAAAAAAAATATTTAATAAACTAAACATTACAAACTAATTAGAATTAATCAAACTTTATGTTAAAATGAATATAAAACAAAGTTGATTTTTTAAGTAATCACAAAGATACCGAAATAAGACATTATAAAACACAAAAATTATTATAACCAAAATAAATCTTATTTTTGAAGTGTCTAAGAATTAATTAATATTTAATTATATTAAATTTAAATCAAAAAATATAAGAACATGAAACATTCTCATTATATAAGTTACATATACATAATAATAAAATATGTATAAGCACACTTTAGCAAACCCTACCACTAAATAGTGTTTAACAAAAGTTTCTTTTAGTGCATTTTAGCACAATAAAATATAATTAATACTTAGAAATCCATCTCTAGCACATTTTAGCAAAGCTCATTTATAAATTATATTCTTTTGTTGATGTGTGAGGAATAAATTAGCAAAACCCACTTATGAATAGTGATTTCATTAGTGGGTAATGTATAAAGGTGTAATAACTATATCATAAATAATTTTATATATGGACAAAACACAAAATAAAACAAAGTATAAAAATAATGATTACTTTTAAATAGAAAAATTGAAAATGATAAGTAAAAGAATAGCACCACCATTGTCTATTGCTTGAAACATTTGCATTAGGGTGAACGGAGTACTGGAGCTGCTTCAGCTCGGCTTTGCCACCTCAGCCCCAGGCCGCCGGGAACACCACCCCTGGTGTCCGGCCCCGAGCAAATGCGACCCTTCCTCGGCTTCAGCTCCCCGCGTCTCTCTTTTTCTTTTGTTTGTTGTCTCTGTTGTTGCACCACACACAGAGTGTGTGTGTGTCTATATATATATATATATATATATATATATATATATATATATATATATATATATATATATATTTATTTATTTATCCTCTATAACTATATTCATTACATTTATTTACATACTATTTTTACAACTACAACATATTTATTCGTAATTTTTAGTTTCGTAATTTTTTTAGTTTTTACTTTCGTAATTTTTTAATTTTTAGTGTTTAGTTTCGTAATTTTATTATGTAATAGTTTTTAAATATTTATGAAATTAATTATTTTAGTATTAATTGTTTTGTTAATTAAAATGAATTTATTTAAAACAAATTAAGAAAGATGTAAATGTATAGAAAGATGGAAATGTATAGAAAGATGAGTATTTCCAACTTAGAAAGGTGGAGAGAGAAAAGCTGACGTGACGCTGAGTTGTACAGAAAGGTGGTTTTGGGAAAGATGGGTACACCCACACTCTTAGAGCTTCCATGTTCAAATCCAGGGTATTAGCCATTACACCAAACTTGCAACTTGCAATCATTTTCAAAAGTCTATAATCCATCTATCTATATCTATAATTTATAATCTATAAATACTATTAAATGAGTAACTAATGTGTCACCTGTCGGTCTTTTATTTAATTTGCTACGTGTCAAAACTTTTTTCTGCCACATGTGATTTATTAAACTCAAATTTTAATTCAAATCAAATCTATACACCTCTGATCTAAATAATCTAATAATTAATTAATTCAAATATAATAAACTCAAAAAAAAAATTATTTTTATGAATAATTATATTTTAAATATTTTTTTAAATTCCATTCATGTGTAAATACATGGTGTATAGTCTACTTCATCTATAAGAGTAGTATGTATTACACATGTCCACTCCTCATTGGACACGCGTTGGTAATTATATGTAATACAATTAGTTCTAATTTTTTTCCTTTTATAAAAAAGTTATTGGGTTTTTTGTTTGCAAGATACTATTTGTACTCATGTTAGGCTAACAATATACGGATTTGGATTGATTGAATCATGATCTAACAAATTTAATATCGAATTAGGTGGATCATAGATTTGATCCATTAATTAATGGATCATGATCTGACATGTGATCCAATTAATTTAAGCAAATGGATCATGATCCAATTACCCACTTAGTATGCACCTCATATGACCATAACCCTACCCATACAATACTCTCACCCCATCCCAGCCTACCTACCCGTCCATCCCTACCCACCCACCCTATCTAACCCAACCCCACTCATCCTATCTCACCCGACCCCTACTTACCTCAACCATCACCCCTACCCTTACCCACCTTACTAACCCACCCCAACCCAATCCAACCACCTACCCTATTTGTATCCTGCACACTTTACTTACCTCACTGCCACCAACCCCACCCTAGCTACCTCTACCTCATTCCACCACACACCCTACCCTACTTCATTCCCACATACCCAGGTTACCCTACCCTAACACCACCTAACCCTACCTTACCTCCACTCACCATACCCGACTCAACCCAACCTTATCTCACACATTCCTATCCTACACATACCCTACCCATCCCACCCACCCCACCCCACCCTTACCCTTAGTATACCATACCCCACTCATCCCACACATACTATACTTTATTCTCACCTCACCCACTTTATCATACCTTAACCCACTCATACCTCACCTTAATATGGCGGCGAAAGCAACCTACGCAACGGTGGCAACGACGGTGGTAAAGACGGCGATGGTGGTGATGGGGTGGTAGTGCCGGTGGCGACGGTGGTGGAAGTGGTGGTGGCGACGGCAGGGGCGGGGGTGACGAAGGCGACTGTGGCGACGAGGGCAGTGGTTGAGGTGGGGCTGCGATAAAGTGACGGTTCCAATGGCGGCGACAAGAGTGGTAGTGGTGTTGAGGGCGGTGGTGATGGTTCCAGAAACGACAGCGATAGTAGCGAGGGCTGTGGTAGAGTCAAAGGTGGCAGTGTCTGGGGTGTTGTGACGGTGGTGATGGTGGGGTAAGTGATGTAGTTTAAATATCAATTAAATGGATTGATTCAGACGGGTCATGGATGGATCCATTTGTTGATCCAACTAAATGGATTAATCTATTGAGAGAGTGTTTGGTTTTGCGTTATAAACGAGATTATTAGCTTATTACGTTACAATAACGTAAATAATTGGTTTAAAGTGTTCGGATTGCATACGTTATAATTGATTATTTGCGTTTAGAGTTAATCCCACCACACTTATTCTTAAGTTAAAAAATGTAGCTTATTTGCTTAATAAGTGATTATTTGGTAATTTACAAGTGAAAACGCAAATCCAAACACTTTAAAACTGATTATTTGATATTTATAATAGCAAACATCAGAAGCTAAACCAAATACTACATTTCCGGCAGCACTTTTTGTTACAGCTATTATCTGATTATTAGTTATCAAAACGCTACAACACTTTTTCAAACGAAAATCCAAACACCCTCTGAATCTTGAAATGAATCATTAGATTGTTTTTTATCCATTATAGCATGTAATTGGAATTGGATTTGATAGGTTTGGATAAAAAATAAATCCATTGACATATCTATAACTCGTGTCAACATTCAACAATATGATCGACTAAATGTATTGAAACAATTGGGTCATCTAAACATTCGTAACAATTCATAAGCATACTTTTCAAATATCAACCAATCAATACTTTTCCTATATATTTTCTATTTTCTATAATTAAATAATTACTATATCAAATATGATAAATAAAGTTATGATATAAAACTCAAAATCACATGGTAGTAAACTAACTCTTCAAAAAACACATCAAGATCAAACGAGATATCATATTTGTTGTTATTGACACATGACAAATTGATAAGAAAATATTAAGACGAAACCAAAATCAAATTTGGCATGAATCAAGACATTATAAGACTAAAAACATAAATCAAATGAAGGTTTAAAACCTTAGGGGGCGTATGGTTCACGGATTGGATTTTGATGGAATTGGAATCTAAGGGTGCGTTTGGTTCGCAGATTTTTTTGTCTGGGATTTGCATTTTTTCAAAGGATTTGCATTATGCAGCATTTGCATTTGTCAGGATTTTGTCAAAGAATCTGCATTATCTTATAGAAAAAATTTGTTAATCTGAAGAATGCAAGGTAACTGGGATTTAAAATCCTAGAGGGGAGGCTGAGTTTTTAAATTACAAAGAAGGAAGGGATTTATGAAATCCTGTGATTTTAAATCCTTACTGAAATCTGTGAACCAAACACAGGATTCTAAATGCAAATCCCAGGAAATCCACGAACCAAACACCCCCTAAGTTTAGTGTATTTGAACAGTTGAAAACCAAAGATAACAAAGTAAGATTTAGTTAGATTCCATCATAATCCATGATTAAAGGAATTCAACATTACTTCACATTTTTAATGGAATTACAAATTCCTTAAAAAGAGAGCTTTCAATGGAATGTTTTATAAAAATCAAGTTGTTCATTTTTGTAAACCAATGCTTTAAACACTAATCCAATCCGTTCAATGGAATGTTTTATAAAAATCAAGTTGTTCATTTTTGTAAACCAATGCTTTAAAAAGTGCGTTTGGTACAGAGAAAATAAATGAGGAGAAATGGAAATGGAAATCGGGGAGAAATGGAATTGAGGAGAAATGAAATTGGGTGGAGAATTGGAATTGTGTATCTTGTTTGGTATCAACAGAGAAATAAAGAGGAGAAATGGTGGCTCAGGTGGAGTCGAGACACAAGACAGTCAATTCTCATCATTTCTCTGCCAAATGGAGAGAATTGCATTTCTCCATATTTAGCCTTCAAACAATTCCCAGAGAATTCAATTCTCCGCCCAAAAAATGAGAGCATTTCTCCCAAACAAGAGAAATCACAATTCTCTCCCTTCAAATCTCTTTACCAAACAGCCCCTAAAATTGAAATCCAATTTCATCAAAATCCATTCCGTGAACCAAACACCCCTTAATCAAATTCATGTCTTAAATATTCGAAAGAGAATATCAGGGATTTAAAAGACAAAGGTGTATAAAATAAATGGGTTGGTTTTTTAATATTGACATTTATATATTAAATGTTGTAATTTATAAATATGTAAATAAAAAATATAGAAAAATCACATAGTGTTTGATTTAATTGGTTTAGAAGGGACCAGGATGAAAACAAACATCCTTTAAGTGTTTAAACTGTAAGTTAAATGATACTACAAGGACTTAAAATATAAATTATTAGTCATTAATTTATTTAAAGTATTTTAAAGAAAATAAATTAATGATTTAGACCAATTAACACAACACAAAAGGAAAAGTTGGTATTCAAAGAGCGTGTCTTGGGGCAAGGCGGCAGTTGATGTAAACCTTGTCTTTTTCCATTTGTCAAAAACACAAACGTGATTTACGGTGTAATCAAAATCTTGAATTTTCAATTTCTTATTAATGAAACCAATCTTCACTCACTAATCGAATAAAGTTATTTATCAGACCATAGTGATTATTATAAATTTATTACCCAGAATCCCATATGATAATACTTTCAATTTAAATTACCAAAAGATAGTAGTTTTGATTTTAATTCATAAAATATGATGGTTTTATCATTTTTTACTTAAATTTTTTTATCAAAAAATTGTCATTTTCTTCTTTTTCAACTTTTAAGGGTTAACTAATATTTATCAAATTTTATAAAAACACTAATTTTGTATAACGGAACATTACAAATTACCGATTTTATAAACTGAAACTTATTAAATACCATTTTTATAAATGTTATGAAGTTTTATAACACAAACTCAAACATTATATACTAACTTTAAAGATAATAAAAAAAATCAATACAATAAGTTCAAAACGTGAAACTTCATTTCTAAGTTTACAATATTAACCATAAACGTTTAAAATGAACAATATTCACATAAGCCTTAAAGAAAGTACCAATTAACAATTCACAAGTATCAAAAAGTTAAACAAATCATATTCGATCAATCAACTTAAAAAAAGAATTAAAATATTATAAGTATGTATATTTTAAATAATTCACGCGTGTCCATCATGTAAATTGTTAAACGAGCAACAAATCCTAAACACTTGTGATTTATTTAATATTTTTATTTTTTTAATATATGTTGATTGGTCGAATATGAATTATTTAGGTTTTTTTATAACTGTGAATTGTTTATCAAGATTATATTAAATGCTTATGTGGATATTATTTTATTTTGAATGTCAATAACTAATGTTGGAAACTGAAAATAACTTTTTTACATTTTGAACTTATTGTATTGATTATTTTATCATTTTTAAAGTTATCATTTAATACATGAATTTGTGTTATAAACTTTCGTATCAATTTATAAAAACCGGTATTCTATAAAGTTTCATTCTATAAAATCGGTAATTTATAAAGTTTCATTTTATAAAGTCGGTAATTTATAGTATTTGATAAATATTAGTTTTTTTTATAAAGTCACTTTATTGGTTTCGATTTGGAATGATTGGGTTCCGGAATCATAAGATTTATGGTTCAAAATCTACTCGCTTCCTTAGCTAAATATTTCAATCTCGATTCCGATTTTGATTTTGTTATGTTTAAGGTTCTAGATTCGGATTTAAATATCTGGGTTTTATGTCCATATTCTAGATTATTTAGTTTCAAGTTGAACATTATAGAAAAGAATAAATAATAACATTACAGTGGCAGACCCAGGATTGCCTGTGGCACAAATTTGAGCTGTGTTTCCGATTTTATAATTTCATTAATTAGATTGGTCGAGTCGGGTTAACAGCCGATAAATATTAATTGAATTTCCATAAACTTTTGGATTGAATAAGAATAATGCTATTGACTATTGAGTTTGGTGAAATGAATCAAAATTATAAATAATAATGCCTTATAGGGTATTTCATTTTGAGCTTTATATTATTAATTCATTGTTTTTTATTTGTTCCATTAAACTATAAATAATTATATTACAAATTTATTTATTTCATTGAAGGTTATAAATTTTTTTTGAATATATTATTCTAATAATCTTTTAATATTTGAAAAGCACGGTTGCACGTTTAAAAAACCACCGGTTACACAAACAAAAAGTCCGTAAAAAATTACATTACGAAATAAATTTATTGGCGGAAGGACCTGTGGCACATGCCACCCCCACCTCACACTTGGGTCCACCCCTGAATAACAACAACAACAATAATAATAAAGTAAATGACATGTCATAAAAAATATGTTATGTCATCGTTTGAATAAAAAAACCGTCATATCAGCATACTTACCGGTCATAGGTACCATATGGACAGGTCACCTTTAAGTACAAGTACCATCCGGTTTAAAAAAAGTAAGTTAGTCATATCGATAATTTCAGTAAAATAACATACATTTGTATGACTTTATCCCTATTATAATTAATAACTTATTAGAATAAAAGTTGTAGTCAGGGTTGAAGGTATAAAAATATATGGTTGATAAGTTATTAAATAATAACATAGTTAAAGTTATATTGTAAGTTATTTATTAAAGAAATTTATAATATTTTAAGTTTCAAAACGTGAAAATACAATAGATAAATAGAAATTTTAGATTACATCATATTAAAAGTTATTTATAATTCAAAAAAATTAGAAAATTTAATAATGATATATTTTGATTATTTGTTATAAAATAATCAACTTACGTTCTTAGGGCTCGTTCGTACGTATAGGGTTTAGGGCGATCGATTAGACTCTTAATACCCATAATCGAAGAACGAGCCCTAAGAACGTAAGTTGGATCGATCGCATGAAAAATGAACTGGGTTTATAACCGGGTAATAAAATCGGGTGATTTTAAAAAATGGGTTGCCATGTAGATAAAACCGGGTATAATATAAAAACGGACAGCCACGTCATTAAAAAATTGTCCACGTAGGCATCGAAACTGGAAGCAATCGGTTAAAAGGTACGCTAACTACCAAATTGGAACAATTTTGAGTTTGACTACCAAATGTGCACAAAAGAAAGTTTACTACATAAATGTGTACAAAGTTGAAAGTTCAGAGCTAGTTGATGTCATTTTCCCTAAAAAATAGTATCAAAACTAATAAACAAATTTAATATCAAAGCAAATAAACAAAGTTAAACTCAAAACCAACAAATAAAGTTGAAATTAAAACCAACAATAAAATGTTACCATCAAAACCAATAAGTAAAGTTAATATCAAAACTAACAAACAAAGTTAGCCATCCGCAGATATGCATATCAGTGCAAGCTCAATATATATTTAAATGTCATTGTAAATATATATAACCAGATATAAATTGGTAATAAAAAAACAAATGTCAATATTATATATATATGTGTGTGTGTGTGTATAATCGGTCCTGTACCTCTTTGAAACATAATATTAGTATCGAATACCGAACCGATTGTAGAATTTCGGTACCGGTACGGTTTCAGTTTGGTTTTGAAAAATCGGTAAAGAATTTCACTCCTTCACCGGCGTTTTCTATATATGCATGTGGATAGTGATAGATCTAGAAATAAAATTTATAGGAATCAGTTTAAAAATTATCACACTACTATAAAAAAAAGCTCAAATATCAAGTCCATTTTATTAAAAGTCCTTTAAAATTTGGATTTTTTTTGTGTTTTGAAAAAGGAAACTTGACTCTTAATTAAAAACCAGAATCAAAATATTTTTGACGATATGTATAATGCATGAAAAATTCTTTTATTGGCCTGCTTGAACCCCTAACATTATAACATAAATTTGTCCATGCATGCAGGAAATCATTTCGTAATTAATAAAATGGTGTAATCTAGCCGAGTTAAGTCAAGTAGTGTCGAGCTCGACTTAAGCCTCCCGATTGAAACTTGAAACTTTGCTTGAGCCTAAATTTTCAAGTTTAAGTTCGAACTCAATAAAAATAATAATACGTTTGAGCCTAACTTGACTCGACAATTTATTAAAAAGAAAAACCAGTGACTTTAAATCTACAAAAGGGTCTTATATTTATGTAATTATTGATTAAAAAAATCTTAAAATAAATTTAGAAATATATACAAGCTTTTTAAGATATTAATAGGCATTCAAATAAAAATTATGTTTTTATGAGAAAATAATACCTATTATCTATTAATAATAGAATTGAATTAAAGGGTCAAATTTTTATACCATCAATATACAGGGTCGTTCCTATCGTTTTTTGGGCCCTGGGCAAAATTTATAAACGACCCTCTAAACATGTATAATATATAACATTTAAAGATCAAAAAAAACAATCATGTAAATATGTACGTATATATCACAATCAAACAACTAGCAAAACAAGTAAACTACTAGTATTAGTCTAGGTATTAGAGGAAAAAATTTTTGGGCCCCCTTGGCTGTTGGGCCCTGGGCAGTAGCACATGTTGCACACCCCAATGGGCCGGCCCTGTCGATATATATTTTGAAAAGAATTTGTTTACACATAAATTACTTGTATTAATGTGGTAATTTTTGAGGATTTGACACTTTTTAATAACGTCTTGTTAACATGATTATTTAATGGTAGTAAACAATAAAATTTCTAAATATATCAAAACATTGTCAAAAGTGATCTTTTTAACTTTCGCATAAATCAACATCTGCATTAACAACACAAATCGACAAGAGACGTCACGCCTATTTATCTCTTATTGGTACAAATAATAATCAATTACTAAAATTATCATCATAAAAGTAAATGTACCATATCGATACCTTATAATGAAATAACCAAATATGTTGTTATCATATGACTTAAAGCATTCATTAAATATCATTTTAATATAGCAAAGAAGACATGCACATGATTTGATAAATAATTTACCTTTTAATTCTTTATCGTTTGACGTTTCATCTCTATCCACTGTTGCTACATCATCGACTTCTCCAACCAACTGCTACATCGTTCTCCCCATGTAGCAACTCGATTAAAGGATTTGAGTCGTATAGCAACAGTCGATTGAAGGATTGGAGCAATCGACGATGTAACAACAGTCGATACAGATGTAACGTCAAGCAATAGAAAATAAGATCGACATGGGGAGGATAAAAAGGAGGGTACCGTGTTTTTATTAGGGTTTAAAAGGGTAGTTTAGGTATTTCAATAATAAATTAATTAAGAAAATGATATTTTATAATTTTTTAAATAATAAATAAATATAAAATACTTATTTGGATATGTATATGTATGTAAGATTTAAAAGTTTCGAAGGATAATTTGGTAGAAAAATTTACAAGAATATATGCATAATATTTAAAGTTTACAAAAATATATACGGAATTTCTTCTTGACAAATTAAATAGTTGATATATGATTAATAGGATGGGTTGATTATGCTAGGGAATGCAAAAGAAGCCACATCCTTTTCTATGATGATGATACTCTACCATTTAATTGATTAGGTCTATGACTCTATGGCATGGTGTTCGAGCCCACGATCACGAGCAGTGAGCGGACCTAACCACCGAAGGGACCCGTTGCACAAATTTTCTTCACGCACGGTTTAAAAATTCATTTGAGTATATTGGTCGTGCTGAGCTAACAAATAAATATTTATAATTTAAAATAGTACATATAAGTTAAAATTCTCTTTAGTTAGCTTTATAATTAAAAATTTATGGCTTACCGGAATGATCCCTAAAGAGATCGTGCATGATGGGTTGAAGGATTTGAAGATTATAATTATGTGTTTGTGGTTGTGTGATGTTATCAAATTTATTAAAATCATTTAATTGACCTTCAAAACTATCACTTTCCAAAAACTTCATTTTGAAAATTTTATCTACTGATAGATATTATAAAATATACGATTAACAATTAACAATTAAAGAGTAATTAAACTATATAAATACAAACTTTCTAGGCTCAAATATCATTGGTGTTTAGTTTTAATTTGAGCTAAAAATATCATTGGGTTTAATTTTTGATAAAAGTATTCGGTTTTATTTGTTTTATTTTTATTAATTATTTTGACATTAAACTTTTAATTTTTTTTTTGTTTTGTTTGAAGTATACATTTTTTTTAAAATCAAGTTGCATACTTAGATTTTTTATTTTTTTGATATTATAAGTTGCATAATTAAATTTTTGTCGATTACACACATGAAATTTCAAAAAAAAAAAGCACTATGAAACGAGACTATTGAGGAAGGGTTCTGTTGCACGTGCTAGTGGGCTACCCCTCTCATACACATAGGTCCGTCTATGATTACGAGGTTATACACATTTAAAACCAATTAAAATTCTTCTATTAAATACGATTGATATGACCTGATAAAAACACCCAAGATTTTTAAATCTGAACCCATATTTAGAAATTTTCAAAATAAATCCATCTTTAAACTTGGATGTTCCATGTAAGAAGTGCACCGTTCTTTTTTTTTTTTTTTTTTTTAAATTATTTTTAGTCTTACATTTGTTAATTACATTATTTCTCTAAGCCTATGCCCTTTGGGTTTACCCATTTTGTAATCAATGATGATTTAGATGATACTTGTCTCATATATCAAAAGACAATATTTTTATTGTAATCTAATTAAATTACAAAGCATAATCACCAGTATTATGTAAATATGATTAATTGAAAAAATATTAACTTAATTATTTTGATTAAAAATACAATAGAAGTGTTTTTGTTTTTATGAATACAAAAATGAGTTTATTACGAAAAAACCCAACATTTTTTCATGTTTTTCGTGTTTTCGCCCTTTCATTTATTTTTTTCCATAAAAGTCATCAAATATTATTTTTTTTGGTTTAGTGAAATTTGGACATTAAAACTCAGTTTTTCAATTTTTAAAAATCGGGTTTAGTATCCAAATTTCACTAAACCAGGAAAAAAAAATTAACTTAAGGAGTTTTATGAAAGAAAATAACATAAAGAGACTAAAACATAAAAAATAAAAAACTTGTTTGTTTTTTCCGTAATAAACACTGTATAAAATATGATTGTATCATCTTGTCAGATACATGTGAATATAATTATACCTTTTGACAATTCTTATATTTTTCGATCCCTTTTTGCTACGCGTAACCTGCACTATAGCACTAGGGGTGCAAACGTAAAATGCTATAATATGAAACATTAAATGCAAATAGATAAAAGTATAAGGACTAAAACTGAAAATATCTGAGACACCAAATCGTGCATGGTTGATTCCTTCGCCCATCGCCATGTCCACGATCCACCGTATCTATTCACGTACAACATAATAAATAAATAAATTAAATATATACTTAACTATTTTAAATAATTTAAATCATAGTTTTGTTTATCATTAATATATTTTCATGATTGTTAAATATGACTTGGCCAAAAGAAATAGAAAAATGCAAATTGTAAATTTGATGGGATAAATGTTTGGAGTAGGATAACTCAAGAGGAAGCGTCACAGCCTAGGTTTGGGCCACCATCTCTCTCGATCTGTATTCATGAATGCAATGAGCAGAAATCTCACTCACCGGCCTAAACGACGAAGGCCATAAGGGCCATTATGCATGAAGTCGTACGCCACAAACGGAATTGTGTTCAATCAGATACCAGTTAAGGTTTATAGTTTTCATTTTCACTTATATATTGTAATCTAAGGGTGTTCCAAACCGGATATCTGAAATTTCAGATAGTGAATTTTGCTATCCGAATCCGAATCCGAAATTTCGGATTATCCGAAAATTCATATTTTTTTTTAACTTTTTTAAAATTAAATCAAATATTTAAATATCTAAAATACAAATTCATATAACCAAATACATATTAAAGATAAATATATCACAAACTAAATTTATCCGAAAAATTATTTTTGTTCAAAACGATTAAAAAACTAAAATATATCAAATATTAGTTAATAAATCTATAATACCAAGATAAAACTAAAAATATACATTAAAATAATAATAAATACTCAATATTATGTAAATAATCAATCCTAAAGTTATAAAAAAATTTAAAAAAAAATAATCACATATCCATGGTTATCTGAAGCATTATATATGGGTATCAACCTTTGATACCATTGGTTTGGAGTCAGCTATGTCACTCCCAACTTGTTCATTTTAGTGGCGACTTCGTGTTGTCACTAACTGGAAAATGTTGTTGTCACGACTATGTGTCTTTGATCACCCTGGAAGCGTTTCCTCATGATTATCGCTTTTGCTATAATACCGTGTTTATAAATGAAGAATATTCTGATTATGTAGCAAACTTGTTGATTTCATTATTAAGTACTCGTCGGTTTTTGTTGACCAAACATTTTTTTTATTCTATACTTTTTAAGAGATAAAAGGAGCTAAGTAGTTAAGAGCTGGAGAGAAGAAATAGGAGATCTACATTGGTATTTCACATGACTTTTGTAATCAATCTATGACGTAGAGATGGTGACCAGACTGATCTCGGGCCGCATACAGTACATTTTGAGGTTTGTATGATATTAGTGATTTTATTATGTTAATTATACTTATATGATGACGTGACATTATGATTAAAACGTGTGTTACATGTTTATTGATTAAAATCATTTAGTATAGAATTTAAATTAAAAATAAAGATTTTAATAACCATGCTTTTATCCCATTCAATCCTTTTATGTATTAAAGATTTAAATTTATTTTTGGGATGATTAAGTCGTTAGAAAAAATAAAATTAATAAATTATTATTATGTGAATATCCACATATAAATTAAATAAAAATATGTGAACCATCTTTCATTTCCTAAACATTGTATTAGTCCACTTAATATGTTGCTGTTGGATTATCAATTAATTCCCCTTGAGACTTCCTAAATCTATATCTATCTATACTATTAAAAGAGTAACTATACTCATTTCTGGTGAAGCCACGTGTCGTTACCATGAATTGACACGTGTCATTTATAAATTTTAAAATAATAAAGAAATTTAAATCAAATCTATCCAAATCTAATATAATTTACTTTTAAATTCAAATCAAATCAAATCAAACAAAATCTAAAACTCTACTAACTTACTAATTAAATCTATCCAAATCTAATATAATCCACTTTTAAATTCAAATCAAATCAAACAAAATATAATAATCTACTAACTTATTAATTATAAGATAATATAATAAAAGTTTAAAAAAATATATAAGAAAATAATTACTCTTCATATATATTTAGAAATATACAAAATTAATAGGTCATAATAAATAATAATATCATCTTATATACTTTTGTTTAAAAAATAATATTTATATCTTTATCTTTTTATTTATTATATTTTATATGTATTAAAAATATCCGCGTAATACGCGGGTAATAAACTGGTTAAACATTATATAAAGGGAAAATGACATCAAATAGCTCTGAACTTTCGACTTTGTACACATTTATGTAGTGACCTTTTTTTGTGCACATTTGGTAGTCAAAATTTCAAAATTGTTCCAATTTGGTAGTTGGCGTACCTTTTAACCGGTTGCTTCCGGTTTCGATGCCTATGTGGACAGTTTTTTAATGACATAGTTACCCGTTTTTATATTATACCCGGTTTTATCTACGTGGCAACCCGTTTTTTAAAATCACCCGGGTTTATGAAACACCCATACAATAATAATCCATGTTTAAGTGTAATTAACAATAAATAGTACAATAATACTTGCGGAATTAGGGTAGAATTAAAACTTTTACAACTAATGCATCACAAGTGATGCATCCGATTAACAACTATTAATTCTACGAGGTTACAGGTCATGATCCTGCGAACGAATAGTTAAGGCCGGGAAGTCGGCTACCCAAAAACCCATCACAAACAACCAAAGCTTTACCGTTAGTCTCGAGTCTACATTTTGAATAGTGAGAAAGATTATACGCTTCCCGCTCGATATCTCAAACCTGCAAAAGGTTACAACTAAAGGGGTAAACAACAAAAGTTGTTTAGTGAATTCTAAGATTAATATAAATAACAATTACATGCTAACCATGTCTATCCAACACATATTTTCTATCAACCAAAGATAAATGGGCCAATGATGGCCAATGCCAAGTTAGAATGGGATCACCTCATCCTCGTTGAGGACTATCAGTGTCCCATATCAATTATTCACCTATTCGAATTCACAACAATATGCCTCATCTCACTGAGTCCTATTAACATTCTCGATATTTATTAATGTCACATGTTCCACCGTCACCGCCCGGCCTAGCCGAGTCAAGGTGGGGAACCAACTCAACTCTTGGAATCCATTACACCGCTAGACATAGTCGTGCCGAAGTGGGGATTCCAACGCGTGTCATAGTAGCACGTTGTAACGCTTTTACAAAGATGCCTTACCAAATCTGTGAAGACCTCCCCTCCCGGGGCAGTCCTCAGAGTCTAGGTCCCACAAATTGCAATACGATATCAATCATACTAAGATAGGGTAATTAAATTGCGGAATAATAAATTACATGTACATACAGATTAGGATTTAGGTTAAATATAGATTACATATTTCAAATTAAAGTTATAAAAGGGTACCATCTAATCTAATCATTACATCATAGAATAATATCAAATCTACCCAAAACCACAACATTTGCTGTCTCCCAATCAGTACCAAAAGGTTTTGTTGTGTAGTGGTCTATGATACTTCTGTCTTGATCTTTAATAGACCTAAGAGCTAGGTCCAGCAGGTGACTTTCCTTTATCTTTACCTGTAAAAAAATATTATGTAGCAACTGTAAGCAAAGCTTAGTGAGTTCATAGATTTTCAAATTAAACATGCAATGTCAAGCGGATCATCAGTCTAGCGTGATATGTCTTGGCTGCCGCTACAACCCTCATGATTGAGACATAGAAGTCATAGAGTCGGATGATGCTCAGGCCACGCTCACGCTTAAATCGTGGGGATCAGCCACATACTGGGCTAGCTACCAGTAAATCAACGTGGCGGAACATCGGAGGTCATTACCAAGTTCAATAGAACTGGTGAAATAGCCAGGTCTAGAACAATAGACCAATCGGGGGCTAATCAAGCTGAATCAATATGTCAAGTATATGCGATAATGAAGCATATGTAATCAATGTCATGATAGCAATAATCTCAAAGCAATGACAGAAATGAACTGTGAATGTAATATCATATGAAATGATAAGTCAAATAGCTATCATGATCCACTGGGCAACACCGAACCATAGTGTGCACAGGTCACAATCCAGCTGATAATATGAATGTCAAATCAATCTAACATCAACAATATGTCTCAACCGGAAATTCAAGCATGTTAAATCTGAATATCTATAACTCACAGATCTGGGTCTTTATCAAACAGATGTAAAATCTGCCACCTGAGTTATCTCTGGATTTTATCTTTGTCAATTCTGTTCTCTGTCAAATCAAGTCTTTGACCCTCTTTTAAGTCTTTAAATCTTTGTATCTATGTTCAGAATTTCACTGAACCTGTCCAGAATTATAATATCAGTATCATGTCATATCAATGTCATCATCTTTTATCTTTAAAGTCATTTATTTCATCTGATTCTGATAACTGATAAATCATTGGTCATTTTGTCAGTTCTTTTCCTTGTTTCTTTGGAATTCTCAAAAGATCTTTATAATTATATTTGTAATCATCTTACTTTATTGATCTTTAAGCATTATAATCATTTTAAAATATCAAAAATCATTATTTGATTTCGGACCATCCGGATTCGGATCATCCGGATCCGGACCAATCCGAACCGAAATGGCAACCCGTTTTTTAAAATCATCCGGGTTTATGAAACACCCATACAATAATAATCCATGTTTAAGTGTAACTAACAATAAATAGTACAATAATACTTGCGGAATTAGGGTAGAATTAAAACTTTTACAACTAATGCATCACAAGTGATGCATCCGATTAACAACTATTAATTCTACGAGGTTACAGGTCATGATCCTGCGAACGAATAGTTAAGGCCGGGAAGTCGGCTACCCAAAAACCCATCACAAACAACCAAAGCTTTACCGTTAGTCTCGAGTCTACACTTTGAATAGTGAGAAAGAATATACGCTTCCCGCTCGATATCTCAAACCTGCAAAAGGTTACAACTAAAGGGGTAAACAACAAAAGTTGTTTAGTGAATTCTAAGATTTATATAAATAACAATTACATGCTAACCATGTCTATCCAACACATATTTTCTATCAACCAAAGATAAATGGGCCAATGATGGCCAATGCCAAGTTAGAATGGGATCACCTCATCCTCGTTGAGGACTATCGGTGTCCCACATCAATTATTTACCTATTCGAATTCACAACAATATGCCTCATCTCACTGAGTACTATTAACATTCTCGATATTTATTAATGTCACATGTTCCACCGTCACCGCCCGGCCTAGCCGAGTCAAGGTGGGGAACCAACTCAACTCTTGGAATCCACTACACCGCTAGACATAGTCGTGCCGAAGTGGGGATTCCAACGCGTGTCATAGTAGCACGAGATGCCTTACTAAATTGGCACGTTACATTACCACAGTACGTACTACTAATGACTCCAATCCAAAGGTGAGAACAAACATGCTTGCGGCCCAACGTTATAAACCCGGGTGACTTCTTAATTTCATACGGTGTTATAAACCCGGGTGATTTTAAAAACGGGTTGCCACGTAGATAAAATCAGGTATAATATAAAAACGGGTAGCCACGTCATTAAAAAATTGTCCATGTAGGCATCGAAACCGGAAGCAACTGGTTAATAGGTACGCCAACTACCAAATTGGAACAATTTTGAAACTTTGACTACCAACTGTGCACAAAAAAAAGTTCACTACATAAATGTGTACAAAGTCGAAAGTTCAGAGCTATTTGATGTCATTTTCCCTTATATAAATGTACAGTCTTTAACTAAAGATACATATTTTATAACAATTTTTATTAAATGTAGTGTATTTCTTAAATTGTGTATAAAGTAAACATACGTTAAATGTTAAAAAAACAGTAAAAATTAAAAAATATTTTAATAAATACTTCGGTCAGTTTGTTTTAACAGTTGGGATGAATCTCAAAACTGTTGGCTGAATTGACATTCATAGTTTACGAATGCCAAACCGTCAGACTGTAAAATGGAATTTCAAACTAGCTGAATAAGCTAATTTTCTCGATTTCAGTCTAACGGTGTTTACCGCTCTGTAAAAATATATTATACATAATAACAAAAAATTTATATGAAGCATGTTAACTTTGTTTATAGTTTTTTAAAAGATCACTTTTATGAAGCATAACAAACACAATATAGATAATTTATATAGGGTAATTAATTTCCTTTTAAAAATTAACATGACTTGCAAGAAAACAAAAAAATTAAATACATGTAGATTACATGCTTTGCTAAATTAGTTGAATACTTGACTATTGATAATGACAAATAACAACTAACTATAACTAGAATCAATTTTTATATTTGTACCGTGAGGTCATGTCACTAGGTTGCAACCGATCATACCGGTTACAAAATAGGTGCGTACTTTCAGTTTTGTTTTAATATAGATTCTGTACTTTTCGTACACATTAACGATGTATACTTTAAATGTGTTTCGTTTTGATAGTCACGATAACCTGAAAACCTGATATACCGTTCACAATCTTACGTAGATGATGGCGTTGAATTAAAATTGAAAAATAGCACAAAATAGGTGTGTACTTTCAAAACTGAAAGCACACATCCATCGAAAAAAGTAATACAAAATTGGAACTACACACCTATTTTGTGCTATTTCTTTAATTATAACTCAACGTCATCATCCACGTAAGATTGTTACTGGTATATCTGGTTCCCATGTAATCTCGACTGCGATACGAAACACATTTAAAGTATACATTCTAAACGTGTAAAAAAATACACAACATATATCAGAACAAAATTAAAAATACATACCTATTTCTTGTCATTTTTCATAGTTTAAAAAAAGAAGGTTGTTATCTTTTATATATTATTAAAATTGGACTACTATCAAAACTATCGATTATTATATATTACAATTATTACAAAGCATTTAATATATAATACGTGACTAACATTATACAAAAATCAAAGAGGAACCATACACCAATCATAAACAACAATTTAGTTAAATTATATGTCAAAATTATATGATATGATATATAAGAAATTAGAATATGATGCATAAAAAAAAACCCTTCAATCTTCCAACCCAACTTTTTAGATTCTTCATACTCTTGTTAAATAACACACGTAAACAATAAATGCCTACCAAACTACTAGGGTTTTAGCTTTCAATGTCACCCAAAAACATTAGTAAATGAAACAAACCTTAAATTTCATGGTATGCAACTACCCGTGGTAATTTCGGTCCATTCAAACAAATGAGTCAAACGGATTAACGACAAAAAAGTTAAAAATTTGTCATAATATTGAAATTTTTTTCAATAAACAATTTCTTTAATACACCGTTTTATAAATTTTCATTTTAAAAAAAAAGTTATGTTCTAGCTTAGTTTTTTACTACGGGTGAATTTAACTGTCCGGCCCGTTTGGTCTGTTGGATCAAAATGGTCACCCCTGTATGCAACTATGCATACATGCGAATGTGCCAGGACACAGATGCTCTAGCTCATGTATGTGATTTATGGTATTATACTATGGTGTACGAATTGTTCACACATACGAATCCAAAGGTAGCGTTTGTTTGTCGGTTATAAATTATAATCATATACGACACGAGTTCATCTTGTTTATAGACATGAAAAACATATATCTTTTTGCATGTTATATGAGAAAGGGTTTAAACATATTTATATGATGTTTAAGGTTTGTAACATTAATATTCTAAAATTCTAAACAAGTATTTGGGAAGTTTTTGTTGAATTATATATTTGTATTTTGATGATTTTGGAGCTAATTAATTGGTATTTTAAGCGATCAAATGGTGGGATCATCAAAGTATGTTGTCTATAGCCTATAAGTCTGCTGGAGACCGTCTGACTTTTTACTTTTGACATACAAAATGTTTAGGCATAATGCTAGTTATTTTGATATACAAAATGTCATTTTTCTAATTTGATAAAATAAATTCAATTAAACCTATAATATATACTTGATTAAAAAAAAGAAATTTAACATTTTTGGACCATATCTTATGCACAAGACATTAAAAAATGTCATCATAAACAAACTCCTAAAAATGACGTTTCTTTCATCGTAATGCTTACGAAGTAATAAGAGTAAATTACAGAAATGGTCTCTGTGGTTTGCATAAAACTTTGTATACGGTCTTCGTGGTTTTAAATTTGCATAAATGGTCCTTATTTTACCATCCAACTTTTAGATTTATCTAATTTAGCTACTAAACTATTTTTTGTCTCTTTAGCCACTAAATTTTATTTTACTGTTCTACATTGAGAAAAATGAATAAAACTAATGGTTAAATCGGTGCAAAATATTATAGTTTATTGGTCATATCAAGATAATTTTCAGTTGTTAAATCAGTAAAAGATCACATACAAAAAATAGCTTAGTGGTTAAATTGAAACAAAAAATAATTTAACGAATAAATCAATTTTTTTTTTTGAAAATTAAATGGTCACACGGCGGTTACTGAACTTTTTTAACATGCAATACCCGAAAATAAACCATGGAGAAGAGTCGAAGAAGAAGAATCAACGATTCAAATGGGATACACTGATAATGGCATGGCTTTCAAGAAGTGGAATCTCTCTACCGATCACATACATGGTTTGTTTATAAGAACTTATTCATAATGTCAACTGTGTAATTACGTTCTAATCAGGATTTTGAATCGAATCAATAGAAGTTTACAATGTGTGTTTCTTCTGTTACAGAGTTCCATTAATTGCTTCAGTTTCATAATTCTAGCTAAGAATAATTATCAAGAGTTGAATGTGATACGGTTATACTTATACACTTTGGCATAAACTTATCTTGTTTCGTGAGGTACTTTAGGATATCAAATCTCTTTATGTGAAGAATTTATCCAATCTTATGTTAGGATTCACTCTTCCATACACAATAATGGTTCCCAGAAATAAAAATTTACACGTTATTTAGGGGTTTAGGGTTTAAGAATTTGGATGCATTAAGCCATTAATGATAATTGCTGAGTATCTTTCCAGTTTCCATGCCCCCATTCTTCTTCCCATGTAACAATTTGCAATCTACTTATGTTCAGAGTATCTATTTAGGGTTAAATGCCTTAGCTACTTTACTTTAGGTTAATTGATTAATGTATGTAGTAATCTTTTGGTATTTTACCAATTTATAATCAATGTATGCGGTATGAAAACATTCAAGGATTCAACCAATAATCTATGCTTCATTACATCGCTCCGGTCTTCATCTCCACTCCTTCACACACAGTGTTTGCTCCTGTGCTTCATATGATGTTGTTTCTGACTCTACTAGTCCACACCACCTTCACTAGATACCAAAATCTAGCATATATATTTGAACAAGTTGCATAACTTGGTTCTTTTTTGAAATGTGGTTGCATAAAATCATGTCTAAATCAACTTGAATGCATAAATCGGTAAAAATATGAAACATTGTTGCATAAATAAGCACTTGACCCCTTGCCTTTTTTTCTGTTTTTTTTTTTACAGTTTATGGTAGCATACTCTATCTTGTACCATTCATAGCAGTGTACTTTAGTACTCTATAAAATTCCTGTTTCTATCAATGTGTATGATTTATAACTTCAGTAACATGTATAAACATTACAAAGGCAAAAGTAGGTTGTTCTTTTACCATTTAGTTCAAAAATATATTGCAATAAATGGTAAAAGGATGAAAATATGCAACTATAAATGGTAAAAATGTGAAGATAGTTGATATGATTACCAAATATAAAAGCACTTTGCCATAAACGGCTACTATGGCTAATTCAAAAAACACATCTACCCTTCCATTCATCATTGGTTGAACCAGATCAACTATGACTATATGCCCCTAGGTTATGCTCGAATCGGCAACAGAAGTTGAAAAGTCTGAAGTAGATATTGGGATTATTGTCATTTCCTAATGCAAAAATTGTATCAGGAAATTTTTAACAATTAGACATGTCGATCTGCTATTATTTTTGATGATTAAAATCAATTGCTAGCCTACATTTCTTTAGAAACTCTATATGTTTAATTGGTTATAACCAGCAACCTCTGATGTCCAGATTTGCTGGTTCTAATCACTTGTCCTACTTTCTTTGAAATTATTTCATACATTTTTCTTCATTCGTAAATCATTAAATCATAATGTATGGCGGTAGCTTTCATAAAGGATTCTGGAAGATAAAACTGTCATACAAAAACATTGTACCTCACCACATGAGAGTAAATCTCCAATAACACAAACTGAAAAGTGTCCTGTTAGGACATGGGAAACCCGAAACCATAGTTGACACATTCCTCGTTAAATAGTTCTGAATGAAAAGCTTTCAATTTGTCAATTCATAGACAATTTTGAGGGAGAATAATATCTAGGATAGAACTTATCACATGAGCAAAATGGTCCCTTGACTTCTTGGGCTAGTTTTTGATAGAACTTATCTAGGATAGAACTTATTTAGGATAAAATAATATCTAGGATAGAACTTATCACATGAGCAGAGCAGTCCATTGACTTCTTGGGCTAGTTTTTGATCACACATTGCTATTAGCAGTAATCATTATGAAATGTGTGAGTGTGTGTAGCCATGCCATGACACTAATGACCGGTGAGTAGGAACATGTATGAATATAACAACAATACAACGTAGAGTACCAAACCGGCCTATGGAAGGGGTATGTGTGTATAACCTTCCACATCCCAATCACCACTTAGGAAGAATATGGTACCGTCAGAAAACTGTGCTCCAATCATTAGGCTTTCTATCGAAGGTTAGCATCTATAAAACCTCAATAGTTTTTCTATCTTAATAAATCATTACCAACATAATCATAGTTCACACCCGACAGTGGAAAACAGTTCCTTCACCTGCTATCGACACTTGTTATGAATCCCTGAACATTCTTATGGATCCTGTTTGTGAATAACAAAACAGAACAAGAACGAAGAACCCAAAAGATTCATTTTGTTATTTTCTCTTATGTTACTGTATGCATCCTATTTGAAGTCATTCAATACACCTATTTACTACCAATGGGTACTTTGCGTACTAGAAATACTATGGTTCTCAAGTTTGGTAAAATTCAAGGGCATTAATCTCATTTTCCATTACGTCCACTTACCTTCTATTGTTTCATGCTTCAATGATATTTAGTTAAAGCCTGAGCTGAGAGGATGGCAAGAAGTGGAAGATGACGTGACATGAAGTGACGGGAGATAAAATCTGAGTGACAAGAAGAGAATTGGAGATGATGTTGGTGGATTGAGTCATTGAGAGGATGGCAAGAGAACTTTGGTTGGGATTGAGTCGAAGAAGTGTGGGTGAGTAGGTGACGGATTGACAATGTGCATGCTAGGAAGGATTAATAGGAAATGATATGTTGCAAGAGGGGACAACTTATAAAGTTGAAGTAGAGCTAGTTGAGGAAGTAGGTTAAGAATGAAAAGCGAACTTGGATTTATCAAAAACATGCTCGCTTACAACGAGGTTGTGGTTGCCTAGGTTACAAACTTGGATTCATGAAGACAATTTTTCTATTTCTGTGCAGACCAGGATACTAGGTTTGAATCTAGATATCGAGAGTCTCGTCCAAGACCACGATTGTTGCCAGATTTATTGGTATAGTGGGCTTGTGCATGTTGTGCAATAAGGGGTTGAACTTGAAGACCCAAGTTGTGACAGAAGCTGTTGAATTGCTTGAAGCTGATCTGGTTGAGGGGTGGACATGGTGGCACCAGGAATGATAAGGTTGCGGCTGGTTATGACTGTCGTGAAGGCTTGAGCAGGAGGGATGTCAAATGCAGATTTCTTGATCATGGTCTGATAGCAAACCATGAAGCTCTGCGAAGGCAATTGGGAATTGTCGACCAAGAAGGGTTGATTTTAGACCGTTACATTCTTCTCGAAGATCCGTCATAACCAGCAACACCAGATTTGTCTTTCTGTGGTTCACCTATATTGGCTAGAGCAACAGAATGTTCCTGAGCCCTGGACAGGTATGCAAGGGAGGTCTCGAGGTTTCGTCAGGCTTCATCTCTAGCTCAAGAAGTTGAGTTTTTAGGGTGTATTCCCTAGAGGATGTGTAAGGGGAGTAAGCGCGCTCACGGACAGCCATAGATCTCGAGAAGTAAGACCTTGAACGTGTTGGAATGATGCTTCAGATATGGTAGGAATAATAAGCATCTGGACGTGAGTGTCATTGGAAACCCAAGTTGTGTAACTAGGGTTTTATTGTGGCGGCGGCACAATGGTGCTATCATACTCTTGCCCTGATGATGATGAGGACGTAATAGTCATCGGAGGACAGGGAATGGTGCCGTCAATATAAGCAAATAGGTTTGTTGGTGACAAGGAATGGCTGAATCATATCCTTGCAATAACCATAATAGTTTGGGGATAAAGCAAAGCCAAACTTGTGGGAATTGTGGATGGCTTTGTCGGCTGAATAAAAGGCTGTAAGAAGAGCCATTGACGGACAGAGAAGGGCGGCGCTTCTAGACAGAGGAGGGTGGTGGTGCGGTGGTTCTGTGGCAGGCTAAAAGGGTGATTTGGCTGCTGTTGTGTGGCAGCCTAGGGTTCCTAGGTCGGTGGCTCTGATACCAAGATAATCTTGGTAATCAGTAATTGTTTATTGTATATAAGATGTGATTACAATGGGAGAATATATAAGAGAAGTATTTACACTCTAAACCCTCCAATATAATTACATATACATAAGTGTCTAATAGGAGGTAATGAAATGGTGCAAGTGTCAAAGTGTCAACCAAATGATCACTTGCGTTTATAAGAACCTCCGTTTGCTTTTTTGCATCATGAGTGTTACGTGATTGGGTTGGTCTTGCGGTTGATCCATGTTGGTAAATCAATGGTCTGTGAAGGCCTGTAGGCTTATTTGTTATATGTTTTGATGACAGAGTTGATAAAGCTTAAGCCATTACTTATGTAGTTATATACCAATATATTCTGAAACTGTGTTGAAGATCCACAGCGTAACCAAATCATTTGGTCCTTTCTTAAGCACGATGATAGAATCAGTTTCTCTTTTTCAAATCCTCATGTGATGATCTTCAATCTCATTTTGGCATTCTAAGCCATCATCATAGACCTCTTTTATGAAGTATAATTGTCTTATCAAAGCCAATTTCTATGAGATTTTGGCAATTCCTAGATGATCATTCTGGTGTAGATAGAGTGATAAGTGTTACGAGTCCACATTAATTATTGTTTAATATATTTTGCAGTTGAACTCAACTCATGTTCAACCTCCACATGGATCGATTTCTTAAGTTATAGCAGTGAGTATGGCCACAGTTGTAATAGGTGCGCTTAGGCTCACAGGCTCTCCAGGCTCAATGGCTTGGCTGCTTGGACTTTTCTTGTAGTAAGACAAAGCACATTCAAGAGGCGCACCTAGGCGTTCACTTTGGTTGTGAGGCACTTATGGCTTTAAGGGCTTATGCATGCCTGGTAAATAAATAGGATTTTGATCAATTTTTCCTGGCTCAGTGAGGACCTTTGATCGTATTTGATTCTTTAAACCTAGTTTTGGATTACAAAGTTTATCAAAAGGAAGCCCGCATCTTTTTCTACTTCGTCATAGAGCACTGACCATCAGTTTAGGGTTCCGAATTTCTGTGAGCACGCATTATCTTCTTTCTTCAGACTTTCTGCTTCATCTTTCTTGCTTCCTTTGATATTGGTTGATGTTTGTTTGCTCTAGTTATTTCTTTAGCTTATGCATGATATGAAAATGAACTATGTTTGATAATTGATGTTCTAATTGTTATTTGAGCTGTATATGTATATTTTTACATTTGTTTATATTTTGTGCCTTGCATTCACGATGTCCTTGTATGAGTCCATGCCTTGTGCATAGTGCATCTTGAGCTTTTAACAACATTGACTATGGTAGAAGACGATATCTGTGTTAGATATGAATCGGCTATAGGGGATATCAAAACAATTTGGCTATCATTCTATTAAAGTAAGTTGAGGCCACTTGTTTTTGTGGATACAAATGATATATCCTGGACTTGATTGTGTGTATTGTACATCGCAGTATCTACCATGCACAAGAAAACACCCAAATATGAAAAATCAGGTAGTCAGCTTGTTACAGTATTGTTTAGATGCAACCTAGTGATAGGGTTCAGGTGCTGACATGGGCATGGCATACTATCTATTGGAATGGCTGCTTGGCGTCTTTTGTTTAGCTGCCCATTTTTCTGAAAGTGTAATGCTATTTTTCCCCTTCATACTGTAGGGATAATAATCTTATTGGTTTGTTTGAACTATTGTTTCTAAGTGGTTGATGAAAATAACTGATTTCCAAGTAAATATTTACCAGGTTGTAGAGCTGCAATTTGAGAGTTGACAATAATATCAAGGTTTCTGGAAACAGTAAATTACAGGATATAATTTTGCTGCAGCTAGAAGTGGCAATATTCTTCCGAGCCACCTCAGTAATATTCGATGCCTACTACACTTAAAATGGAAACTGTCAACGCCAAACTTTTATGTCAATTTTAGACAAGTTCTCATTGGTGGGATCCTATCGAAGTTTGTCTTTGATTGGGTGGTGTTTCCATCACATTTAGCCTCTGCTATGGCAACCCAACTCTTTTGTATCAACATTGTGCATACTTGGGGATTAAATATCAATGTTTTTTTTTTGTTGCACCAACTTTTATTTCCCACCGCCTCTATTACTACCCACTTATTTTGTTTCCTTTTTGATCATAGATATAAGATAGACTGCTGTTGTTCTGATACTTACGGAGATTGAATTGTAACAGACATTTTACGATGTATATGATGAAAACAGATCGTGTTAATGGATGCATATATTGGTGTAAAAGATTCATGTGCATGGAGGCACAATAAGATATCTAAGATACATGGTGCTTGCTAATCCCTCTGTACCATATTATAACTATCTATTGCTGGCGGTGCTTAAAGCCTCCAGCAATTCTCAACCGTCCGATCTTAATCCATTGATCATGAGCCGTTGATAAGGAGTCATTTAGATAGTTACAAAATTACCCTTCTTTTACATATTATAGCGGTTACACAAACAAGGGCATAGACGTAAAATTACACATCAACTTCCATTATTTTAGTATTAGATTTACGTCATTTGTGAGAGATAATGAGGAGTTATGCAGTTTTTTAGATAGTGGGGAAGATAGTGGGGAGTTATGGAGTTTTTTAAATAGTGGGGAGGTTACTAAGTTTTTTAGATAATTAAATGGGTAAATAAAGTAGTTTCGATAGTTAAAATGTTAGCAGTTATTTACATTATTAGAATAATGTAAAAATAACGATGATGTTGGGTACTTACCAGAATTTGTAAGACAAGACATGGACCTGGCCCATAAAGCTTCGGTTTGGCCATTGTCATTCTTTACTCATTTAACAAGTGTGTAATGAATACATTTATATATACAAAACGTTAAAAAAATAGTTTCAAATATTTTCTTTTCGTTGGTTATATAACACATATAAGTTAAACTTCATACAGATAATAATTGAGTTTGATGTATATAAAGATAAATTGTATTATTAAAAGACTATTTATAAAACTTTTAACCAGTGTGTAATTTAATACATTTATATATACAAAACATTAAAAAAATATTTTTCATATATTTTCTTTTCGTTGGTTTTATAACACATGTAAGTTATATTATTAAAAATACTATTTATAAAATTTTTAAACGGTAAACCCGGGCACCGCACGGGAAAAATACTAGTTATTATTGTTTTCTTCTTTTGCCCTTTTGTTGGTTCACTTGCGTTTCTTGATTCTTCAGGTAATTTCTCTTTGATTTAATCTGCCTTTGTATTGTACAACACGGTCACTTTTTCTGGAAAATTGTAAATGGAAATTTATGTTGTTGCATGTTTCTGCTGATACTCTTATGCAATTAAATGATTTATAGGTAACTAGCATCTGTATTGTTTCTCAGGAAGCAGTTCGCAATCATCTCATGAACTTTCAAGGGCTAATCATGTATATTTCATAGATTCACCTCACTTTTTTAAAATAAAATTTCTGGTTTTGTTGCTTCATGGAATTATACACAACATTCACCGTATACAAGCAGAGAGGCTGTTTCTTACGTCACACGTGGTAGTTTGAGCAATCACAATGATCTATTATAACTTTGATTACTTCTCATGGTTAAGTCATTGGACTTATAGACCCTCCTTAATTACACCTTCAAACTGTGACTCAACTGGACTAGAAACTGCAGGTCATGCATATATACATAAAAACCTATTTAGGTCAATGTGGCTGTAATTTGTTTTGGTATTGCATGATCTATCCAATACAAGAAAGAACGTGTGTGCCCTTAACAAAATTCACGTGCTTGCCAATTCATTCTAATCACTCACTTCTCCATGTGTTTTAAGAGCTAGAAACTTAGCTAGATACTTGGCTATTGCATTAAACCCTTACCAGCAATTGTAAATTGCAAGATATCTTTCTGATGTCTCTTGAACCGTACATTAACCTAGTAACCGAACCAAGGAGAGGAACGTAGGTGCATCCTTAAACCCTATTCGATATTTTTAAATTTTATTTTTTTATTATTTTCTGGTCCCTCAAATTTTGACCTGCAGTTGCCCTTTTTTTCCCTATATCACACGCATGTGATCAATCGCACAGGGACTTGTTAGTTTACATGAACTGTCTAAACTGACGTAGTTTTGTAATGGCATTCTTATAGTTATGCTTATTGAAAAATCCTCCATTTTCTTTAGCTATTCTCGACTCAGGAGTTGTGGAGTGTGGACTATATCCATGTTTACCTATATATGCAGCTTCCTTTTGCCTGCCTTACTTGCATTTCTATTCAACTCCGTACACAATCACACTACAATTCATGAATTTTGGGAACTCGTTTCAGAATAACAAACCTTGTTTGAATTCAAAAGTGATGTTGATCAAGACAGGTTTTATTCTACACATTCAAAACACATTTTAACGTGCTTTATATCTTGTTGCAGGCGTTCAAGAATGCAACGTATCGAATCTTGGGCGTTTAAAGTTTAATAGACCAAAACGCATAAGTGGAATAGGACATCTATTGACACCGACGGCTTTAAAGAAATTGGTCCCTACAGTAGTCTCAAGATGCAAATCGATACTGTGGAAGCTTTTTGATTTCTGCGAGTACCCTACATGTGAGTCTACTCAGTAGCCTATATTTAGTCTCGTTCATCTCCATACACTCCTTGCACTTTTGACTGCTCAGATTCTTCTCTTTTTCCGAAACTCATGATTGCTAGTGCATAGAAAATTGCATTATATAAAATCTTTTAGTGCCCGGGTGCCATTTTACATATCAGAATGACACTTTAGTAAACTGGTCCTAACTTGGAAGCTATTTGATTTAATCACAGATAGAAACAAGTAATGCCTATAGCATATGTTTTCCTAGAGAACTTCTGCTTAAACTATGATTGAAATCGTCAATTACAGGAAGGGATCATGATCTTATAAATGGTATCCGCCGTAAGCCAGTCAATTGGTTGGATTTGGATCTCTGTGTATGTAGTTTGATGATCTGAATGATAAGATATGATCCATGATCCACCATAAAGATATTCAAATTTATATGAAATGAATTGTACGGTTGAGCCTAACGCTTGCATTGTACAAGTACTTTAAAGATAACAAGTAAACTATTATGATCAATCACATAATCTTATGAAACCACTTATACCATACTATAGTAGGTTTGCATCATGTTGATTAAATGCGTGTTAATGTGATCATTGCAAGTTGAAGAATCATAATCAGATAATTAGTTGCTTAAGCCTTAAAGCTAAGGATAGATAGGTAAGTTTACATTATCTCAACCAAATTAGATTATTTTGACCCAAAGTAATTGGATAATCATAATCACTTTACCAATAAACTAAAAACTGATTATTGTAACTTCAAGTCACGTTAGCCAGTTTAAACACAATTCTACATCTGTTGGACTATGAGGAATAGAAATCTAATGTTTTTTTTTGATGAACAAGGACACATTACGTCTCACACCATCCTCGACAACCGGTCGTTTTCCCCTCTTTTGTGGTGGGTCGTCTTGTGTTATCTTCCTCTTTAACTTTTTCTTTTACAAACTATTTCCTCTATGTGGTAACTTCCTTTTGAAATATACGGTAAATAAATCAAAATTGAAGTCCTTAAAGTTGTGAAATATAGAGAGCCTTGCAAAAAAAAGGAAAAAGAAAAACAAAAGAGCAATTCCCTGTGACTGTGAGCAGGGGAAAAGAGAAAAAGCATGTGGTAATTATTGGGATTTGAAGGTAGGAAAAAAAAGAAGAAAAAGTTGGAGATGAGATTCCTGTCATGAAGAATGAAGTGCAAGTTTTTTTTTACAGAGAGAAAGAATAGAAGAGTACTTAAACTTTTGGTTTGTCTGGTTGAGATACAGTCTTTTCTTGTAGACAAATAGTATGTAATGTACCTTAACATTTATACTTTCTAAAAGCTTTGCATGTCCCATGAAACCCACCTCCTCCTTTCTTTAACTTCTCTAAGGACCACAATTCCACCCTCAATATGCTCATATCTTTCCCCATTTTCGACTTTCTTGTCCAATATGGATATTCATTTGGATCTTCAACCGCTCCGTCGATGCATGTAGAGCCCAAATCATGTAATAGATAGATTACGAGGTATGATAGTTAGGATAGTCCATATCTAGTTAGTTGATGTTACTTTTTAATAGGGTTGTCTTTCTTTTAATGTATCTATAAGATTTATCACTACAAAGATGAAAAAATGGACAGGATAGGATGGTGTGTTGGTTTGGCAACGGGTTATTTTGTAGAGTCAAATCGGGTTGGGTTAACCGACAGCCTTTTAATGCCTAGATTTAATTGCATAATGAATGTATAAAACATTATTACAAAAACTATGATATCAAATTAACCATCTAATTTTCTTTACCAAAAGAATTAGGAGGTTGTAAGTTATAAAGTTCACTTTGTATGATTTTTGACCAGTTTGACCAATTGGATCCGTTTCCATTTTAGCCAATTTTTATAATTTTATCTATTTAAGTATTAGAGATAAAATTTACTTACTTTTAGGTAAATGAGTTTAAATTAACTCGTAAAAATGGTTAAGAGTTATGATAGTTAGGATGTCCAGCATAAGGGCTGGTGCCTTAACAACTTTCTTAACATAGTAAAACCTTTTAAATTAAGATGATTTTAAAAAATTGCCCCCACAGATTTGAAAGAAAATACAAAAAGTCGAAAACGATGAAATAATGTATGCTTTAACAACAATTTAATATCATCAATAAATTGTTGCCTTTCATAAAATTAGTATGTTTATTATTTTAGATTTGCACCGTCAAGAATAATTTTCCCGCTCCACCCCTTATGTTAGGATGACAAGTATTTTGTCTGGTTTTCTAATAGCGTAAGTACGTATTTTACTACAAAATTCATTGATCCTATAACGTAAGTACTTATCTTAAGAACAAGAATTTTGATCATGGTAGTAAAGCAAATTGCTGAACCTGTAAATGTTGTTTGTTTGGTGCACTATGATTATTGATCCTATAATCCTAACATCTCTCTCGTTAACACACATAATCAGGAACTCTTCTTTTCGACCAAAGTACAACTACGTCTTTGCCATGGTACAACACACAGATGCACAAAAGGAACAGATCGACAACGACACTCTGATGCTTACGCCAGGTAAATTGATTTTGTATGCCATTCAAGACTAGTATGGTTTGTGGGTCATATACCATTGGGCATGCACTCCAAAATGCACAGAATTTAAGAAAGAATAATTTCAATGACTTGAAAAAACTTTCATAAAAAAATTTCAGTAGCCGTTGACATTTTGGCCCCCTTTGGTAAATTCCCATCTTTTTTCTCTTTAATTCCCTTCTTTCCTTTTCCTGTTTTCCTTTTGATCTTGTTACCACCACTCCATCTCGCCGGACCACCACTTAGTTCCTTTACATGCTCACGCTTACCACAGAGATTTTTACCTTAGCCTTTAGAAAAGGCTATCTTACTTAAAAATTTATCTGCATATCTATTTCAACTTCATTTTCCAAATTTTCTATTTGACTTGTAGATTTTGTAGTTGGACTTTTAGTTGGAACACTAATAACAAAAACTCTTGCTGTTGGTTTTTTGCTATATGTGCAGCCATGGCATGGTAAAATGGACCTGTTAGAAGGTAACATGTCAAAACGGGTAAGATTTCAGTACGGATCTAAAATAATGTCATGTGATGTTGTAATGGCCAAAAAACACTTTTGTTTGGTCTGTTTATATAAATTGTATAAGTAATTAATATTAAAAAAAAAATAAGCTTACAGAAACTATATTATTACAGTAACAATCTAATTGGTTTTATACGATATAAGAAGTATGCATTTTAATACGCTTTGGATGAATTTCAACTCGTTTGACGTATTTCCTTTTCACAATTTTTTGATTTATTAACTCATTTGATTTGTTAGAGATAAAAAATATTAGGACTGACTATCTGACTTGTGGATAGATGAGTTGAACTTGAAATCATGATTTCACATTTCTCTCTGAATTTTTTCTTGTGTCTTGTCATTGATTCTTTTATCCTACAAAATTATTATTGTTTGTCGCTGCTTATCGATCACGAGTCGGAACATTAGTCTAGTTGCAAATCTCGGGTGCAATCGGTTTTGGCATGGTTATTTGCCAAGAAAGGTAATATAAAATACATAATTTGACGATAAATGTATTGTAAAATTTTTTTTTGCCAAGAAAAGTGATATAAAATTTTATCTTGGCCAAGAAAGAACATAAAATTCAAGTTTTAAGCCAAAAAAGATAATCCAATATCATTCTTTTACCAAAAAAGGAAACATAAAATTAAAAATTTACATTCTTAATTGATCATCAATACCTTTTTTTTGTCAAATTTGAATTTCATATTATCTTTCTTGGCCTAAAATATTTACATTACCTTTATTGTCAATTTTCAAATTTTATATTACCTTTCTTGGTATTTTGTTCTTTATTTAAATGATCGATTTAAAGATGGATTATTTTCTTGTCTAATTACCAAAATATACATTAGGTATAATTTTTTTTGCCCAAAATACTATTCATAAATGAGTTTTACTAACTTGCTCCTCTCACATTAATAATGAAAAACAATTTATAAATGAGGGTTGCTAAAGTGTACTAGAGAGAGAAATGTATATATTATTAATTTTTTATTGTGCTAACGTGCACCAGAGGAAGCTTTTGTAAAACAATATTTACTGATGAGTTATGCTAACGTGTGCCATTCTATATTTTATTAGTTATATGTAAATTATATATTATTGAAATGTTTACATATTGTAATACTTATTAAATGTAAGTTTATTTGTTCAACAACTAATTAATTATTTGACATTCAAAAAAAATATCTTTATATGTAGTTATTATAGTTTTAGTTATATACAATTGTTGCAATAATTATAATCTTTACTTTATCATACTGTCCGAGTGACCTTCTTTGTGACAATTAGAAGTGAGTTTTTATATTCGATTTAATATAATATTCGATTAAGTTGAGTTTTTGTTTATTATTTTAAATACTAAACACAACATAAATAAATTGTTTTTTTTTTTAAATTGTTGCCTTTGTGATATGATTATTTATTGTTACTTTACTTTCTTATGTATCTTGATAATTACGATATATGATAAATCGTGTGTGAATGTTTATTTATCTTATGTCATGTGGTCATAATATTTGGTTGGCAGTTGATTGTTCTTTTCACACCCTTTTCAAATCAAAATTTGTTTATTTATTTTAGTTTTTAGTTGATTATATTTTTAATGTTTTAAAATTTTATTATTTAATTATTTATAAGATAGATATGAATTTAGAATCGACAACAGAAGTTACTTTAAAGAAAATGTATTAATTTTAATTTATAAAATATTATAAGTTTTATCTTAATGTGATATTTTATTATAGTAACTTATAAACTTTGTCCATTTTGATTTATTTAAATTTAATTAATGTAAAATACTACTTATGCTACTAGAGATTTTTTAAATTCTTTTTAGTAATATCAAAGTATAGTATTAATTTTTTTAGTTTATTATAATTATTTTAATATTAATTTATTGAATAACTTATACTTTATTACTCATGTTTTTCGAAATCACCTAAACGGTGAAAAAATTATCTAGGAACTGCGCAACATAATTTGAATGAGAGATTTCTCAATAACAAAGTTTTAATGCCACAAATTTCCTGCAGATTGATGATCCATTCCTTTTAATCTCATATTTTTATGGCACCTATTTTCGATCCATAAAATCGTGTTTTTTAATAGCCAACAATATAGTTTACTATTTTGTTTTTTTTTCTTTTCTTGTTGGTTTACATTTGCAAGTGACTACTTCCTCTATTGTGATTAATTTTATTGTCTCCAATTTATTTTTGTTTGTGATACACAACTGAGTTATTAATTTTAGGGTTTATAATTTCGAGTCGATTAGTTATAGTATCTTTTTATAAACCATTGATCTGAAAAGTAATTTTCCTTTCTTTGTCTTTTGCATTCTTGGATTTGAAGTTTTTTTATTGTAAATACATGATCATTATAAAAAAGGAAAAATTAAATAACAATGATAGTTTGATGCACATTACACGAGTTTAAGCTTATAATCTTTGATAAAAGATGAATTTTTTCAGAGCTTCTTAAAAATGTAAGCTTCGAAACAACTAGTTTATAAAAGCTAGCCAACAACTAATTTTTTTTTTGAACGACAAACTATATTACTCCTAGTCCTTAACTACTCCTTTACCACAAGACTTACTTTCATCACCTAAATTGCAACTTGCCTCCGACGGGAGTCGAACCCGTGACCTCTCGCTTATATCACCACCCTCTTACCGCCAGCCAACAACTAATGGCACATGAAGGTTATGATGCATGATAGTTATTTTTGCATTTATGTTCTGTTTTATAAATTCATCTAAAGTATTTTATTCATTTGAATATCACTCTAAAATATGGTGATTTAGTTGTAACCAAGATGATATACAAACCAAGCCCATGCCACTAGTCAATATTCAATAACAGGAATTAATGAAATATCTTATAACAAATCTTATTGGATTGTGATATGGGCTCATAAGAATTATACAAATAAAGTCTTATATCATTTTTAGAAGGATTTATTACGAGAATAACCAACATGTTTTTGTATAGTCTTTTCGTTTTCATCTATTGATGGTGCAAAAGTTCCAAGTTAAAAAGAGTTTTCTGTTTTTGTGAAATTCAACTATTTGAGCCCGGTTATAATTGATAAAACCGAGTTTTAAAAAACTGAAAAACCGGATTTTAATAACCAAATTTCACTAAACCGAAAAGAAAAAGATTAACATAAGGACTTTTTTGAAAAACATAACATGAAAGGACAAAAACGCAAAAAACGTTTTTTTTTTCATAATAAACCATTTTAAAAACAGAAAAAATGTCTTTGAAAATATGAAAGACTAACAAGATCATAATTTCTGCAATAGTTATCCACAGTCAAGATTCTTAAATCTGCAATCGATAATAAAGAAATAAAAAATTCAGATTATCAACTCCCAAATTGAACATTGAAGTGTAAATTCAAGAAAATTTCCAACAAAAATAAAAATAAAGAACATGAAAATTATGTGAAAAATTTTGAATGGTACAGTGGACGTTACATGTGTTCAAAAGGGTTTTTTCTTATCTCTTCATGGGGTAATTTCGTCGTTTTAACACCTTTTGCTAATTACCAATATACCCTCTGTGTGACCAAAAACCATGCTTTGATCACTTGTACATTAAGCTTTAACAGTTGCCCCATGCCTCCGAAGCAGTTGTAGGCTCAGCAAAACCAAACCCATGGGCTGGAATCTCTATACCCCCGGCGTACGTTAGCATACTCCTCATGCTCACGTTAGCATCAATGCCACCACCATTGTGTTCATCCTCTTGGTCGCCGGTCAAACCAAGGAAATCCCTAGTCAAACGGTCCGTCTTCTGCCACGTGGCGATGTTCCCTGAAACCATACCCATGTGTTGGTGATACTCCGGCGACATGACGCCGGCGGTTGTCACCTGAACCAGCTCCCCGATATCTAACCGGCTCATTGTTGACCCAACAAGATCCCCCACCGCACCGACCGTCGCCGCCTTCTGAAGGAGAGCGGTGGCGGAGAGGTGTGCCGGCGGATGACGTGGGAACGCAGGCGGCAGAGGTGATGGTGAGGTCATCATCAGCATTTCCTTATTGGGTTGTGGTTCTTGGTAGAACGGCGGCAGGTGGTGGAGGATGTTTTCGGGTTTGATACGGGTCGGGTTATGGTTTTGGAATGGGATCCAAGGGGTGGGTGGATTGAAAGGAAAAGGTGAGGGAGGGGGGTTTTGTGAATTTTGTTGAATGTGGAAGGGGGTTTGTGTAAGATTGTTGATAATTGAAGGGGTGTGATTGTTGGTCATGGATACTGCAGCTGCAGCTGCAGCTGAGAGTCTGGCAGTTTCTTCAGCCAAAGCATCACAGAAGGCTCTGTGGGTGATGAAGCTATCTTTCCTATACACATATCATAAATGAAAGTAATAATTTATTAACTTGTAAATCATGCATTACAAGTTGTACTTTATGTGAATTTTACTCCCATTCAAACACAAGTATTCATTCTTATCGTTCAGTTATTCGGTTAAACTGGTTAGGATTTTGTCGACATTTAACTAGTAATGTCCACAACTCACACTCCACACCTCCACTTAAGAAGAAACGACATTGGCAAGACTTGAATTCGAGACCTCAGTCAAGGAGAACCTTTCTCATCTTTGGTTGTGGACTGGTAGCAACTTGATCTAAGTCAAATGGTTAGTTAAAGCTTTATGCTTTGATATTTTCAATTGAATTACCACCATCGACACATTAATTAGATGAACGATAAAAGTTTTATCTTTTCAGATATGTTTTTCCACTAATAAAGTACGGAGATACCATGATCCAACAAAAATCATTTATGGATAAATTATGAAATGCTTAGAATGACAACTCATAAAATAAAATATTATTGTTCAAACAATATAATTTATAATTAATAAATTATTTGTTCATTTCAAACAATACATATAATTTATAATTAATATAAGTGAACTATAAATTTAAGAGATGTTGCTATTTTTCATTATATAAGATTTAGGTCTAATTTATAAATTTTTATATATATGCATTTCTTTAATTAAATTTGAACAAATTGATCATATAATTTCATGCATGAATTTGTGAACTCTTTAGGGATTCAAGCTTCTACTTTTCCTGGGCAAAAGAAGGAAATTTTATCATTGTAAAGCTACTCACTCCCATAAATATCAAGAAAAATGTTTGCCCATTTTTATGATTTTTAGTCACAATTATTTTCAAAACACACACATATACATATACATATACATATACATATACATATACATATACATATACATATACATATACATGCACACACACATTTAAGCCTTGTTTGTATTTTACAAAAGCTCTTTTAGAGCACTTATATCTTCACGTGAAAAGATATTTTGTTTAAAGTGTAGACCCAAAAAGTACTTTAGATATTTAATCTTTTAAAAAACAGACGGCGTCACAATTATTTTAATAATAAATAAAAACGTGTCACATGAGGAAAAAAATATTGAGTCAATGATGAAGAAAAAGTTAAGAGAGAGATATAAGACTTATGAGAGCCTAGAAAGTAACACATTATAGGTCTAAAAGGTTTATAGTTAACAAGTAATTAATTATACACTCTGGTCATGGTAATTATAAACAAATTCACCAAATTAGAGGTTTAAGTATATGTAATTATCATTTTAGTAGTTATTAATTATTATACATTATGTATTTTATTTATTTACAAACATATAAAAGAACAAATTATAACGTGTTGCTATACATGCACATTATTCTCTTAATATTACTAATGATCATATACTTTATTCATTAAATTTACAAATGATTTGTTTAATGATTTAGAAACATTAGTGTCAAAACTCGTTAAGACATATATATGAGAGTTGTATGATTAGTAAAACAGGACTATATAAATGTGTGTGTGTATATTTACATATATACACTTAAAAATGTATAGAAATCTAAGCATGCAAACAAAAATGTGTTGCAATAAATTATTTCTATGTCTTCACATGTACGTACTTAAACATATAAAAATATTAAAAAAAAATTCATATTTAAAAGTGTACACAAATTGTCTTAATTCTATAATTTTTTAATGTAAAAAATTTAGTTAATCAATCAAATCTCTACTCTTTTAAGTTTGGACTTTTTTTTAAAAAAATTTCAAGTTACTATTTCTAGCTATACATTTAAATCAGTGGTGAGTTTCTTGTAAATTTATACATTTATTATTACGGACTTTAATAATTTATTAATAGTGATGAAATTCATTTAATTTACACTTATAATATATAATTATACATGATAAATTATTTTAAGTGCTTTCATTTACATCGTACGACTTTTAAACTTTTTTGTAATGATATTGAATATCAATTTTGAAACATCTCTATCCATATATGGGAACTAATTATATATGCTTTTAGCGATCCAGTTTTGAAATAATTAACTAATTAATAACAGATACATTAATTACTTATTTTTGAAGAAGATGAATCAAATCATAAGTTTAAAAAGTACTAGCAAAACATTGTGTACAAGTTAAAGACTCTCCGCTATATATATTCTTTTCAAAATACCATGCACACATACATGATCAACTACATTTTGTTATTGTTTTTTAATCGAACGTTAAAATCCCAAATCGGAAACACAAAGAATTCAACCCAACCATAAGATAAAAGATAAAGTTTGAACTCGATCTTTAGGTTATACTATATTAAAATTTTATAGGTTTGAACAAGTTCCGATATATCATATATCATGTAAAATCATGTGCATGCATATATGTGAGGCATTGAAAATAATGATGAATTTTGAACAGATATATGACATATAATTCAAATATATATGGAGTAGTACGTATAGTCGTAGTACTCTGTGTGTGTGTGTGTTTCAGCATCAATATATATAATGCCATCAAAAGCAACAGAATAAACAGTGGGAGTAATAATCAGTGTGTCTATTTCAATTCTGCCAATATGTCTTTAATGCATTTATAACACTTCTGTGCATTAATATATATTCCATGCAAAACCTTTGCCATTTCTGTGCACATGAAAGAAACCAACTTTATAAATTTTTTTCAATAGGAAATTTTGAGTCAAACAAATGGATTGATTACTAATTTGACAATATTGTTGACTTTGAAAAAAAAAACAAACTTTTTATATATGACTTAAATGGATGGTTTTGATCGAACAGCTAGTGAAGATTTATTAATTTGCATTCAAAAAACTATATATCATATTATCATACATGGGAATTTTAATTTGCATGATGACGGTTTAAGTAATAATTGGATAAAAAAGCAAGAAACTTTGAGAAGGAAGAAGGAAATTTACCTTGAGAAGAGGGTACCACAGTCACATCTATACTCTCTAGTGCCACAAGTTTTAGAATGAGCTTTCCAATCAGATTGAACAGCATAGATCTTAGAACATTTGTCACATTTCCACTTTTTTTCACCATGTTTTCTGCAAAAGTGTTTCTTGATTCCAGTGAGATCTCCAAGAGCCCTAGAAGGATGATGGTGCACACAACTTGGTTCAGGACACACATAAGCCCTTTTCTTGATTTCATCTTTGTTGTTTCTTTGCTTCAGTTTCCATGGTAAATTGTGACCTCTTCTGTGAAGTTGAAGATTTTGATCTCTTTGAAACCCTTTGTTGCAAATCTCACAAACAAATCTGTTTGTTGCCATTAGGGTTTTTGGTGATAATGCTATCACTTCTGCATCTGGGTCTGTTTAATTAATTTGATAAAAAAATGGAATTAAACAAGTTAATCAATAAACATCTTACTTCAACTTGAATCATTCAGTAGCGGAGACAGAAAATCAGTTATATTTCATACCCATTTAAGATGATCAAGAAGTTAATCAAGATTTAATTTTTTCGACATTAATAAACATAGATTAAAAAATTCACTTCTGGTGATCAAATAAATCTTAAATTTCTTTAATAATTAAATTTATTAAAGGTAAACAACTATTTTAAGTAGGTTGTGATCGATCAATGATCAAGATTTAGTTAAGATCATATCATATCCAAATATGAAATTTCTTTTTTGGGTAGAAATCATCAACTAATATAACCTGAATTAGAATTTAGAGAACTTTACAAAGTGATAATAGTTTTTATGGGAGCAGAAAATTTTAGTTCACTATTTTATACTACAACTCTTGACACAAACTACAGAAATATAACAGGACTACGACACCTACTCAGATACAACGAGGGGCTAGCAGGTAGGTGCGGTCCACTCCTCATATGATTAATAAAAGTGTCAAAAAAAAAAAAAAAAAACTTAATTCAAAACCAAAACTTAATATAAAATTATAAAAATTTGTACCTGGATTCCCTGGGAGGTTTCTCTTTTTCTTGATCTTTTGATGATTAGGGTAGAGATGAGGATCATGTTCTTGAGCATGATTAGCAAGTGAAGAAAGTGTCATTGATGGAGTAAATTCATGATGAATCTTACTTGTAATTACTGAAGAAACAGTGCTTGTTGCAGCTTCTTCAGATAAAGAAGTTGAGTTCTTATTACTTGTAGTAGAATAAATTGATGCTGAAAACATCATTTTTAGGGTTTTGTTTGTTTTCTTGAGAATTCAAGAAAAGGAAAGAAGAAGAAGAAGCCAAGAGAAGAAGAATCAAATTGGAGAAAACAAAACAAAAGAAACAAACCCTCTTCCTGCTTTTAAACAAGTAGCTTTCTTTTTACTCTCTTGATACTTGATATATATATATATATATATATATATATATATATATATATATATATATATATATATATATATATATATATATATATATATATATATATATATATATATATATATATATATATAAAACACATACACAACACACACATAATTGGGTATCATATTAGACTCCGGTACGGGAGTACCATAATATACATTAAACTAATATGTTTATTAAGATAAACTAATGTTAAATTTAATACAAAACGGCAATACAAACATGTTCAAATGTGTATTATTATTGATTAGTTCACATCATTTACATGTTTATTATGATGAAAATGTTTTATTTCATGCAAAATAACAATATATATGCACATGTTCAAAGGTGTAATATGCATGTTAACATGTGCATATTGTATTTTTGAATAAAATCTAACATATAAACATTTTATCGTAATGAATATTAAAATCATTTGAACAAGTCCATCATAATGCAATTTTGAACATATGTATATTACACATTTACATGAAGTTAAAACATATCATTATAATGAACATGTTCATTTAATATGGTACTCCACCTCAACTATATATATATATATATATATATATATATATATATATATATATATATATATATATATATATATATATATGTGTGTGTGTGTGTGTGTGTGTGTGTGTGTGTGTGTGTGTGTGTGTGTGTGAGATTAGATGAGAAACTAAATATATTTTGAGAAATATTGTAATTCATTTTTTTTACATATACTGATTCACCAATTTTTGAATATATAAATACCGGATATTTAATTTGAATCATATGTTCACTACGTTTTTAAATTGATTCATTAGTTTTTTATGATAAATAATGAATCACAAATTTAAAAACAAATTAATCGATGTACAAAATTAATGAATCATAGTGTGTATCCATTCTCAACATATATTTAGTTTTTCACGATAACCTAAGCTTATACACGCGTGCGCACACACACATCATCATCATTACATTTTCTTATTTTGATTAAAACATGCGTATAAACTTTTAATTTAAATAACATAAGAATTATTAGTTATATATTAAATAAAAAATATTATACCATGAAAACAAAATTTATCATATTTAAAACTTAACTTATGATTTTACATTCTTTAAATTTCTTTTGAATATGCATGGTTCACGGTAGAACCATATTTATCAGTAAAACCGGTAAAATCAAATCTAAAATTATTTTTAAAATTTTTTTTCATAGATTTGTTTAAACTAACATTAAAATTTCATATTTAAAAATTCACATGGTTTCGAATTGTGAATTTTACGTTAACACATACATCCACATCAACCACCGTTTATTCACATTCACAATACACACATACATTCACATGTCATTTTTATAGGCTTTACGAAATTCAAAACCATGTGAATGTTTTTTTAAATGGTTTTATAATGTTTATGTAAACATAAAAATGGTAAAATTTTTAAAAAATTTAATTTTGATTCTACCAATTAATAGATTATGGTTTTACATTGAACTCATATCATACACACATACATGCATACAAAGTTAATTTCATGTACATGAGATGATTTAAAAAATATTTAAAAGGATAAAATAATTAGTGTATATTAAATTTAGTTGATTTATTATTATTTTATGTAACATTAGATTTGAATATACTGCGGTTAATTAGATATAAATTGAAATTAGTAAATGACACGGTAGAAGAAAGTTGAACACGTATCAAGTCAGGAGGAGACTGAAATGTGACGATTCTTTTGATAAAAGATAAATCTTAAGAATGATTGAAAAAAATAATTTGAATGATCATTCATTTGGATTACCAATTACATAAATATATATGAACATTCACAAAATTTTTAAACATATAGGATCAGTGTATGTATTTGAAATTTACATTTCAAATATGTAACATTAATTTAAACATGATTATGAATCTTTAAGGTTGGTACATTCGGATGAGTGATATCTTTTTAAACACACATATACGTGTGTAGGGTGTATATATATGTATATACATAGAGCATTACTTTGCAAATTTATTGTTGGACAATAAAAAAAGATCTTAAAGAAATTATTCTTAAATGAGAGGAGTCACCATCTATTGCCCTTTTATTAGCTATACCTCATGTGTCTTGTTTATTCTCTTTTTCTGTCTGTCTCTATTTGCATGTAAATCAAAAGCATACATATATTTTAAGTGGAAACTTTGATTTGTTCAAAATCTTGTCATTATATATCTAACAATTAAGTATAACACTCTTTGTAGTCATCATGAGTATATCTATTTGATATAAAAGTAGAGATGAAAAATTTATGTGTGTGCATGACATGCATGTGCCTAAGATATATAGTCACAGGAGAGGGGGAGAGAGAGAGAGAGAGAGAGAGAGAGAGAGAGAGAGAGAGAGAGAGAGAGAGAGAGAGAGAGAGAGAGAGAGAGAGAGAGATGTGGACAGAGAAGGTGATGATTACATTACAGACTAAAGATTTTAGGGGTTAGCAAATTGGAGCACATAAATGAGAGAGCAAGAACAAACAAATCATAAAAGTCTTAGATAGCAACTCTTTTGAACACTTTTCTAAGGTTTTTTTAAAAAATATATATGTGACATATAGATTTTAGGGAAAAATTTATGTTTAATTTACACTTTTTTGTTTAAATGTTATTAATTGTTTCTTTATTAATTTAATTTGAAGGCACCATTAAATTTTGTCTAATTCTTGATTAGAAAACAATACTTTGCATGATTAATCCCCAATTAATCATTACTAGGTTTCAACAGGTTAATTATATTATATTGAGAAGACTAGCTTTGGGAGCACTTTTGGATAAACCCCTTTTAATTGTTCCTCTATTATAAAACACCCAAATTTCTAAAAGGATGATTTGATTTGAATCATTATAAAAAGAAGTGGATGTTAATTAACAAAGCATATATGTATATGAATCAAAAGAATACTGAATGCTAGGGTAAAAAGCCTAAAAGCTAAAGTGTCATCCCCTATATTAGATTGGGGTGAGTGAGGACCCCATGCAAACCTTTTCTTTTTACCCCCACAAATCCAACTTCAAATTCTTTTCCATCAAGATCAATATCAAGATCAAGATCAAGTCATGCATTTTTCTTAACCAAAATTATTGTCTAATTAACCATGGTAACATATCATAAGCTTGTTTATGATTATTTTTTATATGATGCACACTTCATTTTAATATCTCTTCATGCTCCAAAATGTGATAAAATTAATAGCTTTCACTTATAAGTAAAGCATGAAATAAAGTATAATAATTTGTAAATAAAACACATGTAAGATTAATTAATGTGTAATATATAAAACACTTTTAATTACTTAAAAAGGAAAATGACAGTATGACACGTAATAGATGTGTATATGTTTCGATATAAACTATGTATTTTTTATGCACATTGAGTCTTTAAACTTCAAAAGTGTTTCAATTTTATAGTTTAACTACTTGAAAGTTGGTTACTAAATGTGGAAGGCTGATGTATACTTTGTTGGTATTTCAGTTTATGTTGTGTACTTTTAATAATATTTCGATTTAGGTTGTCTAATTTTTTTGTACACAATTAGTAATTGTATATTTAAAATTGTTTTTATTTGATAGTTGGACTACATAAACTGATATAACTTGTAACGATGTTTTTTATGGCCGTTAAATGATGTCATTGCGATTTGAATGTATGAAGCAGTGGCTAACCGACGATCTGGAGTCGCCGGTTGCACAAATCAAAGTTCTCCTACTGGTTCGATAATTTAAGTAACTAAATTGGTCGGGTCGACGGGTTGGACCAACAAATGAGAATAAGAATAAGAATGAGTATTGGGTTGAGCTCATTGAGGTATGACATCTAAAAACTAGTTTAAGTACATACAAAACTTGGGTATTTGAGTTTGGGTTATTGGGGTATAAGAATTAATGTTGGGTATTAAAAATGTGTTTTGGGTTGAAGGATTTTGATTTTTGGTTTTGTTATATTATTGAGTTTTAACTTTTAAAAGTGTGTTTAATTTTAATTTTTTACTTATTTAGACATTCTACTTTAATACTTTTAATTTATTTGTTTTGATTTAAGATTATATGTAATTAAGTTGTACACTTACAATTTTTTTTAATAATTGAATAGATATGACCCACCTAAACAATCATCGGTTGCACAATTAAAATTTTAAAAGATTTTAACTTACAAAACAAGGTTATTAGGGAGGGTACCGGTGGCACGTGCCACCCCCGCTATTAACATGGGTTCGCCCCTGGTATGAAGGTACTAGAAAAAGAAGTATTATATATAAAGATGTGGTTGTGATGAAAAACAATCGGAAAGTGGTGTAAGAGTGATCAGAAAAAAAGACAACGATAAAGGAATATCATCACCGATTATAGAGTTACAAATTAAAACTACCAATGTTTTCGAAGAGTGTATACATTCACCTAATAGGAACCAATATCTGTTGTATATCTGTCCAAAAACACATGTATACATATTTGACCATCATAGAAACAAGGAGAGTATAACATGATATAACATACTACCTACAACATACTCCTCACGAATTCTGAGTCAACCTTAGATATTATAAATTTAATAAAATAATTTTAAAAGTTATCGTACAATATTAGTGAAATTAATTTTTTAAATTTATACCCATGTTATACATGGGTTTATAAACTAGTAATGCATAAAACATGTATATATTAGTGGTTATGGAGATAGGAATCGAGTTTGGATGGAAAGACGTCGAACAGGGAAATAAAAATTGGAAACAGAAGTGCAGACCTGAGGGTGACTCGGCGAGTCGACCCTCTGACTTGTCGAGTCGAAACTCTCTGGAACGGAGAAATCATTTCAGATTTAATTGACTCGTCGAGTCGAGCCCCTGTTTATTCAAAGTTCATGTTTTAAGCCTTGTAAAAGTAGTATAAGCTTGTGTAAATATTATATACTTATATAACACGTAAATTAATATCCAAAACTCTATAAAAACTATCGAAATACACAACGTGTTTCTAGGATGCGATAACTCAAATCGGGAATACTTAAACACCTCAATTGACATCGAAACATTATGATATGTTATAATAAACTTATAAATACTTTGAACATCAATGTGTTACAGGTTTGGACCTAAACGAAGTATCAATCACCGAAGTTACAGGCTAAAGGCGAAGTTTAAGCTTTAAGAAGCTTTTGAAGGACATTGCTACATAAAGGCTACTTTTAGCCTATCTTGTTGTAAGTTCTAGTATTGATGTGTGTGTTGCATAAATATTTACATGTTTACTTTTAATTACAATATTGTGCATATATCTTGGGCATCATCCTCTCATATGATGCATTACACTGACTGACAATTTATTACATGATCTTGGCCTATGGCCATAAAGCCTTATTTGATACCACTAGTTATACACATTGACATTCATACTATGCTTTGATGATTCCTTTCATACTTACCATGCTTATATTCGTTTAAACCCACTGTTGAGCTATGCTTATTCATTTGGCCTCACTAAACGTCCAGATTACTATTTGTATTTAAACGCCTTACTGCGTGTTTGTGCGTATAAATTTCTACTTCTGGAAGCTTACGGAGCAGGTGGCCGAACTTCGGGTGCCGGTTGGAGTTGTCTAGAATCGGTTCTAATCCGGGCTGGCAATGTGTGGGTCTCAAGTCTCCCTCTTGACCTATGCAATAGTGGGTTATAATCCTACAACATTTTATTAAGATATTGCACTTGTCTTTTAATATAACTACTTTTATTACTGTTGCATGTTTTATGTTTTGCAGGTCGTATCAATCTAGTAACTCACTTAGCAAATTTTATTTGTTAATCCCTCACGTTTTATTTATCTCAGGTGGTGTTAGTAAGGGAAAAGAGATTGTCGGTTCTGACCCCAAGGCTTAGTTGGACAGACTTCGAAGTAACTTTTGGTAAAGCTTAAAGCTTGGAATTTTGGGCATGGGATAGATTACTCACCGACTTGTCAAAAATATATACATGATGCCTTTTGATGATAGTTGTTGTAAATGCTTTTGAAGTATCTTGTAAATGTACTTAACACCTTAAGTTTATACTTTTCAACAAAACAAGGACATGGACTTCATGCAAACGGGTCATGCCCGTTTTTCTTTTCAACCTGGTTAATCCACGAATGGGCTCATTTCCCCTGTTAATCGTGATTATCATATTGTAACTTAATTAAATAATATATTATGTTGAAATAAGTGTTTCAACTATCTAAGATGCACACATTAAAACAATATACTACGAGATGTAAAAGATGTAAATATTATATGGATCGCTCTTATCATTAATGTAATTAATATGATGTAATTGGCTCAGTCTATTGGTTCAGTTTAATAGAACAAATCACCCCATATATGCGATTATGTGCCTAAGAACTCGCTCATGATATTGTGGCTAAGATCTTGCTCTAAATTAGACTATCAATGTAATCGGGGTACAAGATCACGTTGACTACCGGTATCAACGACATGGGAAACCCATTAGCAGAATCACATGAGATAGTGACTAACTCAGGACCTCTTTGTTAGGAGTTACCCAATAAAAATGCAATAATTGTATCTGTTAAATAATGATTGATAATGTATAGTGTAGGGGTCTCCTATGTAAATATGTACTCTTTATATTCTGTGGGTTGAATGCAATACACCCTTGAGGGTTTCCACACATTATAGCATGGTATCAGAGCCTAACCCTAATTCTCAAAAATTAGGTTATTTTCTTCCGGCCCTGTAACCTCCGGCGGCCTACCTTTCCGGCGGCCACGCTTCTGCCCACCACCACCGAACCCCTCCTTCTTCGGCTGCAATCCTCGCCGCACACACAGCCGCCGCCTGCAACCTGTGCGCCGGTTTCCAACCTGCGTCGCCCTGAAAACCCTATGCCGCGGCTTCCTTGCGCCGCCCACCTGCACCCCTGTGCGCCGATCTGGAAACCCTAGCAGCGCCTCACCCGTGCGCCGTCCACCTGCAACCTCTGCGCCGCACTGAAAAACCCTAGCCGCGCCACCGTTCTTGCGCCGCTTCTCCCCCCGCTGCTACTGCCGGCCGACGCCTGCTCCTCCCATAACCGCTGCTGCACTCTGCTGCTTCCAAAATCGCTGCTACTGCTGGCCGCCGTTTTTCTTCCCCTTGCCGCTGCAGTTTACTTCTTTGCTGCCGCCTGTTTTTTCATCCGTCCTGCCGCCGTTCGCCGCCGCAGCAGCCGCCTCCCTATCAAAACCTTTGTGAGCACGTTCTTGTTTTTTTATTTCCAGTTAATTTTTATTTTTTTCGCAACTATTATTATTAGTTATGACAGGACAACCCTCACAAACCACACAAAATCCCATCGCCTCCCAATTTGTTTTTGCCATTGGTAATGTCTATCCCCAGTTTAGCTTCAAATTAACCACTGATAGTTCACGCTATAAATTATGGCGTCGAATTTTTACTGATGTGTGCAAAGGTGCAAAAGTCATGGGTCACATTAATGGAAAATCAAAACCCACTAGCCCTGATGATGAGGATTGGGAGGCCATAGACTCTCGCATTAAATCTTGGTTTTATTCCACCTGTGAACCAAATTTACTTAATATCATCACCAAAGACAATTGCACTGCACATGATCTTTGGGAAGCACTTGATGCTCATTTTTTGAATAATAAATTATCTCGTAGTCTTCAACTTCAAACTCTTTTTCGGAACACCAAAAAGGGAGATCTTTTGATTACCAATTACTGTCACACCCTTAAAGATATTGCTGATTCCCTAGCTGATGTTGACACCAAAATCACTGATCAGGATCTTGTATTGCAAATTCTACAGCACTTACCTTCATCCTATCAAAGTTTAATTGATGTCATCACCCACACTAAACCTTTTCCCTCCTTTCTTGAAGCCAAAAACATGTTATTGTTACATGAATCACGAGAAGACCAGTCTGAGCCTACCCTTGAACCTCAACCTTCCCTTAGTTCTGCCCTATACTCCTCGTCTGGCACTAATAATAATGGAAAAGGGAAAAATAAAAATAATCGGGGAAACAGAAACATAGGTCGTGTTGCATCTAAGGGTAATACGGGAGGGGGGGGGGGTTCTTTTAACAGCACTGCTTCTTTTACAGGTAACTCCCGTGATGCAGGTCAATCCAGTGCTCCACCAGCTTTTAACAATCAACTTCTTCAGCTTCTTCAGAATGCTTTACATCAGCAAGCTCAGGCTTCTCAGCATGGAGGTCTCTATCGACAGCATGCATCTTCCACACCAAATCATGTCGGGTTTCACACTCCATATGCTCTATATGCTGCACCGTCTTCAGTCTCTCCTACACATGCAGCTCCGCCTCAGTTCACAGATCTAGCAGCTCTCTTCAGTTCAATGTCTGTTCAGCAGCCTCCACAGCATCAGGATAACAACTACTACATGGACACTGGTGCAAGCTCTCACATGTCATTCAACCAAGGTAACCTACTTTCTCTTAAACCTTGTGGTAAGTAAAAGTAATCATGGTTGGTAATGGTGCCTTACTTCCGGTTTCTTGCATTGGTGATACATTTCTTCCCTTATCACAAAATAAATTGGCACTGAAAAATGTACTTGTTTCTGATCATATGGTTAAGAATCTCATTTCTGTGCGTAAATTCACTCTTGATAACTGGATTTCTGTTGAATTTGATCCTTTTGGTTTCTCCATAAAGGATCTTAATACAGGGCGTCTTCTTCATTGTTCTGACAGTACTGGTGATCTCTACCCCGTTCTTCAGCCCTCTCTGCCTTCCATACCATCTGCCACAGCTATGGTCGCCTTGTCTCCTCATGTGTGGCATCGTCGTCTTGGTCATCCGGGCACCACTACCTTTAATTTTTTACGTTCTCGTAAATTTATTTCTTGTTCAAATGCACTGTTACCTACGTGTCACGCTTGTCAACTAGGTAAACATTGTCGTCTGTCTTTTTCAAAGTCTATAACAAAGACTTCACGGATTTTTGAACTGGTTCACTCTGACTTGTGGACATCTCATGTATCAAGTTTGAGTGGTTTTAAGTATTATATACTGTTTTTGGATGATTATTCTCATTTCTTATGGGTGTTTCCTTTGCGTGTTAAATCTAATGTGTTTCAAGTGTTTACTATTTTCCGTGCCTGTAAATCAGTTTAAAACCGATATACGATCTTTTCAGTGTGACAACGGCCGTGAATTTAACAACACCAAATTACTTGAACTTTGTCAAACACATGGCACTAAAGTTCGCTTCTCGTGTCCCTACACTTCACAACAAAATGGCAAAGCTGAACGCGCCATTCTCACAATCAACAATGTGGTACGCACGCTTCTGTTTCAAGCCTCCCTTCCACCTAAATTCTGGGTGGAAGCACTCAACATGTCTGTTCATCTTTTGAACATTCTTCCTACTACCACTCTGGCTTCTAAAACCCCCTGTGAGATCTTGTACGACACTTTCCCGGATTTCACACACTTACGTGTTTTTGGGTGCCTCTGCTATCCAAATCTATCTTCTACGGCCCCAAACAAGCTCTCCCCTCGCTCCACTGCTTGTGTATACCTCGGTCCTTCTCCTTGTCATCGGGGTCATCGATGCTATGATCTCGTCACTCATCGTATTCTTATCTCTCGCCATGTGATTATTGATGATCACTTTCCCTATGCATCGTTTAATGTACCACCCTCTCCCTCTGAGTATGATGTGTTCTCTGATGATGTCACCACACCCTCTTTGATGACAAATGAACACCATGCATCCTCATCCACCACTCCCTCTTCCCCCCCTACTACTTCGTCTACCTCGAGTGATTTGCCCATCCCAAATGGTGATGCCCCTACAGACAATGACCGACTTCAATCGTCTGATGTTCTTCACTCTCCGCGCAGTACCACTGTGCAACCTGCTCCTGTAGCTACCACTTCCTCTCCTCCTCCGGCCCCCACCTCCACCCATCCCATTACGACTCGCTCACGCACTGGCAGTCTCAAACCTCGTCACATCTTCAATCTTTCAGCAGTTGACTCTCTTTCCCCAATTCCCAAGTCTTCTGCTCAGGCGATCCGTGATCCGAATTGGAAAGCAGCCATGGACGATGAAATGTCTGCCCTTCTCTCCAATCACACGTGGGATCTTAATTCCCCTCCACCAAAAGTCAACATTATTGGCTGTCGTTGGTTATATCGCCATAAGTTCGATAGTCAGGGTTGTCTTGAGCGTTACAAGGGTCGTCTGGTGGCTCAAGGTTTCTCTCAAATGCCTGGTTTTGACTATGACGAAACTTTCAGCCCTGTTGTCAAACCAGTCACTGTCAGGATGGTCCTAAGCATTGCCCTCTCCCTAAACTGGCCAATTCATCAGCTTGATGTTAAAAATGCTTTTCTCAATGGCGAATTATCGGAGGAAGTTTATATGCAACAACCACCTGGCTATGTTCATCCTTCCTTCCCACAACATGTCTGTCGCTTTCGAAAAGTCCTCTACGGTCTCAAACAGACTCCTCGTGCTTGGTTTCATCATTTTGCTGTCTTCATTACTTCTCTCGGTTTCCATTCAAGTAAATCTGACAGCTCTCTCTTTGTTTATCATCACGGTCGTGATACTATCTACCTATTACTATACGTAGATGATATCATTCTGACAGCTTCCTCCCAATCTCTGGTCAACCATGTCATCTCTCGTCTCTCATCTGAGTTCAAAAGACTGACCTTGGCGCTCTCTCCTTCTTTCTAGGAGTTTCCGCTATACGCTCTTCTTCGGGCCTTTTTCTGTCTCAATCAGTTTTTGCCCAAGAAATCATTTCACGTGCTGGCATGGACACTTGTCATCCTTGTTCATCACCGGCTGAGACAAAGTCTAAACTACCCTCCTCTGGCAAACCGGTCGATGATCCGACTCTCTATCGGAGTCTTGCGGGTGCGTTGCAATACCTCACGATCACCCGTCCGGAAATCTCCTATGCTGTGCAACAGATATGTCTGTACATGCATGATCCTCGCCAACCACATCTAATGCCCTCAAACACATTCTTCGTTATGTGAAGGGTACCTTATCTCATGGTCTTTTTCTCCGCCCTTCTTCTATAAATCGTTTGATCTGTTACACTGATGCTGATTGGGCCGGCTGTCCTGAAACATGCCGGTCCACCTCTGGGTTCTGCATCTTCCTGGGTGACAATCTTGTTTCTTGGTCCTCTAAACACCAACATGTTGTGTCCCGTTCTAGTGCGGAAGCTGAATATCGTGGTATTGCCAATGTTGTTGCCGAATCTGCCTGGCTTCGTAATCTTTTGATTGAGTTACATCTACCTCTTTCACGTGCCACAGTTGTTTTTTGTGATAATGTAAGTGCCATGTATCTAGCTAATAACCCAGTACAACATCAACGTACCAAACATGTGGAAATTGACTTACACTTTGTAAGAGAACGTATTGCTTTGAGGCAAGTGCGTGTGTCGCATGTGCCATCCTCTCAACAGTTAGTAGATATATTTACTAAAGGTCTTCCTACAGAGTTATTTTTCACTTTTAAGTCCAATCTTAGCATTCGTCCTCCTCCAGCTCCGACTGAGGGGGGTATGTTAAATAATGATTGATAATGTATAGTGTAGGGGTCTCCTATGTAAATATGTACTCTTTATATTCTGTGGGTTGAATGCAATACACCCTTGAGGGTTTCACACATTATAGCAGTATCAACAAGATGAACATAATCACTATATCCGGCTACTAAATAATAACAATTCATAGCAATGGGATACACATATTAGAAATCGCCCAAAACTGTGGCTTCCAAGGCTGTTGACACCTACGTAGCCGCAAACAAGTTTCTACAAGGCTGTGAACACCCACGTACTTGGTTGTGAAAGCTTTTCTACGCGTCCTTAAACACAATTCTACACATCCGTAAGCGAAGAATAAGAAAAAAAACTAGATCTATTTGTTTGATTACAACTCAATCAAATTCAGTATGTGGCATAATTATCTTATTGCTTTAAATATAGATCAATTTTTTTCAATCCTCACATTATTATTTCAACACATCAATTATGCACTCCAAAGTAAGACATATACAAGTTCATCAATTTTAATTACATTTATATTAAAATCAAGATTTACACATTTCTTTAAATCTTGTTATTATTAGGTCCTTACGTCGATCCGACATACAAACATATGCTCAAAATCATGTATATTTTAATCAAACCACCCGTTTCTAGCTAGTTGAAGCTAGTGACAATCAAACCCAATGTAAGTTTGAAAATTCTCCTTAGATCGAATGCCGTAAATCTAGTTTTTTCTAGTAAGTATACTCATTACTCGGCCACCGTTGCGATTAATTAGCAACCAACATGTACTAGTAAGTGAGTCATGTGAAGATATATATGAATTGAACCATAATCATTATTTGAAACAAAGAAACATTGATTGATAGGTTATAATAAGGAATCTGAATCACTTTCTTGTTTATAATAATTTTCATCAAGATTTGTTCCATCTCTCTTCTTATTCTTATGCAATTATTCTCATTACACAGTAAAAAGTTGATCTTATACTCATACACATATCCCCCCCAATCCCCACCATAGCAGAATTTTATTTTGGAAGCTGTCTTCTTTGCCTCAGCTTTTCCCTTATATTCCAAACCAAAACATAAAGCCAAACAGTCACCAAAACTCATCATGTCTTTTCCCAATCCCACATTATGTAATTGTCATTTTAGCATGTAATTTATTAACTAATTAATAGCTGTTGGATCAAACACTAAAACAGGTTTATTTCTGTAATCTAACTAAACTTTTATTAAACAATCTTTGAAATTACACAAATACAATTTTGACTTTATAGATATACGACCCTATTTATACTAAACGAAAAGGTGTGAACGAATGATTGCAACTCTTTGTGCATACCCTTTCACGAATGGTTACCTCCTTTAAAAAAAGATGCAACTCTTCAAATTTCCTAAATACTAATTAGGTCCTTGTACTTATTCTAATTACATAACTAACACTATACTCAACATAATTAAGTAACATACTAATACTAATACTTCTTTTTTTTTTTTGTGATGATCGGGATTAATCCATCAATAGCTATATATGTTGAGGTAATCGTCAATTAATCTAAATTGTTGTTTTGATAAGCTGCAAAATCGGGTCGAATCATGATATATGATCGATCAAATTGGTCAGTATATATACTGCACCATTTCCCTTCAGGTTTACGATAATATATAGATGCATATGCATCCTAAACGTCCGTCCTTGTCTTTAATTCGAGTATTGTTATTGCGAGTATCACTTATTTTACTTAGAAAATTGTGTGATCAAAACGGGTTTATTCATTACTGCGTACCCTTTGGCCGGTTTTAGTTTTAAAATGCATCAAAGGTTCGTAAAAGACTGCATTTTTATGTCTTTTGGTCCAATTTATGTCGTTGGAATGTAACTTTTTTTATGAGAAGAAGTAAAGCTAACCTAATAAAACAAAGAAAGAAGAATAATAATAAAATGATGCAAATGAAATTCCAATTTTATATTTGTATATTCCATTATTCCTTTGGTATTTTGGGAGAGAGATAGAAATTTGGTGATTAATTTAATATGATTATAAATACTATATATGCATTAAATAATATTTTTAATTTCTTTTAATAAAATGATTTATCAGCTAGGTTGTATATATGTTCATAATACGCTTGGTGAGTTTTAACTCATTCACTACAAAAAAATAGGGTTTTAGCGGCGACTAATGTCGCTGCTAATGCCTGAGATTGTCGCTGCTAAAGCCTTTAGTGGCGACATGTCGCTGCTAAAAAGTCGCTGCTATTGCTTTAACACTAAAAGTCGAGTGTCGCTGCTAATTGTGTCGCTGCTAAAGGCTGTCGTCGCTATTGCTTGTTGTCGCTGCTAATAGCGTCGCTGGTAATACATATTTTTTTTTTAATATTTTTTAGTAATTAATAATAAACCTGCTATATTTAATATATATTTATATATATTTGAAACCTGCTATTTTATTAAAATATATACAATACGTACTTATATATATATATATATATATATATATATATATATATATATATATAAACAAACAACGTACGTTACAATAACGTTTGTTACATAATTAGCTAAAACACTAATAATCTAATCATCATCTTCGTTGTCGTCGTTGTCTTCATCATGCTCGTCGTTATCGTTTTGAGTACTGAACTTTCGATAGAGTTCCATCATCGCATCTTTAAATTGAGGGTTGTTATAGACAGCATCGAAATTTTCCGGCTACAAAATATATACATATATACATTAGCTCTCATCGAAATTGGTGTATAAGAACTAGATATAACTAATATCAGCCCATCATCATCAATTACAAGTACACATACCTTGAGAGAGAGCCGGCGGCGAGAGACAGCACGGCGGCGAGAGACAGCACCGGCGGCGAGAGAGCGAGAGAGATGAGATCTGAGACACCAAACACATCAGTACCCACACATTACATATATTTATCCAAAAAATACACAAAACACAAAGAAAAGCATAGAAAATCGTTACCTGGAGGCTGGAGGAAGGAAAATCGTTTGGAGAAGAAGAAGGAAGAAGTAGGTGAAAAGTGAAGAAAAGAGGCTGGAAAGGGGTGAAAAGAGGCGGCACATTGGGCGCGTTTTTTTTTGGGTATTAGCGGCGACACTGTGTCGCTGCTAAAGCCTTTAGTGGCGACATCGATTCCGCTTTTTTGGTTGTCGCTGCTAATGCCCCTGTCGCTGCTAAAGGGTGTCGCCGCTAAAACCCTATTTTCTTGTAGTGATTTGAGTCACTAAAAATAAATTATATCTCAAACCGACATGTTTAGGGTATATATAAAGTCAAAATCTTCTTTGTCAACAATGCAATATCGAGCTAGTAAGAGGTGTATATCTTCGGTTAATGTTGAAAAAACATTACATGAAATATAACTTTTTACGACAATAAAATTCGTGGCTAGTGAAGGATAAAAACTGAAACGGCGATAAAATTCGTGGCCAGTTGTCATCGCAGACTTTAAGACACGACAGGTCATCGCAGTAAGCTAAAAAAAGGATGCACTTTCCACCACGAAAATTATACTTTTCGTGCCCAAAAGCAAGGAAAACAAATTTTAGACGACCATCAACGACGATATGTGTCATCACAAAAAGTCTCCTACCGGGTAAAAGTAAAAAAATAGTATTTTTTTTGTCGACGACAAGTGTCGCCGCAAAAAGTCTTCATGTTTTTCTTTTTTAATTTTATTGTAGTGAAACCTACAATTTTTTTATTTCTGTAATTAAGTTCACAATTTTTTTTATCGATTAAATCACTTAACAAATTATTTGATTTATTTAAAATTATATATTTTTGACCAACCATTTGAAAAGCTTGTAAAACACCATCGGTTAAATAAAATGTTTTGGGACTTAATGTTTTGATGTGGTGTATTTAGAGATGGAGAAATTCAATTGTTTATGCTGATTCTGATGAAGTCCGGGTCAAGGCTAAAAATGAAGATTTAGTTTTGTAGGTTCAGAAATTATATTTTTGGGTATATTACAATTTTCGTCCATGTGGTTATGTAAAAGTTATGGTTACCGTCCTTTTCACGATAAAATTATGATTACAGTACTTATAGTTTGAGTTTTGTTATGCTTTTGGTCACTTTCTACAATAATTTTTTAAAAATGACGATTTTACCCTTTCATTTGATTTCATTTTCGGTCCCTAATCAAAATAATTCTATTATATTTTAATTTCTTAATAATTTATTATTTTTTTACGAGTAAATTACAAAAATGGTCCCTGTGGTTTGGTCAAAATTATGGATTTGGTCCCTGGTCTTTAAAAATTGCATAAATGGTCCCTCAAAACACTATTTACTTGCAGAAATGGTCCCTCTTTCTCTTAACTTTTTTTAAATGACGATTTTGCCCTTTTTCTCAATAACATTTTTAGTCCCTCACCTATGTAATTTATTTCAATTTTAGTCCTTTTTATTAATTTTTAGTTTTGTTTAAATTTTAAATGCCAATTTAAAAAATTAATTATCATTATTAATTATACATTTTTATTTTTTAAAATATATTTATCTATATTTATTAAAAATTATCCCATTAGAATATTTTATTTATGTTTCTTTATATATTCAATTTAATTATTTAATATTTATCTTGTGTTTCATTTATTATACATTTTTATTTTTTATATGTTTGTATCTAACTATTTCATTACATTAATATACTTTGAATTAATTATATTTTTAAGAAAATATATAAACTAAGAGTTTTATTCATTTTCATTTAAATATATTTTTTTCAATATGTTTGTATTCACATTCAGTAATTTTTTCATTTTCATTTTAATATTTTGTTATATTAATACGTTAACTTGAAATTTAATATTTTTAGTGTTTTATTCATTTTGTTTTAACTATTTTGTTACTGACAACATTTTGATTTAATTATAATTTCTAAGAAAAATAATATAAAGTTAACGTTTATTCTTTTTAGTTAAATATTTGTTACGTTAATACATTTCGACTTAATAATTATTTTCAATAATAAATATATAAACTTAACATGTGATTCATTTTTATCTTAAATATTTTGTAATGTTAATACATTTCGAATTACCTGTAATTTTTAAGTAAAATATATAAACTATATAAACTATATAAACTTAACATAAACATTTATATGTTTTGATTTAACGAGATTTATACATTTTGGATTGTATACTTTTTTTTAGCTAGATACATTTTGGTTTGTATATTTCATAACTAAATCAAACATATCAATGTAATAAAATAATCAGAATAAAAATAGAAACATATTAATGTAACAACATAATCATAATAAAACGAATAAATCAATAAAATGTATTACAATAAAAATATTTAAATCGAAATGAATAAAACCCCAAAATAATTAGAATAAACGATAGGTTGAGCGCCACTATACGTAACAAAATAGTTAAATTAAACTGTCCCCAACTTTATTATTTTGTCATAGATATTATAATAAAATAAAAAATATTAAGATAATTCTATAATTAGATGTAAACATATAAAATATAAAAATGTGTAAATATTTTACAAATAAACGTAAGATACATAAAACTTTAATTAATAAATTGGATATATAAAAGTGACGTAAAATAAATAAATATAAAGGTAAAAATAATGATAAATTTAATAATAAAATAAATATATTTTAAAAAGTTAATAATAATAATAATAATGATGAAAAATTTATGTTAACATTTAGTATTTAAACAAAAAGCAGAAATTTATGATAAGGACTAAAACTGAAAATAAATTACATAGTTGAGGGACCAAATATGTTATTGAGAAAAGGGCAAAACCGTCATTTAAAAAAAGTTAAGAGAAAGGGGGACCATTTTTGCAAGTAAATAGTATTTTTAGGGACCATTTATGTAATTTTTAAAGACTAGGGACCAAATCCATAATTTTGACCAAATCACAGGGACCATTTTTGTAATTTACTCTTCATTTATTATTTATTTAATATATTATCTTATTATTAAAAATAAAATTTAACTGAAATAATAAATTATTTAATATCTTTTACTTTCATCATTTATTATTATTATTCTGTTATAGTTTAAGTATTTACATGACTAAGTAGTAGTAACTGAAAAATAACTTGTATATATATGACTAAATTTAATTTATTGTATTGTTGTTAACTATTGTTATTAATAATATTATTATTGTTGTTCTTATATAAAATTTATATATATATATATATATATATATATATATATATATATATATATATATATATATATATATGATTGAGTTCTTTTAAGAACCTTAAATAATGTGGGAACATAAGAACCAATTTCAGCCCTTGGATGAATAGGATCAATGGTGGATAATCAATGACATTGTTGTAAATATTTTCAAGTATGGCTGGGTCCACTAAGGGCAAATCAGTCATTTTTCCTCCTTCCTTTAATGCAATTTTTCAGAAAAGTTTCCAACTTTTGTCATTTAATTAAACTTTGTAATCATCAATGAGTTTGTCATTAATTTTTTCTTTTTCTTCCATTTTTCCGGCAAGAAGAAGCTCAGTTCCGTTGCCGGAAAACCATTCCGTTTTTTTATTTCACCTGAATCCATGGAGTCGACCGACACATTTCAACAGACCCCGTGTAATATTTTTCCAAATGGTTTTGCAGCTGATGAGGAGGTTGACAATTGTTTTTCTCCTAATCCAGGTCATGTTTATATTTGATTCGAGTATTCGTTGCTTTATTTAACGTTTCTTCTACGTAGAATATGTTGCATTCTACGTAGAATATCTTGCATTCTACGTAGAATATCTTGCATTCTATGTTGTCTGTAAATCTATATATATTTTTGTATTCTATGTTGTCTGAATAGAACTTCTATAAACATTTATAGATTTTGAATTTTTTAATCTGTATTCTACTCATATTTTATGTTATATTATGATGTTTATATTTTTTAGTCTATTTTATATTTTGAAATCGCAGAATCGGGTAAATATGAAACACTCAAGACCTTGCTAAACGACGATGGCTCTGAGCAAGACAACAGGAAAGGCACGACAAAAAGATATATAGAATACCCCAATTCTATACAGAATGTTCACATATTTTTCATAGAATACCACTAATCTACGTAGATTGTTCACATATTCTACGTAGATAGTTCACATATTCTACGTAGAATATTGCTATTCTATGTAATTAGAAATGTTATACATTTTTTTTGCATCATAGTTTTGAATCCATTGTTTTAATGCAGGTTGTAAAAGATTATATCATGGGCACCATTGATTGTGATTGTCGAATGTTCGATCGGATTGTGTTGCTTTGTATCTCCGTCATAGAATGTTGTATATTCACCATAGAATATTATGTTGACTCCATAGAATATATTCTAATCTTCATATAAAGTTGTATATTATTCATAGAATGTTGTAGTAAAATATCTAAAAACTCTGGTGATTTTTTTTTTGGTAGAAAAAAAAATGATAAAGAGAAAATCGATGAGGGCATTAATTGTGTTGGAAAACGCGTGCAGTGCTTTTTCAATGATATTCAAAAATTTTTCTCCTTTTTACCCCTCCCCTCCTCTTTTTTCCAACAACCATACCCCTTGAAATCTTTTTTATTTCAAAAATGCCATCCAACATCTCAGCCTTTGATCCTATTAATCCAAAGGCTGAGATTAGTTCTTAGGTTCCCACAATATTTTAGATTCTCAAAAGAACCCTCCCCTATATATATATATATATATATATATATATATATATATATATATATATATATATATATATATATATATAGTCAGGTTCAAAAAAGTACCTCTCGAAATCAAGTGCACCCGAAGGTACCAACCTTAAAAAATATTTTTAAAATTTTTTTCTCATAACCATGTTTAAATTAATGTTATACACATGATATATGAATTTCACATACATTCACACTTTCTATGTCCTTAAAACTTATGTGAATGCTCAATGCATATTTATGTGAATGGTCATCCATGTGAATGGTCATTTCACACAATGTGAATGGTGTGAATGACCATTTACATGATCTTTTTTTTACCATTCACAAGATTTATGATGTTGCTCTTTTTGAAAAAAAGTCTTATAATGTTGTATTATACATGTCTATTCAAAAAAAATATATGTGAATGATCATTCACATTAGGGTACGCTGGGTACGCTGGAATCTCATAGGTACGCTGATGAACCTGATTCTATAATATATATATATATATATATATATATATATATATATATATATATATATATATATATATATATATATATATATATATATATATATATATATATATATAAGGTATTCTATTTTATTACTTTTCATTTATAAAATTTTTAACTATTTATACATTTAATTTTTTTATCTTTTGTCTCTACTTTATATTACTTTATATAAATACTTATAAATTTAGTTCATTTTTGTCCAAATTTATGCATATATGTATTAATTTGTACATTTTAATTTTCTATATTCGTATAAACATTATACGTTCAATGTAATTTTAACTTAACAAAATATATTATTTAACATGTAATCCAATTTAATTAATTTATTTCATAATGTTAATATTCCATATAAATTACAAATGTTCAATGTATTAATCCATTAAGCATAACAAAAATTACATACGAAGTTATAACAAAATTTAACAAATTAATTTAATTTATACATATAATATGTCAAATTTGTATATTTTGTTAAGTTTAACCATGTTTAAACATATACAGTTTATATACATATAAATTTTTTAGTTAAAAAATTATATATTTTATTAAAACATTATACACACACACACACATATATATATATATGTATATATATGAATAAATATTTAAATGTAATTGTAATATTAATAAAAATACAACTTATTTTTATAAAAATCCATATATATATATATATATATATATATATATATATATATATATATATATATATATGTATGTATATATAATTATTTTAATTAAATTCTTGTAATAAAAAAGAAGATGTAAATAAATAAATAAACAAATACTAATAATAAAAGACAACATATTAAAAAAATAATACTTTAGTTAAATTATAATAATAAGAAAAAGACTAATTATCAAATAAATAATAATAGGATAAAAGTATTTAAAATAATAAAAAAAAGTAATTAGTCAGGAACAAAACTGAAACAAAGTTAAAAGGGCAAAATAGTCATTTAAAAAAATGATTGGTCAAAGGACTAAAAGCATAACAAAACGACAACCATATGTACTGAAATTGTAATTTTAACGTGAAAATGATTGTAACCATAATTTGTATATAACTACATGGACGAAAATTGTAATTTACAGTATATTTTTTTATGGATTGAAAATAGAAGCAAAAACTGGAAGAGATGTATTTGGAATTCTTGGATCTCTAAGCCACAAAATTGTTTTGACTAATTGTCTTTTCTTTCTTTTAGGGTGTATTTTTGTTTGGATGTTGCTTGTGGATAGGGATGGCAAAAAAAAAAAAAAAAACCTAACCCGACAGGAAAAACCGAAAACCGATCTAAACGAGGCGGGTTTCTCCGAACCCGATTAAGTTAAACAGGGTATGGGGCCGGTATGGTATTGATAATACCCGTCCCGTATACCCGATTACATTACCCGTTTAAATCCCCGATTACTTTTAATAGCAACATGCTATTTATATTGCATATATATTATATATAAAAGATGAATATTTTTATCTATTTTATATCTTATACATAAAAATTATTATGCATAATTTAAAAAACTTATTTATTTATATATAATTTTTTTAAATAATGTTTTTTTCGTTGATTTGATAGGGATACAAATTTAATTTAATATGAGTATTGTAATTTTAACATACATGAACATTTTAAGCTTAAATTATGAACCATGTGATTAAATTTCATATCATTATTTCTAAATGGGTTACCCGATTCCACGCGGGTTTCCCCGCGTACCCGATGGGGATCCCCGTTTAATACCTACAGTTTTTTTAAACGGGGATGGTATTTCCATTCCCCGCCCGAACGCGCCCCGTTGACATCCCTACTTGTGGACCCGTGTTTGTTTTTGTTGTTGAGGTATTTCCACTATTTGTGGTAGCCGTTTATAAAATTCTTGACTTTGCAAAAAAAAAAAAATAGTGTTAAAATAGAAAAAAAAAACTAGCGAGTTTTTTCAATATTAACTTGGTAAAAATCAAATGTTAGTTGTTTGGTATTCGGTCAAACATGTCATATATATACTTTTGAATAAAACAAAAATTTTTAGTGACTTAAACGGTCGGAAAAAATATAGGGACTTAATCATAGGGATGAGCTTGGGACTAGTACCGTACCGACCTGTCCCGACTCTCTATTTTCCGACTCCCGAATTGGACAATAATACGAGACCGAGTACCGTACCAAGTTGTGATATTCTGGATCTATACTAGTACCGTATTCGGTACCGGGAAATTGGTACTAATCCCCTTTGGTAACATTGTTTGATATACAACATAGAATGCATGACGTAAAATGCCAAAAAAATCGGTAACAATTCTTATACCAATTAGCAACAATTTTTATAGTGTTATAAATGTCGAAATTAAAAAAATAAAACACAAAAAACCTCAAAGAGAAAAATTAACTACAGTTTTATACTAACTGATGATATATAAGTGTTAAATGATTGTTTGCCAATAACGATGACTGAGAAATTGAGATTTAAAATGAGTTTTTCATCTAATTAGGAGTTAAGAAATGATATGGACTAAATTAGAAAATTAAAAAACATGACTTTTTGTATCCTCAATTCGGTACCGGGAATTCTCAAATTAAATTAGTCCCGACTCTCGCTTTCCCGACTTCCAGTTAAGTCATATATGAGTCTCAAGTACCGTACCATCTTCGGCTAATCGGTACCGGTACCAGGATGAGTTTGAGATGATACCGGGTTGGGAAAAATGAAATTTTTGCTGATCTAAACATTATTCACAAATGATACGAAAAACTTAAATTAGAATTACTGATATTCGGATATTTTTTTTCACATTTGGGTGTGAAGAATTATGCAAGTTGTTTGCAAATATATATTTTAAACTATAGTTAATTTTAATACATATAATTTTAAGTGTAAAAACTTTATAAACAATTTATTAACACACATTTCTCCATGCTTGTTTATAATTCCAGACTTTTATAGACGTGGATATGTCTAAAAAAATTGTATAAAATTCCTTAGCTCACTACTAAAAAATTAACTTTTATCTACGGAATTTCCGACGGAAAAAATCTATCAGTATTACCAACGGGTTACCGACAAATTTCTGACGGATTGTGGATACGCAAATTACCAAAGGATTACCGATGTATATCGAGGGCTTTCCGACGGTGGGACTTTCCTCGCTATTTCATCATTAATATCGAGAGTTTACCGAGGGAATACTAAGGGATAAATCTGTAGTGTAGATTAAAATTAAAAAAACTGTCCCCAAACAATAATATGTTATAACCCATTTATATAATACCATTTTCATATACAGTTTAAATTTCATTAATAATTAAAGCATTATTGAGTGTATTTAGTTTAAGGATATTCAAATTTGATTTCTTGTTTGCAAATGGGAATCCAATGTGGATATGTGTTTTCTTTCATTGAGGGTGGCTGGGCTAGCTTTAAGTTGGATTCATTCATTTTCTTTAACTTTTTTGGATAAGGTTGGTTTTATGCTTGATTGTGATTTCAACTTTAGGTAAAACTAAAAGCATTCTTCTTTCCTCTTAATAGATACTCACTCCACATATCATCCCTTTCTATTGATTATGACTCATGGATGATTAGTTCAATTCTTTTTTAATAAAACACATATTGTTATAGCAAAAATGACATCAAATAGCTAAGTACTTTTGAGTTTATACACATTTATGTAGTGTATTATTTAGTGCACACTTATGTGGTTTGTTCTAAAAGTGTTTCGACTAAGTAATTGAGTGATTAGATCGATGACCGGTAACAACAGATCATCCAACTACCTAGTTGAAACACATTGTAAAACTTTGACTGTCAAATGTGCTAAAAAAAGTACACTACATAAATGTGTCCAAAAAGAAAGTTTGACTAAGCATTGTAATTTGTTGTACCGGTCATCAGGTCATCCAATTACCAAACTGAAACACTTTTAAAAGTAAAATACATAATTGTTCACAAATAAAAGTACATTACATTCACAAATTCTAAAGTATATAGCTATTTGGTAACATTAACCCTTTGTTATATTATAAGTTTTGTTATGAAAATGTATCACTTATAGATGCTATTGGCTTTTATAAGTTTAAAAACCGATATAGGATTGTTTAATCATGAATGGCAATCGAATGTGTTGATTAGGAGATATAATGTTACATAATAAAAGTTTGCACGATCATCTTTGCAAAATTCCAACAAAAGCGAATTGAGTGAGTCGTGTGTGTATTTGTGAATCATCATTTGTGTCTAGAGTCATGTGTGAAGAGCATGTTGGCGACTTGGCGTCGAGAGTACACTACGGCTGGCATAATGATGTATGAGTGATAGCGACTACTATATCATAATGCATATAATTACATTGTTTAAATGACCGTTGAATCTAAACAATACCAGCTAAGGCCTCAGGGAGTGGTGCTCGGCACCCTCGGTACCGAGCTCGGCATCCATGGGAACACCGCGCCCCCATCTCGGCAACGGCATTCTCCAACTCGGCAACGGCATTGAAATGCCGAGCCCCTTTTCAATTTTCGACCGTTGTGTGTGTGTGTGTATATATATATATATATATATATATATACACATAATTTTTTAAAATACAATCACATTCAAATCATTCAAAATTTAAAAAAACTTTCTCCCAACTCTCATCAACCTCCATTCTCATCACTCTCAAAATTTCAAATGGCATCCGGTTCCGGTTCCGGTTCGACGAACAATCCGAACACACCAACGTCGACAAATCAAGGTTATCGTCCGATCCCGATGCAAATGGATCAACCAATATTTTCTCCCACGGGTTTTATGAACTTTGCGGGGGTTCCGCAACCCGTTTTCGGTCAAGGGTATGACATCACGCCTACTCGACTAAATTTCATGCCTCCGGAATATTCGCAATTTAACGCGTTCACGGAGTACCAACCACTCCCTTCCCCAACGTTTTCCCCATTTGGCACCCATCCATCTCAACATATTGCCGAACCCGAACCCGAATTCGTTCCGGAAACACAACCCGAAGTCGAAGTGGAACCCGAACCCGAGTCGGCTACGAAAGGTAAAAAAAAGAAATCAACAACGAGGGCTCCTACTCAACATTGGACCCCCCCAAGAAGAGAAGACGTTGGCACGAGCTTGGCTCGATGTTTCTGAAGATCCTATTACTGGTACCGACCAAAATAGGAAAGATTTTTGGAACCGAATTCGGTTTAGGTTCCACCAAGAAATGGGAAAAAATGACTACCGTTCGAAAGATCAACTATACACAAAGTGGAGGAATGTCAACGCCGTCGTTAAACAATTTTCGGCGATATTTCATTCTATCCAATGGGAAAGTGGTCAAAACGACGCCAACATTCTAAAAAAAGCACTTGGAATGTTTAAAGACGCGAATGGGTATCCGTTCCGACATATCGAAGTGTGGTCGGTCGTAAAAGATTCTCCAACTTGGCAACGTGTTGCGACGGCCGACGATTTTATCGAACGTGGGTCTAAACGATCAAAAACAACGGACTCTAACGAGTTCACAATGTCGTCGGATGCGCTTATCGGAATCGACCTTAACGACGATGACGACTCGTTTGAGGTTCCCCCACCCACACGGCCGATTGGAAGGAACGCGGCAAAACGTAAGGGTAAAGCGGCAACAAGTTCCGGTACGACGCCAACATCGGCTTCACGAGATGTTGATTCCATGACGGCAAATATAGTCGGGTTACAAAATCGTTTAGACGCATATTTGGATTTAAAAACACAAGATCTTATCGAAAAACAAAAAGCTCGTGACTTACGATTTTATGCCAAAGACGTTAGTCATTTGACCGGAAAACAACTCGAGCTCGTGATGAAACGAAAGGAAGAAATAGAAAAAAAAATGGTTAATGTAGATTAAGTATTTTAATATTTTTTTTTAAGTATTTTTAAGTATGTTTTTTTTTTTTTTAGTTTTAATGTCTTAATTATGTTAAATTTTAATATTATTAATGAAATGTTTTATGTTATTGTTTAATTTTAATATTATTAATTAAATATTATGTTTTATTTCAATAATGCAAAAAAAATTAAAACGAATGGCATCCACACCCTCGAAATGGCATCAAAATGGCAAAGAATGGCAAAACTGACGTGGCGCTGACGTGGCGGCAATTTTGGGTGGCAACCGTGGCATCCACTCCCTTAGGCCTAAGCATTTTCAACAAACACATTAGTTGGAAATGATAGATAATTTTTGGTAATGATATCTAAATCCAACAATATATATATATATATATATATATATATATATATATAGAGGGAGGTTCAATTGAGAACTTTAATGCATCGAGGTACAAAAGAACTCATATCATCCATTAGATCATAAAATTGTATGGATTAGATTAATGACAAAAGGGTAAATAGTTGGACAATTTTATGCATCTTGTGCATTATAGAAACAAACAAGGAAGTGCATTTGGGGGAATGTGCATACCTCATTAAATTTAATATTTCAACAAATAATCAAATAATAAATGGTAAATAACTTTAATTGATACATTTCCAAATTTAACAAAAATTACACAAATTCAAAAATAGATGATGGAGATCGATGCATTTCATCGTTAATCTTGTTTATCTATGGCACCTGTTAAAAAAAACGCATTTAACAAAAAAAAATACACAAATTCATTTATGCATCATGTTCAACTTGCTCATCATTCATGTAAGCATTGTGTTCGTCGTTCATATTCTTCATTCATCTATGCATCGTGTTCAACTTGTTCATCATTCATCTATGCATCGTCATTGTTCATCATCCATTTATGCATCATCATTTTTCGTTGTTCATCGTTCATCATCCATCTATGCATCGTCATTGTTCATCATTCATCTATGCATCGTCATTGTACATCATCCATTTATGCATCATCATTTTTCGTTGTTCATCGTTCATCATCCATCTATACATCGTCATTGTTCATCATCCATCTATGCATCATCATTATTCATCGTTCATCATCCATCTATGCATCGTGTTCTTCATAAGCATCATCGGTTGCATCTCTTGTTCATGTTCATCATCATCGTTGTTCATCGTTAATCATCGTTTTCAAATCATCATCACTATGAAAATGATGAAGAACACGATTATAGAGAGAGAGAGAGAGAGAGAGAGAGAGAGAGAGAGAGAGAGAGAAATGGAGAGGAAAATTAGGAATGTAGTTAATATGATATTTTAATTCAAAATGTAACTCCTAATTATCTTTTAACGATTTTTAGAAATAAATTAATTATCATATCTTTAGTTTTCCCTAAATGTCCTTGTGCACCCTTTGTAGATTATCTGATGCACAAAAGTTTCTCGAGGTTCTCAATGTATAAAAGTTCTCAATTGAATCTCAATATGTATATATATATATATATATATATATATATATATATATATATATATATATATATATATATATATATATATATATATATATATATATATATATATATATATATATATATATATAGATTGAGGTTCTATGAGGCACCATATGCATCGGGAACCAAATAGGAACCAAAAATGCATTGCTTGTTTACAAAGGGTGCATTAAGGGCATTTTGGGAATGCTTAATAATTTATTGTTAAATTATAAGATTTAATTTAATATTTATCATTTATTTAGGAAACTAAATAAAATGATCAACCACCTTCCCATAAATTCATCCCCTTTTCTCTCTCTTTCCCTTTCTCTTTCATGGCTAGCCTCTCTCAATCTCTCTTTCTCTCAACCAGTTTTCACAAGACAACCACTACTACTACCGCCAGACCTGGCACCACCATCGTTGTTGTTTCAAACATGATGCACAACAGCAATGCATCACGACAATGATGAACACATTGAAGACGATGAACACGTTTAAATGTCGAAATGCATCACGATTTTGGTGATGGATAATGATGGAACAAAGACGAGGATGAATATGGCCGAAATGCATCACGATTTTGGTGATGCATAATGATGGAACAAAGATGAGGATGAACACGGTCGAAATGCATCATGTTTGAAATTGAATTGGATGAAGATGCATTGTGTTTGAAGACGAATCCAATAAATTGGATGAAGATGCATCATGTTTGTTTAGATTCGGATAGAATATTTTCTGAATTCAAGCATCTTCCGATTTTGCCCTTCCGCGCACGAGAAGTTATGCACCCGTGCACCCATTTTCAAGTTAATTACCCTTTTGCTACTACAATCTGAACCATTAAAATTCAAGATCTAACGGTGCATACAGGCCCAAAGTGCACAATGCATACAGGTGTCCCATAGAACCTGACCCTATATATATATATATATATATATATATATATATATATATATATATATATATATATATATATATATATATATATATATATATATATATATGATTTGGGTTCAAATGAGTACCACTAGTTTTGCGGAGTACCGGAGGTACCTCGCTTAAAACCATTTTTTTTAAAAATTTTTTTCATAATCATGTTTAAATTAATAATATAAGACTACTTGCAAAAAATCACACCTAAACACACACTATAACTATGTGAAACGTGCAAGTTCACATGAACTGCACTGTTGTGAATGTATGTTCACAGCTAAGCATGTTCACATGAATTTTTTCACGTTCACATGACTTTTAAGAGGCTAGAAAGTGTGAATGTGTGTAATTCTTTTACGAATAGGCTTGTATTATTTGTATCTAAATTAATATGAAAAAAAAACTTTTTTTCGGAGCATGTTCACATCTAAAATCCGTGTGTTCACAGGTACTCACGGTACTCTGCATTTTTTAGGTACTCACACGAACCATATTCATATATATATATATATATATATATATATATATATATATATATATATATATATATATATATATATATATATATATATATATATATATATATATATATATATATATATATATATATATATATAAAAGTGCTAAGAAATGTGACACCAAAAAACCAATAATTTTAAATATTAGAATGGGAATATGTGATAATGATATACAATACATGTGTACTTTAATAAATATTTCAATCTAGGCAATGTATTTAGTAATCATATACTTCGTTTCTATATGCATTTAATAATCCATTTTTATTTGTACATGTAACTAATTATACTTTTATTTTTGTTCCAATTAGATAGATGGTTAAACTGACCTAGTATCTAATTGAACCAAAAATAAATTACATATGAAACTGAATATATACACACACACGAAACAAAACAAAATACATAAACTCAAACTTTGTTAATTAAAACTACATATGCCTATTATGCGTCTTTGAAACTTATAAAATTTATAAAATATAAAAAGACATGTGATTAACATTATATCTTTCTTGCAAACTTAAACCTTAAAACAACTATCGATCGATCATCCAGCTAATAAAATTCTGTTAACCATAAATAAAATACTCGATTTCTGTAATGATGGTTCACGACATTTCGACATCGTTGGTCATAAGAATTTGTCTTTCGAATAAAAGACGATCAAATAGATGACAAAATGGGATGGTCTACCAAAAGATTTCATTCGTCATAGGAATCATAACGAATTAATTATTAAACAATTAAGATGAATGTCCAACCACAACCTAAAAACACATACCATTAATTATTTAATTTAACAACTTTAATCATCAATTAGATTTACCAAAAATATGCATAAATGTTGGCCACTCATGATGCAGATCTTGTCGATTTCTGCTTTTGGAGTTTTGGGTATGCATACATTTTTAGTTCTTTTTCCAACAAAAAAAATTTAAAATGTTAATCAATAATTAAAATTTTGTTTTTAGTATTTTATAAGTAAGGTGTAAAACCGCCTATAGATGCATGCATGTTCGGTTTAAAAAATAGCTTATTATATGTTAAGTGCTAACTCTCCGTAAGAACGAGTTAGTAACGTTTGGTTTACGGAATAAAATTTGATAATTTTTGAAATTGGAATATAGTTTTTTCGAACTTTGAATAACAAAGAAATAGTTTGAATTTTACGTATTTTTCATCAAATTCTTTGTTTATAGGAATTTAACATTCTTACCCACTTATGCATTAATTACATACATTTTTAATAAATATTATATATATATATATATATATATATATATATATATATATATATATATATATATATATATATATATATATAATCTCTTATTCTCTCACCACCAAACATACTAATAACTAAAAGTTTTAATTCAATTTATTATAATTCCATTCACGAACCAAACTTCACCATAATAGTTAAGGTTTGATCAGATCCTTCAAAAGTGTTTTGAATTTTACTTCTACAAGCCTTTAGCACGATGACATTGCAGCCACCCTCCTCGGGTGAGGACTCTGTATGGTACATGGATACGGGCGCTACTTCACATCTCTCGGCAGGTACAAGTAATCTTACTACTGTTTTTAATCATAATGCATTAATTTCATTTATATTTGTTGGCAACGGAGCATCCATTCCTGTTACTAATACTGGTCATAGCATCTTGTCATCTTCCCCTCGTCCCCTTCACTTAAAACACGTGCTTGTCACTCCCCAAATAGTCAAAAACCTTATATTTGTTCATCGTTTTACTCGTGACAATAAATGTACAGTTGAATTTGATGAGTTTGGTTTTTTCTGTGAAGGATTACCTGACCAGGAAACAACTCCACCGCTGTGATAGCACTGGACACTTGTACCCGTTCACCACCAATACCCAGCTTGCTTTTCTTTCCTTCAGTCATTCCACGTGGCACCAACGACTCGGTCATCCCGGCGAGGACGTGCTACGTCGCCTTGTTTCTTGCAATTTCATTCGTTGTAATAATACAAAGTCTTTGACTTTGTGCCATGCTTGTCAGCTTGGCAAACATGTTAAGCTTCCTTTTATTTCTTCTAGTACTGTAGTTGATAATGCTTTTGATATTATTCATTCGGATTTATGGACTTCTCCAATTCCGAGTGTTGGTGGTTTTAACTATTATGTTCTCTTTCTTGATCACTATTCTCATTTTCTTTGGGTTTATCCTCTTAAGCGAAAACCAGATGTGTTTTCAAAATTTGATCAATTTCGGGCATATGTGCAAACCCAATTATATAAATCAATAAAAGCTTTCCAATGTGACCATGGCGGAGAATTTGATAACACCCAACAACACACTTTGTTTAAAGCTAATGGCATCCAATTTCGTTTTTCATGCCCAAAAACTTCCCAACAAAATGGGAAATCTGAACGCATAATTAACAATCATATCCGCACCCTCCTCTTCCAAGCTTCTTTGCCTCCTAATTTTTGGGTTGAAGCCCTATTTATGGCTGTTCACTTGCTAAACATTCTACCCTCCTCCGCAATAAATAATGACATCCCTTTCACTAAACTATTCAACAAACAACCAACCTTCAACCATCTTCGCATCTTCGGCTGTCTATGTTACCCGCACACTTTCCCCTCTCATAAATTACAACCTCGCTCTACCCCTTGCATCTTCCTTGGCTACCCCACTGATCATCGTGGTTATCACTGCTTTCAACCTAACACCAACAAAGTCATAATCTCTCGTCCCGTAACCTTTGACGAATCCCAATTCCATACACCGCTCCTACCTCTGCCTCCCCCCATCGTACTCATTTCTCGATAGTCCTTCCCCTCTTGCTCGCACCATCCTCACGTCTCCTCAAAGCACTCCATCTCAACCTCCTACTGTCATACAACCTTCTACCTCCCCTAACACTACTCCACCTCCCCCCAACTCTCTCCTTGACTCCTCAACTCACACTCAACTCACCCCAACTTCCCTTTCTTCATCTACTCAACCTGAAACCACCCTTCCCCCACCTCTCGCCAATCCCTCTCACCCCATGGTCACCCGCTCTCGATCCGACATTCATAAACCCGTTCAGCGTCTAAACCTCCTTGCTTCTCACATTGCTCCCCTCCCTACCTCTCATCTTCAAGCCCTTGAAATCCTAGATTGGCACAATGCTATGACAGATGAATTTAATGCATTAATTAAAAACAGTACGTGGAGACTTGTACCACGACCAAAAGGTGTTAATATAGTTCGTTCCATGTGGTTATTTCGACATAAATTTAATGCAGATGGCTCCCTAAATCGCTACAAGGCTCGGTTAGTAGTAAATGGTCGAAGTCAACAACAGGGTATCGATTGCCACGAAACACTTAGTCATGTTGTCAAACCTGCCACCATCCGTACCGTTCTAAGTTTTGCGGTATCTCACAACTGGCCCATTCACCAACTTGACGCGAAAAATGCCTTTCTCAACGGGCATTTATCCGAAACTGTATACATGCACCAACCCCCGGGATTCAAGGACAACGCACATCCTGATCATGTCTGTCTCTTACAGAAATCTTTACACGGTCTCAAACAGGCCCCACGAGCATGGTTTCAACGATTTGCGACCTTTGCCACTCGCATCGGCTTCTCTCACAGCAAAACGGACACCTCTCTGTTAATTTTTCGTCAGGGATCAGATATTGCATACTTGCTCATCTATGTTGATGACATCATTCTCACTGCTTCCTCCTCGCCTCTCTTATAGAAAGTTATTGCTTTACTTCATCGTGAGTTTTCTATGACAGATCTTGGTCCACTTAACTACTTTCTGGGGATATCAGTGGTACGTTCAGCTTCAGATCTCTTCTGCAATGATCCCAACCCTATTAATGTTATTTTAGTTTAAAGAAAAATGATAATTATTTTGCTAATATCAATCTTTTTGCTATTTCCAATATTTTTCATATTACCCTTGAATGAATTAAATTATTACTAATACCAATCTTTTTTTTCACTAATTCCACACTCAATCCTTTTAATCAAAACCATTAAATTAATCTAATTTGTGGAAGATATTGGTTTTACAGTTCTACACTAAATTTAGGTTCTGTAATGATCTCATCTATATATATATATATATATATATATATATATATATATATATATATATATATATATATATATATATATATATATATATATATATATATATATATATATATATACATATATATATATACATATATATATATATATATATATATATATATATATATATATATATATATATATATATATATATATATATATATATATATATATATATATATATATATATATATATATATATATATATATATATATACGAGATCTATGGTTTTTGGTTTTCCCTTTCACATTTATTTATTATAAACCATGAGACATAAATATATATATATAGAGATGAGATCTATTGTGAACAATATATAAGATGTGAACAATGTGCATGCACCAATAAAAAAATACCACGTCAGCCACTAAATATAAAATATGGGAAAATTAGATTTTATAGTGCAAGGGCAAAACAGGAAAACACAAAAGTCGTTGAACCTGCAATGTTTATCGTTGTTAAACTTTGTTCCGATATCATTGGCATCTTGATAATTCATCTGAGAAGAGAGACACGAGTCAATCTAGGGTTCAAACTGAAGTATTTGAAGTATATAAATTGGAGGGCACTCGTTGAAACAAGTCAATTGGATTGCGTCGACAATATAAAGGTTCAAGTAGAAGTGAATTTACAGGTGTGCAGAAAAACCAAAATCCAAACCAAAAAACCAAACCGTTTGGATTTTGAACTGGTCTGGACTCTCGATTTTCGCAAACCGAAAGTTTCGGTTTGGTTTAGGTTTGAACATTTAAAAAACCGGAAAAAATCCAAACCGAACCGATTTTATATATACTATATTATAAAATTTAGATTTATTAAATACCTACCCCTCTTTAATTATTAAATTAGGTTGTTTAAATTTTAAATTTTTATTAAATACTTATCCCTCTTTAATTACTAACTGGTATAATGGGAACTGGGAAAGTGAGAAGCATCAAGCGACGCATCAGACTCTTGCCTCTTGGGAGAAATCGAGAATCACTACTACAAAAACGCAAATAAAGCCAGGTTAAAAAGTATAATAGAGTCTGGTTTTGCAACCACGTCTGAAGAGGGGGTGGCTTGATTATAATCCAAATATAGTCCGGTTATTTAACCGGGTCCAAAACTTTATATAGCCCGGTTTTTTATGAAGGAACCTGATTTAAATTGTATTCAAAGATAAAAAAACATATATATATATATATATATATATATATATATATATATATATATATATATATATATATATATATATATATATATATATATATATATATATATATATATATATATATATAGCCCGGTTGTGTACTAAACAACCTGGTCCAATTCTTTATTTTTTAATAAAAAATATTTCATATTCTAAACTATATAACCTATTTTTACACAATTACTTTAGAATATGATACTAAATTATTTTTAAATAAGACTTCAAATCTTATAAATTTCAAATACAAGAGAGAAATTGTACATATGTATTAAAGTCTACACATAAGACTTCTATATTCAATTCCAAAAACTTAGGAATTTTAGAAAATGTTTAAAAACTAAGAACAAGAAAATTATAACTAAAGATACCTCGAACTCCACAGTCTTTCGTTGTCCATCACATGCACACTATGCATCTTTTGACCACTCAATCATCTTATGTTTTTACACTACATGTTTTACATATAAAATAAAATCACATTAGACTTTACTCGACGTTGACAAAAAAAAATTTTGTTTTTTAAATTTAAGACTATTGTGTTGCTGCTCCCTCGCCAACATTCAGAATATACTAATCAAATCATCGCACATGTAAGAAAGAATGATACATATATAAACAAATGATTAACCCAAGAACAATTGGTAAAACATGTGTACAACTGGTTGTTCCGGTATTATCAAATATCTTCAATAAATTAAACAAAAGAAGTTCTAACCTAGATTGATAGGTAAGCCTTATACTAAACAAAAAGAACAAGTAATAAATGGAAAATGAAACTGGATTACATTCAATTAACAATGAATAAAATAGAAATTTAGAAAAGCTAGGTAACTTTCTGCCCAAGCCCCCTACGCCGAATAACTAACAATATCCTCCACATGGAGATAACCCCATGGAATCTCACATTTATTGTAATACTCCCCTTGGTTGGTGACTTCAACACCAAGCTCTAACCGAGCACAAAACTCAAATTGCATGCCAGAACAGCTTGGACACCCCCCCTCTACAGCTTAGAGCAATACTCTAGGGAAACCTTTTGGGACCTACAACTGGTATCAGAGCAGATAGAGTGTGTGTCAACTCTAGATCTCCCATTCTCCCTACTTTCCCATGGACAACTGTGCTGCAAGTTCCTCCTCTTACTATGACAATGGTTCAATGTCCAAACCCCCCAAATTCAATCATCAAAACTTCTCTGGTTGGAAGTGCAGAATGATGCTCTACTTAGAGAATCTGGATGTACAACTGCCAGAGATAGTAATGGAAGGTCCCTATGTGCCAAATTCTGTTACTACTATCACTCCTGCTGTTGAAGGAGCTGCCCCTGAAATCAGAACCTTTGAGAAGGCCAAAGCTCAATGGTCTGATGAAGACAAAAGGCTGGTTGCTCTTGATGCAAAAGCCAGGAATAACATGGTCATTTCAGTGTACCAGAATATTCCTTTTTTTTTTCACACATACACACACAAGAGCCTGTTATCTACAATGTAAAGAGAATCATAGTATAATGTTCATCTTAAATGAGCTATACCCAACAAAGTTTTAATATACTTCTGCGCCAAAACGTAAACATGATGAGCATGACGATGACTCCGATGATGCTCCTCATGAGGGGGAGAAGAGGAGGAAGCTTGACGAACCTACACCGGGTTTATTGATGATTACCTATCCGGAAAAGGAGTCAGAAGTGAGAGAGAAAGAAGCAGGAAGCTCAAAGGAACCGGCTGATGTTCAAAGTGAGCTGGGATTGATTCTTCATGAAAATGTTCCAGTTCCTTTAAACATTCAGTCAGAAATCTACAATTTTGGAGGAGTACAATGATTCAGAAGATGATATTCAAGAAGTTCAAGAACAAAGTTTGATGCTCCAAGGAAAAGAAAGTGAAGGTGAGAAAGATGTTTATGTTATCAGATGATGATGATTTGATTGCATTAACTGATATAGTTATTCAAGCTGAAAGAATTGAGTAAGAGGAAGAATTAGTGCAAGAGATTTTGAAAGAATCTATACCAACACCGACGGCTGAAAAGCCTGAGGTTGCGGTTCAAGTTAAAGAAGAGATTGAAGATTTTCCGAGTGAGAATGTGATTCCTCAAGAGAGTGTTGTGTTGAATGAAGTTGAAGTGATGAAAAGATTTTTCAATGAAGACATTCTGGCTGATGAGTCACAAAAACAACACCGACTTAGATTTGAAGCTCAACAAGTTGTACAAAGGGAAATTAGAAATATGCTTACTTTGCTCAATAAGGATGAAATCAGTAAGAAGAAAGTTAAAGCATTTGAATTATCTGCAAGACAGTCAGCTGAGTTTATCAAGAAAAGGAATAAATTGCCTTATCTCGAAGATTATCTGGTGAAAAGAATCTTCTGCAAGAAGCAAGCTCCGTGTACATTTCTAAAACTGTTTAGGGTTCTGGAGCCTAATATGCCGAATCTGGTTAACTATGCTAGTTTCTTGAGGAATAAGACTCAACCTGTTGATAAAGTGAAAAGTGAATTTAGGATAGTTGATTTAATTAAAATTGAGAAAGATCGGTTCATTCAGATCTTCTATCGTACATTTACTGTTTCAAGAGATGATGGAAATATCTATTCATTCACAGAAGCAGACATGTTCAATATGCATTTAGTCGATATCGAAGACTTATTTGATGAACTGTGCCGCAATAAGAGAAATGAATACTGTAGAATTGCACAGAAGACAATTTTTCACTTCATGCATACCAAACTGGTATTGATGTCAGTGCAAGATCTACAGATTGGTGTCGAAAGAGGTATGAGGAAAATAAACATTACAGCTCCGAATCGAGAAATCAAGTTTGCAGGAGATTTGAAGGAGTATCAAGTGATTATGGTTAAACATCCTGCAGTCATGTACAAAGACAAAAATAAAAGGCTAAGAGCAATGAGGAGTGTTGAACTTAACAAATTTTGTGATGGTACTCTACAAAAAGTTATGAATGGGTTGAAGGGAAAGCTGGAATCTGACAAGAAAAGAAAAACTAAGAAGGGAGCTTTAACTGTTAATGACAGAAGATTGATGGTGGAGTTTATATCCAAAATTGAATGGAGACTTTCTGACAGGAAAAGTATAAGAAGATTTGAGTTGAAGCTGGGGCTATCTAGTTGAAGACTTTGCTTATTCCATCAAAGGGGGAGATTGTTGAAATATCTTTTGTTGATGAAATACAAAGTCTAGGGTATATTTTGTAATTTGTTGATAGTTGTAAATATTATAAATAGTGGGTTGACTTTGTAGTAGAAGATACATATATGACAGTTATCTTTTGTATACGCACGGAATTCCACAAAGAACTAAGGCTACAGTGTCATTCTCCTTTGTAATCGATTTGTAATCAATCCAAACATTCGGTTAGTATTATTGATTCTGTTCTTGATTAATTGTTGTGATTGTAGATTGTTTGATAGGATTCTTAATTCACATTCAACATCTTTAATGGATTCAACGCCTTCAAAGGTTTCAATGCATCAAATACGATGAAGCATAGGTTGCACAGGATATATAATAAGAGAAAACACTACTGATCTAAAATGCAAGCAACAGATGTACAGATTGCACGAGATACATAATCAGAGAAATCAATATTAATCTAGAATGCAGCAGATAAACAGGTTGCAAAGACGGATGCATACATAACAAAAAGACCAATCTTGTATTTTCACCCATCAGATGCAACAGATTACACATGATCAAGCTTCACAGAGATGCATAAAAAAATGCATTGGATGCACTTATGTAATTCGCAGAAATACATCAATAGAACATTGTGTCCAACTACATAAACATAAGATACACAGAAGCACTATATATAGCATTCAACTAATGCATTAAATGCACCATGTTTACGATGATCATTGTCTTTGTATTCTCTATACAAAGTTGCAAACAAGATGCTTGCTTACAGATCCGTTACACACATAAGATAAACCTTATTCTATAGTGATATAACCGGTATGATTTTCCCTCATTTAGTTTCATCACCATGTACTACATATATATATATATATATATAGACTAAGGATCTTTTGTGAACACTTTATTCGTTGTGAACATTGTGAACAACCATAAAATAGCTTCTGAATCTTATGAATCTTGTTGAAAATAGTACTGGACTCTTCTATTAACCTATTAATACTATTGGATCCTTTGGATCTTATTGAATCCTATGAATTTGTCGAATCCTATGAATCTTGTTGCATCCTATGCATCTTGTGCATCTTGTTATAAAAACTACGTACTATGAACCTTTTGAATGTTTTGAATCTTAAATAGACACTTCTATGAACCTTTTGAATCATATGAATCTTATTACAAACACTTGTTGATATATATATGAATGATTATATGTATTTTTTTTTATTTGTTCACAACGAATAACTTGTTCACAATGGATCCCATCCCTACATACATACATACATACATACATACATACATACATACATACATACATACATACATACATACATACATACATACATACATACATACATACATACATACATACATACATACATATATATATATATATATATATATATATATATATATATATATATATATATATATATATATATATATATATATATATATATATATATACATATATATATATATATACATACATACATATATATAGATAGATATACATATATATATAGATAGATATACATATACATATATATAGATATACATATACATATATATATATATATATATATATATATATATATATATATATATATATATATATATATATATATATATATATATATATATATATATATATATATATATATATATATATATATATATATATATATATATATATATATATATCTATATATATACATCTATATATATATATATATATATATATATATATATATATATATATATATACATGTATATATATATATATATATATATACATATATATATATATATATATATATATATATACATATATATATATATATATGTATATATATATATATATATATATGTATATATCTATATATATATATATATATATATATATATATATATATATATATATATATATATATATATATATATATATATATATATATATATATATATATATATATATATATATATATATATATATATATTCATACCTTATTCAATGAATGCCCCTCGCTGCTACTGCAGATTTATCCAACGACAACCACTTCTAAGAGTGAGCATGAAGCGGTTTGGATCAGTTTATGACAAAAACCAAAATCCAAACAAATTATCGGTTTTTAAAATTAACAGTCCAAGCGGTTTGGTTTTTTCGGTTATTGTTCCGGTTTCGGTTTGGATTTCGGTTTTTTGGATTTAGTTTTTTTGTCCGAAACTCCATTTTTTGATTTGTGTAACTTATTTTTTATTTGACAAACTATGAGACAGGAGAGCTCGCTGGAGAGCGTAGCTGCGAAGGCCAAAGGGCATTTGGTGTTCCATTGATCCATTCCATTCACTACTACAAAATGCAGTCTACAACCCTCCTAATGGAGCTACTATTTTGATAAAACTCCAACAGAACCGTGCTTTATTGTCACCACCCTAATTTTTTTAAGATAGAGCCCGGTTTCATGTATAACAACCGAACTCCATTGTCCCTGTGAATTTTTTTAGTAAATGAGCTCAGTTGGCGTATAGAAAACCTGGCTCCGACGATTAAAAAGAACTCTATCCTTCCCTATTTCATTCTCCCTCCTCTTTCCCTCTGTCATTTTTCCTCTCCCGCTCCCAATTTCTAAACTTTTCATTCTTCCCCAACATACATTCCTCTCTCTTTTTGCACTCCGCCTTCATCGACCCACCTCCATCACTTTCTCCCACCAGAGACCGTTTGCAGGTCACACACAACCAAAGGAACTCAAATTAGTGTTTCTCTTCTCTACCATATGACTTTTTCTACAAGATAACTTCCAACCCTAATCGGTTTATGCTCTCATCAATTTCTCTTCAAATTTTGAGCCCTAATCAGTTTCTGCTTTCATCGATTTCTTTTCCAGGTTTGAGCCTAAATCGATTTCTCTATTTTAGTTTATGTCTAAATTTGCCTTTCTGTTTTGAAACTAAAATGCCACGTGAGGTGATTCATGTCCTGTTCTGTTTGGTTTTATTTTCTTTACAACTATAATTTGTCCTTTGAATGCTAACTTTTTCAAATCTTCTGGCATGCAATTTGAGTTTTGTGCTCGGTTAGAGCTTGGTGTTGAAGTCACCAACCAAGGGGAGTATTACAATAAATGGGAGATTCCATGGGGTTATCTCCATGTGGAGGATTTTGTTAGTGATATCTATGATGTATAATCAATGGTAACTCGATATTGGTCCAGACTTGTTCATTATGTTTAATTTACTTATTGAAGTTACTAATAACATATTAGTCAAGAAATACATATAACAAATGAACTTACTATATTCAAGAATGAAATACACATAAAAAATGAACTTGTTATATTCAAGAATCAAATACAAGTATCAAATAAACTTGTTATTTTCATGCAATCGATGTCATTGCACAAGCGACTCTACGCTTTTCGTCAAAATGATCTGAGTTGAGATATTATTTGTTCAAGATTAAGAAAACCCTATATCTTATCACATCTAATAACTTCTTTTTTATTTTTGTTTCATGCTATTTAAAATTGGCAGTTTAGATCACTTGTTAATTTTTTTCATAAAAATTTGTTTCCTCGTTGCATTTTTTAGGTATAAATTTGATTCTGAAATTGGACCGAACCCATACCCAAAAACCAAAATGTCAAAATAATATAACCGAGAACCAGATCGAAATACACTAATAGGTTCTGGTTCCGGTCCAGTTTGGTCTAATTTGATTACTTTTATAAAAAAAAATTATGAAACTAGTCAGGACCGAACCAAACCGATTTAAATGAATTATAGGAACCATCTCATCCAGTATGATTTCTATTTGGTAAAATGAGTTTTTACTCATCCATAATATCCCAATAAAAAACAAATCTAGTATTAAATAAATTGAATCGATTGAAATAATAAAATCGTACCCAAATAATATAAACCCAAAAATATAATAGTTATTGAATTAATCATATTAACATTAGACAGTGCATATATGCTTTGATACGGAAATAAACAAAACACAAGGACTCGTCTATCTAACATGCATTTCTTGTGTTTCTTTTATTCTCATAAAACTCATAGATCTCAATTGTTGTTTTAGTTACGTTTTGGATTTCATAAATGAAACTGTTATAAATAGTTGTTGTTTTTCCATAACGTACATATATTAATAAACTTAGCCATGAAGAACCTTTGTGTGCTCCTTCTACTTCTCAGTTGTATTGTTTCAGGTAAATTGTTTGCATTAAGTATTGAATTCGACAAAACTATCTATATTTATTATTAAGAGAAAATAATTTTCGACATTGTCACTCTATTAAGAAGTTATTTTTTTGTTTTCCCGCTCTTTTTCATAATTTAACACATGACTACAATTAATCTAATTCAATAAAAAGTAATTAAAATTTGTTTTTGCTTTCTTTCCTAATTTATGCAACTCAATTAAACAACCAAATTAATTATATTAACAATAATTTAATTAATAAATTTCTTGATGAAATATCTTACAAATAAAACGTATATTTATATCTATGTGTATTAATAAAAATAATTTTATTATCACATCTCGTCATAAATATTACAACATAATTTTTTCACCTCCATATTAATCTTCTTAAATTAACCAATATTAGGTTAAAGAAACATCAATTGGCACATTCATTTTTTGAAATGCTAATTTTGTTTATTCTCGTATCATCCTTTTTAATTGCTATTTTATATATTCAATAATTGTTGTTAAATAAAATTAAAATTATATCATGTATTTTACGTAGAAATACACCAAAAATACAGTTTTAACAAACCTAGTGAACGCATTCAATGTACATTATCCTGTATTCTATTTAGAGTATCATGTATTCTATATAGATATAACAATACCTAATTAACTAGTATAACAATAACAATATTCTACACACACACACACACACACACACACACACACACACACACACACACACACACACACACACACACACACACACACATATATATATATATATATATATATATATATATATATATATATATATATATAGAGAGAGAGAGAGAGAGAGAGAGAGAGAGAGAAAGACTATTTCTTTCATGAGAATTGATTTTTTATAGTAAAAACATTTTTTTATAAAAAAAATTTTCTATATGAAAATTTATTTAAATGCTAAAAATTTAACATATTATACATATAAATATTATGTATCTATATAGAATGTTATATAACTCTATATACTTTTATATAGATTAACATTACTCTTCATAGTCTAGGTAGAATGTTATGTTTCCTACACATTTCAAGTTGTTCTTATTCAAGCTGTTTATTCATTGCCATGTGACAATTTTATGTTCTCTTTCAGTTTAATGGCCATGTTAAGTTGCGAGAATTTACAATTTTTCATGTGTGTATTTTTGTGGATACATCTGCTGCAGGTATATTTACAATTTAAATTTGACAAGAACCAAAACTAATATCGTATGACGATTTTAATTATCACAAATGTAAATTCGTATCAATGGGTATTTAACAGATTACTTTACATGAGGTAGAAGATACCTAACTTAGTTGTAAAGATATATGTGGACTCCAGGGCATAAACACTTCGTATTGTAATGTTATATTTAGAAATCACACAAGCTATATGTTGCTGCATAATAAAGAAGTCGATAGCCCCCGAAAGACATATGTCGCAACTTCCAACGTGGCCTGTGTCGCTTCGGTGACAAATGTCGATTTCTCCATATTAAAGCCAACCCATCATACTCACCCCATAACACCCACCCACGTCCAAATATCCCACAGCCCCAACCCCCACCTTCTGCGGCTCACACCCCTGGTCTTCTCAGCCCCATGCCACTTACACCACGACCACCATTGCCTCCCTCATCCGCACCACCACCCTCCCAACATGGTTACTGGACCTTTGTTCCCTACACTCCTCATCCCACTACTCTTCCACAAGCCTTTAGCACGATGACATTGCAGCCACCCTCCCCGGGTGAGGACTCTGTATGGTACATGGATACGGGCGCTACTTCACATCTCTCGGCAGGTACAAGTAATCTTACTACTGTTTTTAATCATAATGCATTAATTTCATCTATATTTGTTGGCAACGGAGCATCCATTCCTGTTACTAATACTGGTCATAGCATCTTGTCATCTTCCCCTCGTCCCTTTCACTTAAAACACGTGCTTGTCACTCCCCAAATAGTCAAAAACCTTATATTTGTTCGTCGTTTGTGACAATAAATGTACAGTTGAATTTGATGAGTTTGGTTTTTTCTGTGAAGGATTACCTGACCAGGAAGTAACTCCACCGCTGTGATAGCACTGGAGACTTGTACCCGTTCACCACTAATACCCAGCTTGCTTTTCTTTCCTTCAGCCATTCCACGTGGCACCAACGACTCGGTCATCCCGGCGAGGACGTGCTACGTCGCCTTGTTTCTTGCAATTTCATTCGTTGTAATAACAAAGCCTTTGACTTTGTGTCATGCTTGTCAGCTTGGCAAACATGTTAAGCTTCCTTTTATTTCTTCAAGTACTGTAGTTGATAATGCTTTTGATATTATTCATTCGGATTTATGGACTTCTCCAATTCCGAGTGTTGGTGGTTTTAACTATTATATTCTCTTTCTTGATCACTATTCTCATTTTCTTTGGGTTTATCCTCTTAAGCGAAAATCAGATGCGTTTTCAAAATTTGTTCAATTTCGGGCATATGTGCAAACCCAATTCAATAAATCAATAAAAGCTTTCCAACGTGACCATGGCGGTGAATTTGATAACTCCCAACAACACACTTTGTTTAAAACTAATGGCATCCAATTTCGTTTTTCATGCCCAAAAACTTCCCAACAAAATGGGAAATCTGACGCATGATTCGCACAATTAACAATCATATCTGCACCCTCCTCTTCCAAGCTTCTTTGCCTCCTAATTTTTGGGTTGAAGCCTTATTTATGGCTGTTCACTTGCTAAACATTCTACCCGCCTCCGCAATAAATAATGACATCCCTTTCACTAAACTATTCAACAAACAACCAACCTTCAACCATCTTCGCATCTTCGGCTGTCTATGTTACCCGCACACTTTTCCCTCTCATAAATTACAACCTCGCTCCACCCCTAGCATCTTCCTTGGCTACCCCACTAATCATCGTCGTTATCGCTGCTTTCAACCTAACACCAATAAAGTCATAATCTCTCGTCCTGTAACCTTTGACGAATCCCAATTTCCATACACCGCTCTTACCTCTGCCTCCCCCCCATCGTACTCATTTCTCGATAGTCCTTCCCCTCTTGCTCGCACCATCCTCACGTCTCCTCAAAGCACTCCATCTCAACCTCTGACTGTCATACAACCTTCTACCTCCCCTAACACTTCTCCACCTCCCCCCAACTCTCTCCTTGACTCCTCAACTCACCCCAACTTCCCCTTCTTCATCTACTCAACCTGAAACCACCCTTCCCCCACCTCTCGCCAACCCCTCTCACCCCATGGTCACCCGCTCTCGATCCGACATTCATAAACCCGTTCAGCGTCTAAACCTCCTTGCTTCTCACATTGCTCCCCTCCCTACCTCTCATCTTCAAGCCCTTGAAATCCTAGATTGGCACAATGCTATGACAGATGAATTTAATGCATTAAGTAAAAACAGTACGTGGAGACTTGTACCACGACCAAAAGGTGTTAATATAGTTCGTTCCATGTGGTTATTTCACATAAATTTAATGCAGATGGCTCCCTAAATCGCAACAAGGCTCGGTTAGTGGCAAATGGTCGAAGTCAACAACAGGGTATCGATTGCCACGAAACATTTAGTCCTGTTGTCAAACCTGCCACCATCCGTACCGTTCTAAGTTTTGCGGTATCTCACAACTGGCCCATTCACCAACTTGACGCGAAAAATGCCTTTCTCAACGGGCATTTATCCGAAACTGTATACATGCACCAACCCCCGGGATTCAAGGACAACGCACATCCTGATCATGTCTGTCTCTTACAGAAATCTTTACACGGTCTCAAACAGGCCCCACGAGCATGGTTTCAACGATTTGCGACCTTTGCCACTCGCATCGGCTTCTCTCACAGCAAAACGGACACCTCTCTGTTAATTTTTCGTCAGGGATCAGATATTGCATACTTGCTCATCTATGTTGATGACATCATTCTCACTGCTTCCTCCTCGCCTCTCTTATAGAAAGTTATTGCTTTACTTCATCGTGAGTTTTCTATGACAGATCTTGGTCCACTTAACTACTTTCTGGGGATATCAGTGGTATGTTCAGCTTCAGATCTCTTCTTGTCTCAATCTAAATATGCTTTGGAAATTTTAGAACGGGCTCACATGGCAAATTGCAACCCATGTCGCACACCGGTTGATAGTGAAAGCAAATTAGCACCTGAAGGCCCCCCTGTGTCTGATCCAGTACTTTATCGTAGCCTTGTCGGGGCCCTTCAGTTCCTCACGTTCACTAGACCAGCTATTGCTTATTCAGTTCAGCAGTTATGCCTCTACATGCATGACCCTCGTGAACCACATCTTAATGCTATGAAACGTGTTTTGCGTTACATTCGGGGAACTATTGATCTTGGGCTTCAACTTTTTCGTTCGACCACATCCCAGCTAACTGCTTATACTGATGCTAACTGGGCGGGGTGTCCGGCCACTCGTCGATCTACATCTGGTTATTGCGTGTTTTTAGGTGATAATCTTCTCTCTTGGTCCACCAAAAGCCAAGATACCACCTCCAGATCTAGTGCCGAAGCAGAATACAGAGGTGTTGCTAATGTTGTTGCTGAAACTTCTTGGGTGCAGAATCTTCTTTGCGAACTTCACTTTCCCCTCCAAACGGCTTCCATAGTCTACTGTGACAATGTCAGTGTCGTATACATGTCAGCAAATCCGGTTCAACATCAGCGAACCAAGCACATTGAGATTGACATTCATTTTGTTCGTGATTAAGTCGCTACCGGTCATGTTCGTGTTTTACACGTCCCATCTAGATTTCAATATGCCGATATTTTCACCAAGGGGCTTCCGTATCAGCTATTTGCAGATTTTCGTTCCAGTTTGAGTGTTCGTTCTCCCCCTCAAACTGCGGGGGACTATTAACGGACCTTTATATAATTATTTGATTTTTAGTCTTTTGGGTTAAGGCCCATTGTTACCTATTTGTATTTATATGTTATGTTGGTGAAATGAAAGGGCAAGAGAGTCAGTAGCTTAATTACACTATTAAGCTTCTTATTTTTGATCAAAGTTAACACTGAGTATGAGAAACTCATACATTACTCAACGTTAGAAATCTGTATTGGCAGGACCCTACTAGCTAGGGGCACTACCCCTAGGACCTGTAAGGGGGTGTAGCCCCATTGACCACGTCCAGGTTTAGACTACAACACTACATATACAACTATCCATTTCGTACCGTTAAATTTGTGATTATACAAATAATATTAACATTTTAAAAAAAACTACACTAAAATAACAACAAAGATAACATAGTTGGAACTAGTTGGTTGTAGGGATGAGACTTAGCCATCTTACATTTGCGCACTACAAGAAAGTGACTTTTTTGCGACAAACACTTTTTGCGACAACAAACACTTTTTGCGACTCCCTCTCAGACTCATTTCTTTTATCCCCACCAAAATATTATCATTTCATTTCTACCCTACTAACCCTTCGTCGCATATACCGCCGCCTCCCTGCTCTCCGTCTCCGGCTCCGGCTCGAAATCCGCCGCCCTCCCTTCGGCGCTCTTGTCTCCGTCTCGATCTCTTCTTCTCTGGCCGCCGATCGTTCTAGCCTCCCGGCCCCCTTTGTCGCAGACTCTGTTTCTCTTTCTCCGGCGGCCAGCACAAGGTACGTGTTCTATCTCTCTTTCTGAGCTCTTGATCTGTCCATTTCTCTTGTTTTTCAATCTCTCTCGACATCTCTTTGAAATCTCGATCTCTCTCGCTCTCGATCTGTCCATTTCTCTACAGAATCCGGCCACCGCTCAGATCTCCGGCCACCGGTCAATATCCTCCGACGATTTTCCGGCTATAAACAGGTAAATTTCTTTCTTTTTCTTTTTTGGTGATATTTAGTTGATATATGTTTAGTGTATATATATCTGTTGGATCTTTAGTTGATAATTGATTATAAATTAAGATTTGTTGTATTGTTGTTTATATGTTTTATTTGAGTTAAATTTTTTTTAGTTTATTAATACAATTGTTTATATGTAAAATTTTTTGTTTTTTTTTAATTAGAATGTATGAGAATAAAATTTATAAATTTATAAATTTGTATATGTGTACGTGTATGAAATATGTATGATTGTATGTGTGTGTGTGTGTATATATATGTGTGTATATATATATATATATATATATATATATATATATATATATATATATATATATATATATATATATATATATATATATATATATATATATATATATATATATATATATTCTAAGTTGATAATTATATATTTATTAAAATGTATGTTTTGTAATTATTTATTTAAAAATTGTATAGTTAATTAAATGCCTTTTTTATAATCACTACAAGAAATTAGGATTTGTTTATACTATTGTTTTTAGGTAAAATTATGTAATTTTATTTTGAGTTTAAAAATATAGTTGATTAATACAATTGAGTTTAAATAATATAGTGATTTTATGCGTGTGAGAATCATATAGTGATTTTAGATGTATCAATTGTGATGTTGGTTGTAAGTTGGTAATTAGTTATATATTAAAGTGTATGTTTTGTAATATTTTATTTATTATCTGTTATGTTGGTTGTATTGTTGTAATTGGTTGTAAGTTGGACTTTAATTTGGATTACAAGAAATTAGGATCCATGAGATTAGGATTTATGAAATTATTATAAGAAATTAGGATCTATGAAATAGGGATTTGTTTATAAGTATATAGTGATTTTAATTTGAGTTTAAATGTTATAGTTTATTAATTGTGTGTGTGTCTACACACACACACACGAAAGAAGTATGATAGTGTATATTTATTTGTATGAAAGATGTATGATTGGTTTTATAACATTAGTTTTTTTTTTATATTTGCAATTGACTTTATTTATCATATAACTCATATTTACGTGTTTTGTTTATAAATTTACTTCTTTTTCTTTAAATCAATTTACAATAATCATCATAAGCTTAGAATATATATACCCGTCCGAAGTTGATTTAGAAATTAATTTCGGATTGTCCCCAATTTGGGACTGCTTTTTGAATACTTACTTCATTTAGGATGTGAATGTGTATTACATTGATTGGTTGTTTAAGGAAGATTCGGTTGTCATTTTCTCTTTGCTTCTCGGGTATATATTTGTATATATATATACTTGGGAGCTAAGGGGAAATGCTGCCGAATTTTTCTTAAACGACCATTCGTGTAATATGCATTCACATATGAGGTAAGATATTCAAAAAGTGGGTTTAGAAGCCTACCCTTAGACATATCGAACACAATATACTTAGTTTTAACTTTTCTAATAAAGCAGTTATGATGATTGATAAGAGTTGGTGTGCATCGAATAGACGTAACTCAAAAGAGTTTTTGGATGGTTTAGCAAGTTTTATGGATATTGCTAAGAATTACGTCAACGAAGAAGGGAAAGTGAGATGTCCGTGTAGAAAGTGTTTGAACATGTATTTTCACCCCCCCGTTATTGTAGAGGGTCATATACATGTGAGAGGGTTTCAGCGATCATACACTCAATGGTTTTTTCATGGTGAACCGGCTGCTCCTCGAGTTGTGAATCAGATAGCTCCAGCAACAGATGAGATGATTGATGTCATGAACGACCTTATTGGGGAGCAAAACACTAGTGAACCGGCAGTTGAAGATGAAGGAACATCAGATGCAGGAGGTAGAGGGGTTGACCAGCAATTTGATGAATTGTTTGAGGAGATCGAAACAGAGTTGTACCCTGGTTGCACGTGGTTGTCTTCTTTAAATTGCTTAGCAAAACTCTTACACATGAAGGCCATGAACAAATGGACTGATAGTTCATTTGATCAGCTTTTAGAGTTTTTGAAGTTTGCACTTCCAAAAGATAATAGGATTCCAACTTCATACTACGAAGCTAAGAAGAAGATGAGAAAGATAGGGTTAGGGTACCAAACGATCCATGTTTGCAAAAATGATTGTTGTTTGTTCTGGAAAGAGAACGAATTAAAACAAACATGTCCGATTTGTGGTGATAGTAGATGGTATGACGATAAGACAACCGCGAAGAAAGTTCCTCAGAAGGTGTTACGTTACTTCCCGTTGACCTCAGGCTTAAACGTATGTATAGTTCCAGACACACTGCAAAAGAGATGATTTGGCATAATACTGGACGATCGCAAGATGGCAAAATGCGTCATCCGGTTGATGGCACCGCCTGGAAAGAGTTTGACACGACATATCCAGAGTTCGCTAAAGAACCCAGAAATGTTCGATTGGGTTTGGCTGCTGATGGTTTTAATCCTTTCGGTAATATGAGTTTGTCATATAGTATGTGGCCAGTCATTTTAACCACATACAATACGCCTCCATGGATATGCATGAAAGAGTCTTCGTTTATGTTGACATTGTTGATACCGGGTCCTAAATCACCTGCGAAGGACATGGATGTATTTTTGCAGCCGCTGGTTGATGAGCTAAAAATGTTGTGGGATGAAGGATTACAAACAAAAGACACCTTCACAAACACCGTCTTCACAATGCGTGCTGCATTATTATGGACTATCAACGATTCCCTACTCGTAGTAGTCTGTCTGGCTGGAGTGGTCAAGGGTATCTAGCATGTCCAACTTGTAATGAAGATACTCCTTCATGTCGTGTTATTGGGAAGACGGCTTACGTTGGTCACAGAAGGTGGTTACCTCCCGGTCATCGTTGGAGAAAAAGTGATTTGTTTGATGGTCAACACGAAAAAAGACCTCGTCCTAAACCATTGACTACTGCAACTATACTCAAACAGCTAGCTCAGTTGCCGAATCTTAAGCCGGGTAAACATCCCAATCACGGAGGTTTGAAAAGAAAACGTGATTTGAAAGACTTGAATTGGACCAAACGGAGCATTTTCTACGAGCTTCCGTATTGGTCTTCTCTTCGACTCAAGCATAATTTAGATGTTATGCATATAGAAAAAAATGGTTGCGATAGTTTATTGGGTACGTTGTTGATGAATGATAAATCTAAAGACACGCCAAATGCTAGAGAAGACTTGAAAAGGTTGGGTATTCGGAAAGAACTCTGGCTTCAAAAGAAAGACAACAAGTCAGTAAAACCACATCCGATTTACTCATTTACTGCAGAAAATAGACGCCGGTTCTGCCAGTTTATAAAACGAGTTAAACTTCCTGATGGGTTTGGATCAAATTTTAAGAAGAAAGTGATTGAAAATGATACCAACATTACGGGGTTGAAGTCTCATGATTCACACATCCTTATGCAACGCTTACTACCAATAGGCGTTCGTGGATACCTAGACAATGATATCGCAACCACGATTTGTGAGTTTTGTACTTTCTTTAAACAGATTTGTGCACGAACGTTGGTTGTTGAAGATATGATGAAAGCCGAAAAGGAGTTGATAAACATTATGTGTAAATTGGAAATGATTTTTCCTCCTGCATTCTTTGACGTAATGGTTCACTTGGTTATTCATTTGCCAGAGGAGGCTATTCTTGGAGGACCTGTATACATGAGATGGATGTATCCTTTTGAGAGATATATGAAGAAGTTGAAAAACTATGTCAGAAATAAAGCTAAACCCTAGGGTTCCATCGCAGAAGGTTATGTAGCGGACGAAGCTTTGACATTTTGTTCCATGTATCTTCAGGGTGTACAGACCAAGTTTAATCGTCCTGACAGAAATGAGGATATTGTCGTTACAAAAAGGCAGTTGTCTGTGTTTGAGTCACAATGTCGACCGATTACAAAGAAAAAATGTGTATCTCTTCAAGACTCGGTTCGAAAAGCAGTCGAGTGGTATGTACTGAACAACTGCCTTGAATTACAACCATACATGGAGTAAATATCTTTAACTTCAATCTGACTTAAATAAATATATAATTGTGAACTTTATTAATTTAATTATTTATACAGTCAATGTAACTCTGAAATGCCCGGAAGAAATCTTCAACAAGATTTTGCATCATGGTTTTATACGAAGGTAAACTAATGTCATACATAACATATTGTTTTTTAAGAATATATTATCTGAACTTATATGTTTTTCGTTTTATAGATGTATCGTTTACGACAGATAGGGTCCCCTGAGTGTACCGACGAATTACATGCTTTATCACAAGGTTCTAACTTCAACGCAAATAGTTTTACCACTTGTATAGTCAATGGTGTCAGATTTGTGGTACATAATCGTGATATACGATGTACCACCCAAAACAGTGGTATTGCAGTTCCCGGAATAGATGGTTCAACATTTTATGGACAGTTGGAGGAGATATTAGAGTTACATTATCTGAATTCTTATTCGGTTGTGTTGTTTCGTTGTAAGTGGTTCAATACCGATCGAAGACAGGGACGATGCGTTACTAAGAATAATATCACTAGCATCAATGTGAGTTCCGAAGCATTCAAAAATGACCAGTTCATCCTGGCAACACAAGCGAAACAAGTGTTCTACATCGAAGATCCTTCTCACAACCATCATTGGAGAGTTGTTGAAGATGTTAACCATCGGAAAGTTTGGGATCTTTCAACCATTAATGATGTTAACGAGGTGGATGTTGTACACAACAATATCTCATCTGAAATTGTGTTGATTGTGGATTTGGGCGACTTGCCATGTGTTAATAGAGTCGTGGCCGGTCAGTCAAGTGTTGTTGGTGACATCTCTACTACTCCGCTTGTATTAGACGATGACAACTTCATTAATGATGAAAATGAGGTCGTTCACTTAGATGATGAAGATGAAGAAGATTACATGGATGATGAAGATGAAGAAGCTGACATGGATGATGAAGATGGTGATCAAGTACCTCAATATTGCTCAAGCGATGATTCAGATTAATATGTTGTAATTTGATTTTTTAAGTACCTTGTAATTGTAATTTGAATTTTAAGTTCAATTTTTGTAATTTGATTTCAATTTGTGTTCGTAAGTACCTTAATATTGTGCACATATTGTTGTAGTTCAATTATATAACTTTTGTTTGTTATATAGATATGTGTGCTGCAGTTGCACGTGGACACGGTGGTGATTGTGGTGGTGATCCTCCTCATCGGGGGCCGAGTAGGATCGATACACCGTGCCAATCATGTAAGTACCTTAATATTGTGCTCACATTGTTGTAGTTTAGTTATTTAACTTTTAAAGTCGTATATATATGGTATAATTTAATTTCTATGTTAAAGCAGCTCGTCCAAGAAGAGGAATCGCCGTTGGAAAGAATCTTGAGGCGGCATTGGCAAAAAATGGGATGCGACCGTTACCTATGGACTTTGATCGGTCTATAGAAGAAACGTACAAGCCACTCGGGGACAATGCCCCTATGTTGGCTACATTGATCGGAAATTTGGTACGCAACATCATCCCGCCTTTTTACCCAAGTTGGGACCAAGTTCCTTTAGAAGATAGGGCCAAAATTCTTCCACGGATTGAGGTAAATTAGTTTAATATACAGTGTTTGATAATATATAGTGATTGAGGTAAATTATATATAGTGTTTGATTAATTTTCTTTGCTTTTGTAGTCATATTTTGATCTTCAGTCTAGTGCGCCGGATTTTGATCGGATTCTTCAATCAATTGATCGACAATGTGCAGACCGCTATGCCGATAGCAAGTACCGGTATAAGGAGCATTTTATAAAGAATGGCGGTTACGAGGATGTTCAAAATGCAAGGGTAAATCCACCTAAACGTCTGACAGAGTCGACGTGGAATAAATTGATTGATGACATTTTCCTAGATCCAAAGTGGCAGCGTCGGTCCCAAACTAATTGATGACATTTTCCTAGATCCATCATGGGAGCAACACATACGTTAATGCACGATATAAGAAGGTCAAATGCCTAAACTTTGTTGTATGTTAGATGTTTTCAGTATGCCATGAGTTTACTACTAATAATATGTATTTTTTATTAATAGATGAATCCCGAGACAAAGGAAGTGCCAGGGATTGTCGACAACTGGCATGACATGCATTTCAGGGAAAATCGAGGGTGGGCTAACGAGGAAGCAAGACTTACGTGGGTAAGTAAATACAAAC